>JARHVA010000369.1:3585000-3852500 GCA_037957365.1 Torreya grandis
TTATAGAAAAGGGTAACATGAATCAAAATTTTGATACTAATTATATAATACTATTTAATGATGGTTATATACCTTTTTTAGATTTGGATCTTCACATTTTATAAAAGCATAATTAAAGTGTAGTTGCTCAAAAATAAACCCTACATAATCCTTCTATTTTTGAGTAAGGTCTGAATATTCACTCTTGTCTTTTTTTTTAATGATTTTACAAGTATTAAAAATGTGGAAGTTCCTAAGGCTTTGATCTTGAATGAGTGTGAGGATTTTTATTCAAAATATCTTTTAGGTATATTACCTAATAGGTAGTGGAAGGGTTCTCAGTTGGATAATTGGTAAAAGAACATTGGAAAGGTTCTCATTAAACTAATCTCAATTATTTTTTCATAGGTGGGATTGTATCTAAATTATCTACTAAAGGTGAAAGGGAAGTTATTATTTATAATTATTATTAGAAAAATGAAATAATATTAATCTTTTCCCTTGTAATGGTATTTTTTTGAGAGTTAATCCTTCTATTATTAATTTAGAGGTTTGGGTCAATTTTTATGCTCTTCTAATAGAGTATTAGAATATGAATGTTTTTTAATTAATAGGAAAATAATTTAGGGAGTTTGTGTGAAATTGATACAATATTATTTATAAATATGCCATCTATGATAATATTAAGTTACGTTTAGATATACTAAGAAAGATACAAAATCCTTGATTTTGAAGGTTGATGATCATGATTTTGCTCAGGTGTTGGAATTTGAAACTAAGGTGAGGATGCCTTATTTTTAACCTTTGGTAGTATTGTTGTTTCATTCCTTGATGAATTCTAAATAATTGTTAAATATTAATGGTGTTGGGAAATTTGGGTAGAAGAAAAATACAAATTGTATTCAATCAAATGATATGATAGATTTTCAATGTAGTAATTTATTTTATTTTGTAATATAGGATATTGATTCCTTTCATAAAAAGGATGAATAATATATCATTAAAATTATTCAAAAAGGAAAGCATGGAATTTTTGAGGATAAGGATAGTTTTACTATGGATCATTTTAAACATTGTGTTAAGGATATGTTTCAATTGACGGAGTTTCAAGTGTTGGATGAATTGAATAAAGACAAAAGGTAATATAGTTTATTTTGAGGAATATTTGGAGACCTGGGGCATTGATATTTTGGATTCATATACTAAATATTTTGTTGTGGAAAATTTTTCTAATAAAAATTATTATTATTCATTTCTAATTGTAAGCGGTGGTTTTTTTATAAAGATCTAAAGAAGATAATTTTTCAAAGGAAAATATTTTTCTTATGGATTTGAAGGTTAGCTTGGGTAAAAAGAGAAAAGTTTAGGTTGGATGATATTTATTTTAAATGAAAGGAATTAATATACCCATTATTTAAAATAAAGTTAAGAAAATGGGGGACAAATCTAATGTTCAAAAGTTGTTAGTGGAATTGGCAAAAACATTTAAAGTTGGATCACATAAAATTATAGTTGAATTGTTTCCTTAAACTAAGAGGAAACTATATTTAACCTATTTTTTTTATTTAGGAATTTACCCATTTTATGATTACTTTTATGTACTCTTAATAGTTTTTAATCTTTTATATTTTCTTATTTATGATGATTTATCTCCCCTTAGTTTGTACTTGTTATAATGGAAGATTATCATTTATATTATGACTTCATTTGAGAAATTTTATGGTTATCACCATTTTAATTTTTGTGAGGTTAATTATAACGATGATTCAAATAAGGATCTTGATGGCTTATATAGAGATTTTTTGTTTCAAATGAGTTGTTTATAATTTTTATTTCTTCAATACCTAAACTACAAATAATCACAAATGGGGAATTTTAAACATTTAGATCCTACTTATCATGAAGATATTAGGATAGACTTATATTGATGTAAGGTCTTTTTTAATGCAATATGGATCTCCTTATTTGACAAATAATGTGGATTTCATGAGGTGGTACCTTTGGACTTCTCTAGATATTTGTAATATAGTATAACCATAGTAAAAAGGTTGGAGGTGATAATGAATATAGAGGTTATTTCAAGAGTTATGGGATTTCCAAGAGAAAGAGAAAAGTGGTATATTATGAAATCTAATAATATTAATTTTAAATATGTGTTTTGTATGTCATGGAAGTTTACCATTGGTATAGGTAAAGTTTTTATCCATAAATCTTTACCATCTTATTGGCCTAGAGTGACACAATTTATTCAAGAGTATATCACCATTGAACATTGTTATACCTTAATTTTTGGGTATGATTCATATATTATTACACATTTGAGACATAAAATTTGTATGAATATTCCTTCATTCATGTTTAAGATGCTTGATAAAATGGCTCTTGTAGTTTAGAAAGGAAATTATACTAGATCATGAGGGGTTTATAAAATTAATCATTATGGATGCTTTAGAAAAAAAAGTTATTCCATTTCATGGGATCTTTTTTAATAATTAAAATATTTATATTTTTATCTATAAATGTATCAAAGGGTCTAGGTAATACACTGTCAACAAGTAAGCCTGATCTTATACATTTTGAGATTAAAATGATGAAGTATTTTTTTGGAAAGGGGAAATTAAAAAAACTTATTTATGAAAATCGTCAAAGTAAGATTAATTATTTTTATGTTTTAGAGTGAAAAAATTATTCTTAGTGGAAACAAATGGAATTTAATTAGGGATAAGTATAAAACCTTGGGTAAGAAGCTACATAAGTTTGAACATTTTCATTTATCCTTGAATGAGGCTATTCAGGTTATAAATGAGTAGGATACAATTATTATCTAGATTAGGAATAAACTTGTGGATTAAAAAAGTAAGATCAATAGAAAAAATCTTTAATGGGTAAAATAATGATTTCCAAGCTTCTTTAAATTTGGCAGGTAATTTGGGTTCAATTTTTTTTCCTTACAAAAGTCCTCCTATGGTTTATGCTTTTATTTTGAAATAAAGATGGTTTAAATGGATGTTAAACAGGGTTAATTTAAATCAATTATCTACATTAACTCCCCCATATATGTTTGAATCTATTTTTAGGATTTATACCAAGAGGGATAAAAATATGTTATATGAAGCCTTTTTACATAATTTGATTTTACCACTATTTTCTACATGGAATTTGAATTTGTTGGTTGGTAAGATTAATGTAAGGGATTTTATGTCTCATATATATAATGAAAATATATGTGATTTTTATATAAAGAGGTGTGATTATTTGGAATCCAATTTTCCCTTATGGTGAAGAGTAGAGCACTCTAGGCCACAAGAAATCATTGATTAAGTTTCAAGAGCCATAATACAAGAGTCTTTGAGATCTACCACTCTATGGGATAGAATTTAAGTTATGAAGTGATTTATAAATATAGGACCTTCTTTTATTTATTTATTTTTTGAATTAAAATCCAATAAATGGATGTTTATACCTATTATGTTAAATATGAAGGATCCCCATTCTCTAGTAAATATTTTAGGTGATTTGGAAAGAACGATTTGTTACATTCTTATTTTTATACATTATATGGAAGATTGGATAAGATTGAAATTTTAGCATCCTCTAATTTGGTATCCAATTTATTATTAGAGGATTTTATTTCCCATGTATGATTAAACTGAGATTGTTAAATGGAAAGATGTGGAATGCAAAAAAGGTTTTTATCTCCCTCAGAATGATTTAAAAATTTATCTTTCAAACATTATTTTTTTTGTGAAAAGGATTTGATATGGTATATTTCACCTGAACAAAGTAGACTTTAATATGAACCCCTTTTCATTTTTTACTAAACAAAGATGCACATAAAATGGATATAGAATATAATTTTTTTTAATACTATTATATAGTTTTGATATAATGTTATGTAGCTTTTAATTCTTCTATAGCAATCTAGGTTTTTGTGCCTATAAATTAATTTTTATCTTCTGGATAATTGTATTGAGATGATGAGTATCATATTTAGTTTACTCATATAACCTTTTGGATTCTTTAGGATCCATTTTGTAAAAAAAAAATAAATTATGAATACAAAGGGGTGAAGACTCCATAACCTTATTTTATTTATTAATATATATGTTTCAAGTTTTAATATAGACTAGTTAATGTCTGAATTTAATGAAATGATGGTTACATGGGCTGTATTATAAGTTGTTAAACACTCTAACAAGGTTTTGGCCCATGCCTTGGATAAAAGTGGTATTAAATATACTAATTATATATATTAAAATCTATATTTTACATGATAAGCTAGTCTTTCACACTTTAAAAATACCACTCAAGGCTAGACCCTTCATTTATTAACATTCACACTATCAAAAGGATCACAATTTTCATATCACTATACATAAATTTTTATCTTATAGTTTGAACCTGATATTATGATTACCCAAATCAACTTTATCCAAAAATATTCTTTAAAATTGATATATATCATTCACTATCAATTATATATATTTAATATCTATCTATTCACTAGGACACTACCATTTAGACTTGGACACTAGTATCAATGCTAGTGTCCCAAATCCAATGCTAGAGTTTATACCCCACAAAGGCTCAAATTTTATTTATTTTAGATATGTTTAGGTCAACTTATTTGTATTAGTTAACCCTCCATGATATTATTTCCAAATTTTATGGTATAAATAAAAAATAAATACTACTCATTATTCATCTATTGATTACTAGGAAAACACCTATTTAAGCTCACTTAATCATTCACAAAACTGAGTTATGCTACCTTATTTTTCATTATTTATAAATCAATCATAGGATTATTATTATTATATCATATAATCATTAAAATAACAACCCATGATTATTATTTATAAATTTTAAATATGGATCACTACATGTACTCACATATAACATATTACACCATTGTTCACACACAAGCCCACATAAAGTGGAGAGCTACATTAGTTTGAGGATATATTAAAATTATATGGATATTTAAGTGGAATAATTAATAAAGGGGTATTTTATGTCATGATATCTTCACTTGAGCCCACTAACCCTCGTTATTTCAAGATAGTATTCCCTAATTATAAAATATAGGGTTCTGATACAAAGATTAATACCTAAAATATATGTGTGCAATCAAAATAGACAATATTCAAGGTGAAACATAACATTAACATTCACAATTGGAATTTATATAAAATGACATGTACTTACATATGGATATAATAATTGGTTTTAGTATAGAAACATTGATGCTAGTGTTTTTATTTCAATGTAGTGTCTAGGCTCACAAAGAGCTAATTTATAGAATTTTATGAATCATTTAAAACCTTAATCCTATCTTATTTCACACATGTATAAATAATTACCTATTTTTACATCAATAAACAAGATAAGTATTATCTCTTAATTTTTTTTCAATCATGTAAATTTATATTTGGCATTATACTTTCTATATTTTAGTAAATTTGTGTAATTCATCATTGTGGTAGTATATGTTGAATATTAATTATTTAATTATCATGATTCTTAAAGTAATTTTATCCTTATTTTATTAGGGTAATCTCTATTTTATCATTATTTATATAAATGTTTAAACATTTTGTGAATCCAACCTTTGAGTATTATTTACATAATCATAACTTTCTCTAATATTCATATATTTTTACAATATAGTTTTGTATATTTATTCTATTCCAAATTTTATTATAATATGGCTCAAAATTATGTGCATACCCAGGTTAAAAGTAAAAATCCTTTCATGAACACATTTTTCAAATCAAGCATAATCTATGATAAAGAGGAGTCGTATATATTCCATACCATTGATATTAAGAAAAGTAAATCTAAAATGTCAAATTATAATTGCTTCAATATAAAATAAAAAACCTTACCCAAACTAAGTAGACAACAAGCAACATGTCTGACAAATTTTATGTACCCAACTACATTTAATGTTTCTAATAGCCATCATCACACTCCCTTTATTTTCCCAAACTTATATGGATACCATGGGCCATGATATAATAACCAATAGTGTAGGTCATCTAATCATGGATATAGTCAACATGTTCCTTCTTCAAAAAACACAACACAATTAACTACAAAAAATATTAATCTCTCTTTATTAAATCACGATAAATTCTACCAATCTCACAAAGATGTCATGGATTCCTTGCAATAATCAAATGCTATGAATTTTTATTCATGAAAATAGTTACACCTAAGCAAAGTCCCTTTATTTTGAAATTTTAATAATAAAGATACATGCCTTTCCTCAACTTCAAAAAGAGAAAAAAATTACAACTCTGAGATACATATTTTAAAACATTAAAATTGCTACTAGTCAGCTCATATCTATGATGAATACATAGGATATCTCCAATGGAAAGTTGTAATTCTCAATATAAAAATGTTATGATACCATGCTAATATTAATAATAATATTGTTAAAAATAAACATCTTGCAAAGGGTGTATTTGAATATCTTTATTCTTAGGAATTTATCTTACCCATGTTACCTTTATTATTTGGTTAGGATTACACTTCCAATCCTATAATTTAATATGTACATTATTTTAGTCATTGGGATAAGGATGAACACTAATTTTAAAAAAAAAAATCCATATAAGCCTAATAAGAATAACCTGGAATTAGTTCCATGGTCTTCTGAATGGTCCCCTATCCAATTTAAAGAAATTAAAGGACATTTTACTCTTATATTTTAATACACATAATGTGACCAAATTAATATTAGACCATTTGAAAAATTTAAAGCAACATGATTATGTTTCTCTTTGGGATTATGCTATCTGATTCAAGAATGCATCATACACTTTAACATTTCAACCTTAAGATTTATAATTTCAATTCATATTTAGTAAAGGTCTTATTTTTCCACTTAAATAAATATAATTACATAATCATTATACTTATTTTGATATCCTATATCTAGACATACACAAATATGCTTGTGATATAGTCAAACATAAAAAACAAATTAAATTACTTTTATTTCATAATCAATAAATTTGTAAAATATGTGTGTAAAAAAGTGAATTACTAGCATAAGATAATGTAAAATACAATTACATTTAAATTCCTTATGAGGTACATTTCCATAAATAAATTGATAAGGTGGAACTATGACATGGCTATGTTACATAATTAATAAAAAATTTACACTCTAGAATATGCCTTCAATCCTTTTATTGATGTTATTGGAAAAACACATTAATACATTACCCACTAATAGACATCAAGAAATGACACGTCTTCTAAATAATGAGGGAAAATCAATTTTTGATTATCATTGAATTATAGAACATGATACTTAAACTTGTACTACATTGTGTGAATAAATCTAAAAGTAAAAACATGAGGGTATCATTGAGATAATATAAAATCAACAAATTCTTGCTTCTACAAAAATTCAACTTGCGTCACATACAACTTTATAAAGTAAAGAATGCCTTCACAAAAATGATTTGAAAATTACATTATTAATGCGAGGAGAATATTTTTGGAATAATAATATTGATTCTAGGTAGGTGCACAAAGTTGAGGGATAAAAAGTGGCCTATCCATGGACATGATTTTCTTAAAATTTTAAAAATCTAAACTTCTATAGACATTTGTGATATCTACACTCCAAATTTGAAGATGGTGTAATGACATCAAATGTAGAATTTTGATTATAGTTTCCAAAACACTAATTTTTTATAAAAATGATTAAGTATAACGAAGTCAAATATCTAAAATTTGAAGAGGAACTCCTATTTTTTAAGAAAATAGAATAGATAAATGACTATGTGGTGGATCATTTTTTGAGCAACATTTAATATTATTTGAAACCCTTTGGGGAAAATTTAGATAAGATATTATATTTTTTGACCTATATTTTTTCATTGAATAATTTTTTTAATGATTTTTTTAAGTAAATAGATCCTGAAAATTGATAAAAAATGGATAGTCATTCGTGTGACGCACTTAACAACCTCAAAAAAAATGAAAATCAATTTTTTTTAGAAGTGTGTAGAATTAGGCCTAGTTTGTGACCATATAACTTGCTTTTCTCTTAGATCAACTAAAGAATAATTACATGAAAATGTATATGAATGTATGTTTTTGTCATGTAGTGGCCTAAAAAAGTATAGTTAGAAATTAACATAGTTTGAAACCTTAAATTAGTCTAAAAATTATAAAAATCATATTTTTGGAAAGAGGAGAGCGTGATCGTCATGATGGTATTAAGTTTTTGAATTTTCACATTAAAATTATTAGTGTATTTGGAAATAAAAGTTTATTTTTATTTTTTTTATCATAAATCTTAAAACTTGATTATAGATTGACAGGTCTAAGCCTTTGGTTTGGGAATCCAAGCCATTCCTGAGCCAAAAGGTATGGGATTTAAATTAAAATTAAAATAGTGAAATCACATTAATAACATGATCATGGTATTAATATGATCATGTTATTGAATAATTTAGTAATTTTATCACATTAATAATTTGATCACATTATATATTAAAAACACCTAAAAACACGAATTTGCATTTTAACCTACTAAAGGAGCCATTAGGCCTACTATTCTTAAGAACAAAGTTTGGCTGATTAAGATTGTTGTTTGGGACCAATTTTCTTGTTAAGATTTGATATCATTGAATGATAATTGGATATGTATTAACCTATGAATCAATTTATTGTTCATTTGACATGAGTCTAATCTTCCTTAAAATGCAGGTAGTCCTATTTCATCTTAGATAGGGTTGAGAAGTCAAAATTTGGTTTTTGGTGATCCATTGATCCAAATTACTCATAATTTGATATATTTGATTCATATTTCCTTTTTTACATTATTAAATAAATTATATTATCCAAAAATTAGCTAGAATACAATTATTATATAATTGATTACTAACAAACCTATAGTATTAGGTTCAAAAGAGAGTTTAGTGATATTATAAAATTTTAAGGATTAGTTATTTGAAAGTTGGTATTTTAAAAGGAATTTATAGTCTTAAAAAGGTTCAAATGGTGTTTTGGATCAACAATAAATAAATTAAGGGTAATTTTATTTTTTTTGTCAAAAGTGTACACAGTCATAAAAGAGGTTGACTTTGGTTAAACAAGACTACATTAGTTTTTGTGGATAATTGGTGATGTTTGGAACTTGTAAAAAAAATTTATAAACTTTGTATTATTATTTGAGTATCTGATAAGATTGTTTGAGTCAGTAATTAAGCTTCTATAAGGATCTATTTTCAAGTTATATTAATGCGTCAGTACACTATTTTGCATATAAGAAGTTATCTTTTGTCAAGTTTAGAGATGTCACAAACATACATGCCTTACGATATAACTGATTTTATCTTGAGATGTCATAAAATGAAATCTTTAAACCTATGGCCAAAACTTAGCCTTTGAAGTACCAATATAGTTATGCATTTGAAGTAAATTGGGGTTATTTCAAGCCGTTTCAACCTAATTACATGATTAGAAAATATTATGTATGGGTTGATAAGATCCAATTTCATAAGCTCAGTTGAAGAAAAGAAACATAATTTATTTATATGCAATTTCTACATGTGTTGAATGTGGTTTTAAGCTCAATAAATTTTAAGTCATCAACTAATAAATGTAGATGTTGATTAATTTAATTATGGAGGTAATTAGGGTCAAAATGACCAATGTGAATGTATTTTAAATTATATATTCAATATTATTTGGGGTGAAATTAACCCTAATGTCATGTCATATATAATTAACCAAATATTTTATTCATTTAATCAAGGAAGCATTTGAGGCCAATTTGAACCCCTTAGAGAGCAATATATGATTTGGGGTAAAATTAGAAGTTTGATTCAATCATGAATTGATCCAATTAGTCAAATTATGAAATTAGGGGTGTGATTTGGGAAAAATTTATCCATTAAACCAAATTTATGTCTCAATTAATTTTATAAAATATATGAAACATATATGGCTTAATTGATCCTACTTTTATCAAAAATGCAAAAATGTTTAGGTAATTATCGTAAATAGGTTGAAGGGGATCAAAATATCCCCAATTTACTTTAGATGCATAATTATATTGGTACTCTAAAGGTAATAATATCCTAATTAGTAATACTTACTAGAAAGTAGATTTATGGGTTGATTATGTCTAATTTCATTAGCTCAATTGAAGCAAAGAAACATTATTTACTTATATGCAAGTTCTACATGTATAGAATGTGGTTTTGAGCTCAATAAACTTGAAATAATCAACTAATTATTGTAAATGTTGATTAGTAAAAGTGTGGAGGTAATTAGGGTCAAAAAATCCACATGAACCTATTTTAAATTGTATATAATTTGATTTGCAGTGAAATTAACCCTATGTCATATTATATATAATTAACCAAAGAGTTGATAATTTTAATCAAGGGGGAATTTGAGGCCAATTTAAACCCCTTAAAGATCAAGATATGATTTGGGGAAAAACCAAAATATCAATTCTATCATGAATTGATCCAATTATTCAATTTATGCAATTAAAGATATAATCTAGGAAAAATTGAGCCCCTAAACCAAATTTATGGCTCAATCTATTGTATAACATGTATGCAAAATGTATATTGAATAAATAACCATAATTTTATCATAAATTGAAACATGAAGGTAATTATCATAAATAGGTGAACAAGCAACTCAAATGTTCTTCAATTACCTTAGTGATTGGACCCTATATCTAATATCTTAAACCCTAAAACCTATACCATTTAAATTTAACCCTAAACCCTTTACTATTTTCATTAAAATCTAATCCATAATCCATAAACCCTAAACCCTTTAAATTATAGACCCTAAACCCTAAACTAATAAATTTATCCCTAATTAACGTCATTTATATATACAGTAAAAATTAGGTTCACAGGGATGAAATTGGTCAAAATTACATCACTCATGAAACCATAATTTCCTTAATTGGCTCAATTTATGATGATTTAGGGGCTAATTGATCTCAAAATCACATTATATACTCATAAATATAAGTTCAAAGAGCTCAAATTTTCCCTAATTACCTTCATGATTGTACCTTATATACCTTAAAACCTATACCCTAAGACCTAATCCTTAAAGTTCCTAATCCCTAAACTCTAAACCATAAATATAAACTCTTTAAACCTTAAACTAATATTTTTAGCCAAAATTAATATCATTTCAACTAATAATTAAGTTTACATGACTAATTACCCCATTTGAATAATTCACTCAGTCTACACAATGACATCTAGGGTATAATGATAACCCTAAAACACATTCTATAGTCACAAATGGGTCCAAGTGATTCAAATTATCCTAAATTATCTTTGTGATTGATCCTATGTACCCTAAAACATATATAAATTAAAACCTAAACCCTAAACCCTAAACACTATAACCTAAATTTGAACCATAAGCTTTCCCTATTTACCAATCAATTTAGCCCCAAGTAACATCTTTTTTAGTAAGAATTAGGTTCACATGGCATAGAGCGATTAGAAATTATATACAAGTCCTTAAACCTAAACCTTATACCCTAATCCATAATACTTAAAACATAAATTATAAGCCATATACCCTAATGCCCACTACATACCATAAACATGCATGCATTATGATATAACTAAGTTTATCACAAGATGACATAAAATGTATTTTTTAAACCTATAGCCAAAACTTAGAATTTGGATTACCAATCTAGTTATGCATCTAAAGTAAATTAGGGATATTTTGAGCCCCTTTAATATAATTAAATGACTATAAAATGTGATTTGGGGGTTGATCAGATCTAATTTTCCTCAATTGCCATCATGATTATACCTTATATATGCTAAAACATATACCCCAAGACCTAATGCTTAAAATTATTAATCCCTAAACTCTAAACCACAAATATAAAATCTTTAAACCTTAAACCAATAATTTCAACCCAATTTAACATCATTTATACTAATAATTATCTTTGTGATTGACCATGTGTACCCTAAACCTAATCCCTAAACATTATACCCTAAATTATAAACCAAAAACTTTCCCTATTTACAAATCGATTTAGTCCAAATTAACATCCTTTATAGTAAAAATTAGCTTCACACATGGCATAGAGAGATTAAACCTTATATACCCTTAAACCTAAACCCTACATGCCCTAATCCCTAATCCCTAATCCTTAAAACATAAATTGTAATCCCTAATCCTTAAACCCTATACACTAATGCCTTAATCCCTAATCCCTAATCTATATAAAGTATAACATGATCACATTATTTAATAAAAAGATTTCATTATTATTAATATATATAACACTCAATTCTCAATGTCAATTTCTAACCCCAACTGAGTATTAAGAATAATGCAATTATGTTATTATATAATGTAATAAAATTATTCTTAATATATGCTTCTCAATATGTATGTTGAAGTAGAACCTATTATAACAAATAATGTGAGCATATTATTATTATTATTATTATTATTATTATTATTATTATTATTATTATTATTATTATTATTATTATTATTATTATTATTATAGACTAAGATCAGTTTTCAATGTCTATTTTTAACCCAAATTGAGAATTCTATCCCCACAAACATTTTGTGTACTTTTGTGGGACATGTGTACTTGACCCCACCTTTGAAAATATATCAATTATCCTTGATGGGTGATGGATCACATTTAAGTAAGAGGAATATATTGAATAACAAAAAACCATAGGAATTAGAAGATTTGAGAGAGAAAAACAAGATACGAATGCAAAAATTTCATGGTAGACAAGGTATAAACCTTAATCCTGATGAACCAAATGCCATAAATAATGAGCCAATTGATAATAATGAATTAAAAATGATGAAATTGACCATAATTAATTGAATAATTATTAAACTAACCATAATTTACAATGAATAGTAATGAAATTTACAATAATGAATTAGATAATGTTAGAAGTTTACAATCAAAGTTCCAAGTTTTTGATTTTATTGATGATGAGACTATGTATGATGTTTCACCCTCTATGAATGAATAAAATTTGATGGAAACAAAAAATCATGAAATTAACCATCAATAAAATTTCATGGAAACATATAATGAAGAAATAAACAATGAATAAAATGTCATCCCACCTCTAAACAATGAAAGTAATAACAATTTTAAAATACCCTCTCAGCAAATTCCACCATTAACAACACCTCCAAGAATAATGAATAGAAAATACAAGTAATTAATTGAATTCAATGAAAATATTTTATAACCAATTCATAACAAAATGTCAGATCTCCAATCAAGAAGACTGGCTCAACAAATTTGGGATACTTTTTTTCATAATTTGGATTACGATAGTCGATGTTT
This sequence comes from Torreya grandis, assembly GCA_037957365.1. Lineage (NCBI taxonomy): Eukaryota > Viridiplantae > Streptophyta > Pinopsida > Cupressales > Taxaceae > Torreya > Torreya grandis. The sequence continues at coordinate 3,598,352 of JARHVA010000369.1, forward strand.
CTTTGATAAAATTGATTAAGATGAGACATATAATATACACATTAGGAATAATAAAATCTAACATGGATGATGAAAACAATGAATTTTTTTAAAAATATACATGATTCATATCATACTATAGGCCAAAAATCATGCACGCAAGATTGTAATGTTGCACGGTGTATACTTATAACTTGTACAATAAGTGATAAAATAGGGAAAAAATGAATGGTTTAAAAAACAAGTTGAACTCTTAATAGAAATAGAAAAAAATTAATTAAATAAATTAAAATATTTGAAATACTTAATTATCTAAGTGATAGATTCTTAGGTGGAGGTCCTGGAGGTAGAAATGGCAGTTGGAGCTTAAGAAGTTGCTTGTTCAATGTCAAAAAGTTGCATTTTTGGATCCATCATTGCAACTTATCCAATATATTTCTCTTGAAGGTTCCAAATAAGTGTTATATGGTGAGATTAGAGGGATTAAATGTTTAGGGGAGAGATCTAAAAGTTCATGTAAATGACTTATAATTTTTGTACTATGTGTGTTTGAACTTAGGTTAAAAAATTATATTTTTCTTGTATTGGGAAGGGCATTCTTGAGGCTAGAATGGGTGGTGGGTTTTTCAATTAGGCATGATGTAAGGACAAAAAATATGTGTGTTTTTAGTATTATTTTATGGTCAGGAAGCATCGAAACTAGATTTATATAACCACAACTTAAACTTTGACAACATTTATTGTCAGTGTTTCCTCACTCTATAATGGTAGTGAAAATGCACTTCCAGGTGGATTTGAATATTTTTTTAGTGTGATACCATGTAATTTTACTATATGTATGGGATTAAAGTGATATATTCCTAGGTATAGGTCCTATAGGAAGAAATGGTAGTTGGAGCTCAAGAAGTTGCTTATTTAATGCCAAAAAATTGCATTTTTGGACCCATCACTAAAACTTATCCAAAATATTGATATAAAAGGTTCCATCTGAGTGATTTGGGGTGTGATTATAAGGATTAAAGGTTTAGGGAAGAGATCTAAAAATTAACTAAAATGACTTATATGTTTCATTTTATGTGTGTTTGAACTTAGGCTAAAAATTTGAATTTTTATTGTATTGGGAAGGGCGTTCTTGAGGTAGGAATGGGTGGTGGGTTTGTTGATCGGGTCTAATGGGAGGAAAAGAAACCAATAATATATGTTATCTACCCCCATGGATGTGTTTTCAATGTTAATTTTTTGGTTAGGAAGCATTAGAACAATAGTTCTACTAAACTCTCAGCTTGTAGAACATGTTAAAACTTAGGTAAGATGAGTTTTTGGTTGATTTGAGCTCTATAAACTTGGGTAAGTGTTAGAACATGTTAAAAATTATAAAATGCTACTAGAAATATAATTTTTGAGACATATAAACTCTATTTTTATAAATTTATCTATTAGAGCAACAACTATGTCTAAAGACCTAGAAACTTAATGAGGAATTGACCTATTGACCTAATGAGTAATTAACCTATTGACAAACTCTATTATGAGTAATTGACCTATTGAACTAATGAGTAATTGAATAGTTTAAAATAATATTGTTTGAGAGTGGATTTTGAATCAAGTTGATAATAAGAGTGGATAAGTAAGGTTAGAATTATTCATGATATTAGAGCATATTAATAGGACTTTCCTAGCCTTCTTAAACATAGAAGAGAAAACTATGTATTAGGTGGTATTAGGAGATTATAGAAGGCATACAAGAAGTAGGCCTAGTTTCAATAAAATATAGTCAAAAAGGCATTAGATCTAGGTGAAGGTGAAAGATTAGGTAACTTCCAGGTATAACTATCCAAGTGAGAAACTTGCATGGATTTATGAATAATTTTACATCTTTACATTATACAATTTAAACATGATTGGCTATGGGTTTTAAGTGTAATAAAATTGTGTTAATGATCAATTGAAAATTTTTAAGTAGGTGATGACAAATGAAAAATAGATAAGAGTATCATTAGTAATTTTCACTTCATAAAATGAAATAAAAACTTTAATTTAAAAAAATATGGAAGATCTGAGATTTATAGTATTGAAAAGAATAAATTTTTAATCCTCATTTGTGTACAAAATTAAATATTATATCTGATGGATAATAGTTTAGAAGATCAAGACAACACTATACAATAATGCACAATGAAATAAAAACTAACCATAAATTAGATAGATTACCATGATAAGCATACAATATAGGCACATGTGTGCAATGTCAAAAAGACAGATTTTTGTGATAGGCATACAAAAAATTACATCTACCAACATATTATCTAATGTTGGTTGAATGTCACATATGCATATACAATGCCAAAAATGAATAAATTGTCATATAAGCATACAAAAAATTACATCTCATGTAAGACATACTATTCATCAAATAACTTCCCTCTATTTTCCTTATTCAAAGAAGACTCTCCATGGGATGCCTTGATAGTATATAGAGACCCCTCTAATGCCTTAGATTTATCTAAGGTTTGACTACAAGTCCTAATCTCATAGAATTATTACATCTAAACTTGTTCAAATATGAGTATTATTACAAAATTAACATAAAATACATTCAACAAATTATTAATAAATTAATTTTAAACTAAAATAAAAAATAATTTAAACATGCACTTACTACAAGATCATGGTCTTGCTCAATATATTTTTTGATGCTCAAACAATTTAATGGTAGGCTCAACTATTTGAATAGGCATTTGAAATATGGGAGAAACATGAGAAGTTTCCCTATTAGTCATCTGACTGGGACTATCATATGTCATAGGATGACCCTACATACACAATGCATTTTCATAAGTTATATTTTACCCATGTAGTAAACTTATTTAAAAAAGTCTATTTTTACAATTCAAAATTACAAGTTAATATATACCTCTGTCAATGCCTGTGTAGATGACATTATAACAATAATGCTTATATCTGTCTCAGCTCATAGAGATGGAGTGTCTACTTGAGCCATAAAATGTTCATGTAAATAATGTCTCACTTAATTTTATATAAAGTATCAAATATAAATATGGAATTTGTTTCTCAATGCAAACTAAGATATATATGACAATGTATTTCAATGTGCATATCATGAAAAAGATAATGTAAACCAGGAATCATGAAAGTGTAACTACCATACAATGTGTAATGGCCAAGAATAGAAATTAGTTTGCATGTTTTAGGTAATATAAAAAATTTAATACATGTAGGAAGCATGATTGGAAGAGTAGGAGGTGGAAATAATAGTAGCACTTCAACAAGGCAATGTTAGGGAATGAAAAGGAATAAGAGACATGTCAAGAACTTTGTGCTTATAAATATTATTTGGATATAGTAAAATGTAAATAAGTGTCTACCATTTTATTATAAATCTTGTGATGTTCATATCTCTAGTCAGAGTAGATTCAAGTCAGTAGTCTATAGGTTCAAAGTGGTGAAACCCAAGTTTCAATACTTTATCTTCAGGCACAGTCAGAAAGAGGACAACATAGTCAATTTAAAGTGTCATGATAAAATATTTAAAGATGAGTAAAGGATAGAGGAGATATATTAAATTAATTTAAGCACATTGAAAGTTTAAATACTATTGATAAAATGCAAAATACATTGGAAGACTATATACAACCCAATTAGTAGCAATTATGAGTTTACATAGTCATAAAGAAAGCCCATATAGAGTTCTTGGAAATAGAGTTGAGGATTTAAGGTATTTTAAATGTTGTGGGATATTATTTTTTCATGTGTGTGATTATTTTAATTTCTCTCAAATGAAGGTAAAGTATCATAAGGTTTTATTCTTTCCTATTTATTGACATAGTCATGTTGGATGGGTATAGAAATTGTGTAAAACTACATGTTGGGAGTGATTTAGCATTGAGAGATGAAAAGCAATAGTTTGAGAAGATTCATAGGGTAAGGATATATCCATTTCAATCCTTATAATATTTGATAAGGGTTAAAATTTTATTCTATCTATTTTATTATCCTCTCAAGGTAGGTACATGACTAAGAAAACATAAAATAGGGTTTAAAACTAGAAAATGAGATAACAAGTTGTTTAACTACTAAAAAGTCATTAAAATTTGTGGAAATGTGTATTTATATATGAGTAAGATTATTTTTATGTTTTAAAGTCAAATTGAGTTTGTATGGTATGGTTTCATAGTCAGTATCCTTTAATTAGGCCTAAGAGACCTAATTAGTCTTGAGGGATGTTGAGTTATGTGTTCTCCAAAAAAGAGTTAAATTATGAAAGTCACTACATGAGTTATGTGATGTAAATGGGTATCTTAATGTGGGTTTGTTTTTGTTGGGATATTTTTAGTTTACTCAGAACAAAGAGGGTTACCTCAAAAAAGGGGTAGTAGAAGGAAGGTGTCAAAGAGGAAAGAAGAGTTAAGTGAAGATTTGAAGCTTAGGGGTTGTGTGGGATGGTTGGATGCATGAAATGAGATGTAATTGAGTAGGTAGATGATATTATGAGTATTTTTGAAGGACAAAAACAAAGTAGCATGTATACCTATGAAAATACATAAGAAGATTGTAAAAAATAAAGCAAGGATAAAGAGAGAGAACATGAAAATAGAGTATGAACTGAGGAGTTTGATGTTAAAAGGAAATATTGTATAGGTAGTTTATTAGTAAAATGACTTCAAGTAGAGAAGGAGGATTAATTTAATATAAGGAGGATTAAGATTCATTGAGTAGGTAAGAGTGAACAAAAAAGACCTAGTAAATGCAAAGTGATCAAAGAGATAGAGAGGTTGAAGATAAAAGACAAATAAGATAATAAAAGATCAAAGTTGGGTATTTGACAGAGGTTAGTGTGTGTTTCCATCCATATTAGGGAATCTTTTTAAAACCTATGCATCAAGATACTATAGATAAATTTAACTTAAACTTACAAGGAAAATATACATATACTAAATGTACATAGAGCATAAGATTAACTCAAAATTTTACCTCTATATAAGTAAAAGGTGTCATCTTAATAGAGATAGATGTAGTAATGGATGGGCTAGCAACTTGACCCAAATATGTAAGCAATAGCTATATAAAATCAAATTATTCAAATGTCAATTGTGATGATGAAGGCACCATCACCTCTTATGACATAAAAATGACATATATATTATTCAATTTATATGTAAATTAATTTTTAGCTAAATTAAATTGAAAATATAACATGAATTTAACATAAAAATTATATAAAATATACCTACATCTATGTAGTGGTTGACGTCTGCATACCAAATGTGCATGCCAAAAACTCATCACTCATAAGAATATTATCCAATCCCTCTAAACCACTACCACCATCATCATCAAAAGGTACAATGCATATATTTCCATAAGAACTACAAGGATGGGGTTGGGTATGAACACTAGGTAGTGTATCTCTAGCATTGATCTATGAGAGCCTACTCATATGCTAAATGAGTGTATCAGTGAGAAAATTAAGAGCATGCAAAGTGTCAATATTCATGACATATTAAACTATATAAGGGATCTCAAGCTCAAGTGGCTTTTGGATATGGATCCTCATAGGTTGATTAGGTACATGATGTACACCTGGTCAATCTTACGTAGAGCCTTTCCCTTGACCCTGAAACTCACTGAAATCAAAATAGTTTGGAGTTTAATTGAGGAAAAAATCATAGTAGAGTTTACTCAAAAAATATAATTGGAAATTATGGTTGTTACATAGTGGATAATCAAACACCATCCACCATCGATCCCAAAAATTGGCTGTGATTAAGTTATGTTGGCATTGATGGATTGGAAAACATTTATCGATTATGAGAAATGGGGCATTGGTGGCTAGGTCAATGAATAATGCACAAATGAAATATTTTGATATTTATTTGTTCTTGACCTCAAGTTTCAATAATTTGTCATCATAATAAGCCCTACAACTATCCCTATATGAAGTCCATCTGTTAATTTGACTCATTAGAGAGTCAATTTGACCTAATAATGTCTATAGGGAATTGGATAGATGGGTGCATTGGGAGTTGGTGGAAGTGGGATCCCTTATTATTCCAATTAATTCTTTAATTTAAAATTTATTTTGCACAATGTTGTCAATTAGAATCTCTTGACTACTTGGGGGATGTTGTGTAGGAGGGTTAAGTGGAGGGATAGGAGGAACAAGAGGTTTTTGTGGAAGGTTAGGTGGAGGTTTAGAAGGAGGAATAAGAGGGTTCTATGGAGGGTTATGAGGGATAGAATGATGGGTTATTCAAAAAAAAATACAACTAAAAATTACTAAAAATTAGGGTTAAAGAATGAAAATAATGAAAATTTAAGGTTAACAAGTGTAGCTTTTTATCACTTAACTCTTCTACATGGTGGCATTGTAAAAATTAGCTTCTTGGGATGAATTCAATGGATTTATATCAAGATTTTATCTCTCTCACATAAAACATGATCTCAAAAGGTGATGATAGTAAAGGAAACACAAATACAAAATGATGAATTGGCATTCAAGTTTTGGTTTTTATTTTTTTTGTAACATAAGTAATGTGATCAAGTTATTATTTAAAATAATGTAATCTCATTATTTAATAATGTTATTGTGTTATTACTTGGTAATTATTGAGACATAATTTAAATAACATGATCATGTTAATTAAATAATGCAATCATGTTATTTATTAACACAATCATGTTACTTAACATGTCTATGGAATGTTCCCCCAACTCCATGCACTTACCCTTTTATACATATGGAAATTTATCATAATATGAAAATATTTTTACCAATGGGATATAAAAAAAGACTAATATCATATCGGACATTGGAAATTCTCTTTTGGATACATCATACTACCAATTACTTATGGACCCCAAGTTGTCATTACAAAGGTATGGGTCATGTATCATGTATTTCAAGATGACTTTACATTAGGAAATTATTGGTTACACTTAATGGAGGCCATAATAGATATTAATCATTATGTCACTATATTTTATCATAAAAGACAATTAATTATCATACCACATGATGGTGACATAGACCAATCGACATATAAATAAGCATAACATGATATGTACATATATGATTATAAAAGATTCGATATTGAGGAGGATGATTTATCTAACCAAATTTAAATAATCAAATTATTTCAAAAAAAATCAAAAAATCATTTAATTTTTTTTAAAACAAATCAAGAAAATACAAAAACATTCAAATAAAGCAAAAATATAAAAATATTTAACATTTCACATGTTTACTATATTTTTGATATGTTGTTTACTTTAAGTTAGAACATAGAATATAATTTATGTACACACATAAATTTCATGAGTACTTGAGTGCGATATGAGCATATATTAAATTTATGATACATGAGTATGAAAATGTTGGATATTTCCTCTATCCACATGACACACTATGTTTGGGGTATCTTTATTATATTAATCATAATTGATACATGTTATATTTTTTTATGATCACTTTAAATTATCATATTGAGTTTATATACTAATTTTTACACATTCCCATACTCATGCTACTATCTTACATAGTGTAAATAATATACTATTATATAAGACATTTTGTTATCACATGTATGCAAGAAATAATATGACATTCTTATGTTGGTTGCTTATTATTTAACTTATTTCATCTAATCACATCAATTAATTGAGTATAATTATGGTTTGATTCTTTATATTCATTATATAATATTTGAGCATGTTCCTTGTTTATTATCCCCAGTGCCATAAGTGTTGATTATTTCTTTAGAGTGTGGACTTTTGAACATATCCTCTCATTTGAGTGTATGAAATTTGAGTAGGCCCTTTGTATGTGGTCTCCTTAGACCTATTTTTAAATGACATTGAGTTCTCTTATGTGTGTTATTTTTTTTGAGCTTGTTACTTTTAGGACATTTCCATAATTTATATCATGAATCTTAGGGATTATTATGTTTTAATACTATGAGCTTCATTGATACACATAATTAGATATGATAAAACTATATGCCTATTTTATACATGATTCATACATATACATCATGGTTATGTTATCTTTTTGAGATAAGGTGACTATCACATTTCATTCCCTTCATATCAAAAGGGGGGAATGTTAATGGGGCATGCCATAGAGACATGATTCCACATACACATAATTAGCAAAAATGGAAACATTTTATACAATTTTTATGATTTAAATATATACTTGGGATATAATTCTATACATTTGGTATCAATTTTCATAGATTTGGGACAAAGGTTTTTAGATTTGTGATGCATATTATATACATTTTTATAGAGTACAGGTTACATTTTGATAAATACTTTATATTAAAATATGTTAGAGGTGCATATGCCATGAAAATGCGCCAAATTACAAGTAAATCATTCAAATTATACCAATTTTCATGCACTGACCTTACTTAGATGCACTGATTGAGCTTTTATCTACTATAACAATTGTCTCCTTTGAGTAGTAAATTGAGATTTTATGCCCTTGATGGACTTAGAACTAATTATAGTTTTAGGTTGATATGGTTACACCATTTGAATTGGATAAGATTGGTTAGATTGTGTTGGTGCATTTATTTTCTTTATTGAATTTACTTATATTTATTATTTATTATTTTGGTGCACTAATTACTTATTGTAATTAGTTTATTATGTTTATTAATAATTTTCACTAGATAAGCTAATCTTTTTTAGCTAGTAGTTAACTTAGACACTTATCTTTTTACAGTGGAGTTTCACTCTACCATTCAAGGTAAGATACGATAAGATTATTTAACTAATAGTCAACTTGTGTTGATCATTTACACAAGTTGGACACCAATCTTGTTAGTGTGGAGTTGCACTCCACTATTCATGTAGATAGATATTAGTTGAACTACACATGTGTGAGTTTCCTAATCTTTATGATGCATGCCTTACTCTATATAAGCAATGGCTATTTATGTATTCCATATCAGATTAATATTGAATTATTAGAGTAATTCATCATATTTGAGTTATTTATTAATTTCTATTATTATCTTAGATATATAATTATTGTTTATTATTATTACTATTTTATCTCTTATTTATGATTTATATTAGATTCATTAAAACCTATAGCTAATTCTAACATGGTATTAGAGTTATCTTGAATCTATAGATTACTAAATATTCAAGAGAAAAATATCTAGATATAGGATCAATTTTTTGTTTTATATACAAGCACAAATTGGAGCTTTGTGGAGAATTTCTAAGCTCATCATTGAGTTCAAAGTGATTGAGATAGCCAAAATTATATATAATTTTGTCCAAATTGGGCACAAGCAGTTAAATTGGCAAGGGTTTGATCCAGAAGCACCACACCAAAATCTGGTGGGTACCTAAAAATCAAAGCATTTATGAGAAAAAAAGACCTCATGGTTGCGTTCAAAAGACATAAAAACCTACATATCCATATAAAATTTGTCCACTTTGGACACAATCACCCTAGAAGAGAAATTTGTTTTGCTCTCAAGTATGGCCATACAGACCATATGGATTGTACAGACCATTTTTTTTTTGGCAGGCCTCATGGATTAGTAGGTAGATTTGAAAGGGAAACTTTGGGAGCCCAACATTTTAACACTGAGATGTATTTTTTAGTGAATATTGTTTTGAAATATCTTGAAATTTCATGATCTTCATTGTTGTACTTTTAGTTTTTTCTAGATTTTTCCATATTTTTCTAGAATTCATATTTTTATATAGTAGCTTTTGCCCATCCTCGGTTTTACAACTTCAGAGGATCATAACTTTCATATACGACATTGAATTGAGGTCCCATTTTTTTATAAAGTTAAATTTTTTTAGCATAACACATTGGTGTAGAAATTTTTGTAATAAAGTGCATATTTTTTGTACTTTTAGACTAGAGGGCCTAAATGAGCTTTTTGTAAAATAGAAAAATTATAATCTAGCCTTGTAATTGCACTCAATTACAAAGTGACAAAAATAATTGTTGGGTGGGATCAAACTAAGTAATTCAAGGGGGTTTTATGGTGTGTTCTGTACTTTGATTTTTTGCTTTGTGATAGTTTATTTCCAATTTCATCATGGGGAATCCTAAGATCCCATTGTTAACAACATAAAACTATAATACATGGAAATAAAACTCTTAGAATGCATTAATGATGCTAGGATATATGCCTTACATAATGACTCTTCTTACTCCACCTATTAATGCAAAAGAGTTACAACACTTTCTCTTTGAAACTACTAAAGTAATTGGATGCATTCGGTCTTACATGTCTTTAGATTTGAATTTTCATCTTGAAAAATGTACAACTCCAAAAGAGGCTTGAGATAAATTAGCATAATTTTTTGGAAAAATAGATGAGGTTCATGGTTACCAAATTGACAATGAACTCATTATTTTAGATACTAAAAATTATGCTACAATACAAGACTACATCACTAAATTCATAGATTTTAGAGCACAATGTTCTGAATGTAAAATTGATAAAAAGGATATTCAATTGATTTTTAGTACCTTACATAAATTAGGTCCTAAATAGTCATCCTTTATCTCTAGCTTTTAGACTCATCAGTTCACATTGGGCACATCTTATCAAATGCCCACCTTTGAGGTATTCTCTAAGATTCTAATGGCTAAAGAAGAAAAGTTAATAGCTATGGGTCTAATCAAGTCATCTAAATCTCAAGCTCTAGTTGCAATTCAACCTCAGCATAAGCAAGTTTCAACATCATTATCAAATATAGGTTCAAGTAAAAAGAAGTAGAATAATCAGAATAATTCATATAAAATAAGAATAAAGGGTGATAATCTTCCCAACAAGGAGATTATAAATCCACTAATAATAAAGAGGATTCACAAAAAAGGACTGGCACTCCTTACCCTTATTACAAAAATGGGTTTCATAGTGAACAAGATTGTTGGAAGAAAGAGATTGATGAACTTAAGGATATTCTAAAAAAGAATAACATCAATCAATTCTCTTCAAAGGATTCTTATACTCCTTCAAATTTAAGGAAAGGGAAAGCTATGGCACAATTTGCACTAGAAAATTCTCCCAAATCATGGGTCATTAAATCAGGTGCTTTACACCATATGGGTTATGATCAAGAATACGTTTCTATATTAGAACCAAGTTCTTTGCCTCATATTCTCATAGGTGATGATTCTAAGGTAGATGTTATAGGAAAAGGTATAGTTTATGTTGATAGTGGTGTATTTGCGGATGTCTTATATGTGCTAAATTTATTAGCTAACCTTCTTTCTATCTACAAAATCACTCACTTTGATACTAGTAGGAAAGTTGAGTTCACACCTAATTTTATATCAATCAAAAAATTAGAGGATAATGCCTTAGTTGTAGTGGGAAAAGTTGATAATAATACTTGGCTTTATTCATTATCCCACTTTTTGCCTCAATCTTCCTCTACAACTTTGTTCTCATACACTGATTTAGTGAGCAAGTTATGGCATGAGTGGTTTGGTCATCTGAACTACCGCTATTTATAATAGCTTAGTCTAGAGGAGATGGTTATAGGACTTTCATAGATTCAGTTTTTAGGGGGTGTATGTCATGGTTGTGTCTTAGGCAAACATCCAGAGGATAAGTTTGATAAAGGGAAGGCTTGGAGGGCTACACAAGTCCTCAAACTTGTTCATAGTGATTTAGCGGGTCCATTACCTACTTTGTCTTTTAGTAAACCTGATATTTTCTCACATTTATTGATGACTATTCAATATATACTTGGGTTTATTTTATAAAAATTAAGAGTGAATTATTTGATAGATTTCTAGAGCTCAAAGCTCTAGCAGAGAAACAATCTAGGAAGTATGTCAAGATTCTCTGTATAGAAAATGGGAGGGAATATGTGAACAACAAGTTTGAACAATTATTTTCTCTTGAAGGAATTGATCTTCAACATTTAGTTGCATACACACCTCAGTAGAATGGTGTAGCAAAGAGGAAGAACATATTCTTAAAAGAGATGGCAAGTTATATGATTCATGTCAAATCATTAGTACCTAAGTAATAGGTGGAAGTGATTAATTGTGTTACATTTATACATAATAGAGTTCCTCACAGAGCTTTAAATGGGATAATAGCTCTTGAATCTTGGTGTAATAGAAAGCTAGATGTGCATCATTTCAGAGTCTTCAGTAGTCTAGCATGGGCTCACATACCTTTATACAAGCATCATGCTTTATAACAACAAATCCAAACTTGTATATTTGTAAGATATCTTGATGATGTTAAGGGATATCAGCTAATTGATCTAGATTCACATGAGCTTATTATAGTGAGAAGTATTTACTTTGAATAAATTCCTTCAAACTTATCTTCTAACATTTCTCATTCTTCTTCCTTAAAATAATTAGATAGCAGTGATGATGATACTCCTGCTTCATCTACTCATAGGGATGATGAGGTAATACCTCCCCAATAGGGTTTAGTAGGTTATGTTCCTCCTCTTCCTCCTATATATTCTTTCCTATTGATGCCTTTGTGGTCTAGATAGACTTTGGCAGATGTAGACCCTCTTGTTAGGTATCCATTAGATATAAGGATAACATGGTCACAACATGATCTTCTACATTCTTACATTGCCACAAATTCTAATCCATAGTATTTTCAAGAAGCCACAGGGACAATTGAGTGGGATTTAATGATGGAAGAAGAGTATGACTCATTGATTAGGAAAAACACTTAGTATCTTATTCCTCTTCTTAAGGGAAGAAAATTAGTATGCTATAGATGGATATACTAGACTAAGTTTGCAGTGGATGGAAATATTGATAAGTATAAATCACACTTAGTGGCCAAAGGTTTTTCCCAAGTAGAAGGCATTAACTATACAAAAACCTTTGCACCTATTGCTAATATGAATTTTATTAACTTGATACTAGATATTGATGTAGCTCATGCTTGGGTTATACATTAGATGGATGTGAAGAGCACATTTATTCATAGGCTTATTCATAAGGAGATTTATATGGAGCAACCACAGGGGTTTATTTAGGATTATTCACTAGTATACTTCTTGAAGAAGTATCTCTATGGTCTAAAATAAGACCCTAGGGCTTGGTATTCTAAGATGGACACATTTTTTCTCTCAATTGGGTTTTTGCCATGTCACTCAGATCTAAATGTCTAAATTTTATGATAGGAGGATTCATTATTGTACTTGGTTCTCTATGTTGATGATATCCTTACTATAGGGAGCATAACATCCATCATTAGTAGTGTTAATACTATAATTCATGACATGTTTTCTATGATAGACATGGGATTATTGCATTATTTTTTTAAGATTCAGATAACATAGTCTTCTTCTAGGATTACACTTTCACAACCCAAGTATGCCATGGACTTGTTAGCTCAGTTTCACATGGTTGATTATAGGCCTACACTGACTCCTTTCTTATCTGGAGTTAGACTTGAGGTTCATTTTTCCACTCCCTTGGTTAATGCCACATTGTATCGCCAGCTTGTAGGCAGCTTCATCTATCTAACTCATACATGACCTAACATTTCATGTGTAGTTGGTATGCTTTCACACTTTATATAAACACCACATGAGCTTCATTAGAGAGCCACCAAGCACATTTTGAGCTATATTTAGGGCACTATTAGATACATGATTCACTATTTAATAGGTATAGGTTTAGACTTGGTGGGATACACAAATTCTTATTGGGCTGGTGATTATGATGATTGTAAGTCCACTTTTGGTTATAATTTTCACTTTAGATCTAGCCCCATTTATTGGTAGAGCAAGAAAAAAAATTCTAGTTCTCTTTCATCTATAGAGGCTGAGTATCATGACACTATTAATTCCACTATTGAGGCTATGTGGCTTCAAAATATTCTCACTGAGCTTGGTTTTCCATTTCAAAAGCCATCAATAATCTACTATGATAACCAAAGCACTATCTATATCTTAAAGAATTTGGTTCATCATTAGAGAACCAAACACATAGAGATCCATATGCACTTTATTAGGGAGTTGATTTAGGCATAGATCATTGATCTTCAATATTATCTTATGGAGGAGCAGATTGTAGATATTTTCACCAAACCTTTCACTGAGAGCAAGTATCTTTACTTGTGATCTCTTTTGGGGGTGTGGGAAATTAGTTATTCATGGGACATCATTTATTCAGGGGGTCTCCTAGACCTTTATTTTGAGGAGGATTTTTTTTCTTTCAGGTCTTATCCTTTCTTCATCTATTTGTATAGAGTACCTAATATGTCTACATATTTCCAAGATTCTTATCTGCTTAGCCCTACCTAAGTTTTGCTTATGGGCTGTGTTGGTACTTTATTTACTTTATTATATTTATTTATATTTATTATTTATTATTTCGGTGCACTAATTACTTATTGTAATTAGTTTATTATGTTTATTAATAATTTGCACTAGATAGGATAAGCTTTCTTAGCTAGTAGTTAACTTAGACACTTATCTTGTTACAGTGGAGTTCCACTCCACTATTTAAGGTAAGATAGGATAATATTGTTTAACTAATAGTCAACTTATGTTGATCATTTACACAAGTTGGACACCTATCTTGTTAGTGTGGAGTTATTCTCCACTATTCATGTAGATAGATATCAGTTGAACTACATGTGTTGTGTGAGTTCCTTGATCTTTATCATGCATTCCTTGATCTATATAAGTAATGGCTATTTATGTATTCCATATCAGATTAATATTGAATTATCAAATTAATTCATCATATTTGAGTTATTTATTCATTTCTATTATTATCTCAGATATACAGTTATTGTTTATTACTATTATTGTTTTATCTCTTATTTATGATTTCTATTAGATTCATTAGATCTTGTAGTTAATTCTAATAGGTTGAATAGATTGTGTTTTAATTTGGGCTAAATGATTGAGATTCAATGATCTCAATGGACTTGGCACCACTCACCCTTATACAAGATTTGGGCCATGATCACCCTCCAATTCCCATCTTCACATCTCCAAGGTTCATTTTTGAACTTCTCTCCAATTTTTCAACTATGAATCATCATTACCAAAGAAAAAATACCAAGGAACAATATGGCTACATCGATACACAAGTTTACTCATTCCTTTCTCTCTTTTATTTAAATTAATTTCAATTACTAATTTTTAGATTATATTCACTAATTAGAACTGTAACATGTTATTGGTTTTAGTTCATATATATACAAAAAATTCAAATAGGGTTGAAATATAATCAAGGTGTGTTGTACACACCATGATACACATTTGTTTCCTTTAACCTAGAAATTTAATTGTTATGAATTACTAAATTGATGAGGGTGGTGGGATGTAGATACTAAAATCTAGTTTTTACATGTTAAACTAGTCTTACACATTAGACAAATACCAATCAAGGATCTAACTTTCAATTCTTGACTGTATCATTGCCAAAAGGCTTGTATTTTTCATTTCACTATGCTTAAATGATTATGTTATGGTCCAATCATGATATTATAATTGACTAGATCACTTTTAGCCCATAATATTCTTAAATATTTATATATATCTTTCACTATCAATTACAGAGCTTCAACATTTCTATATTCTCTAGGATACTATTGTTTAGACCTAGACACTAGCATTGACATTAGTGTCCATACCCTACAAAGGCTAAAATTTTCAAATATTTAAATATGTATGGGTTGGCCTATTTATCTTAGTTAACCATCAATAGATTATTTTCAAAAGGTGTAGTATAAATACAAAAAATCCTACTCATTACTCATATAGATATTACCAAGCAAACACTTATTCAAGCTCATTTAATCATTTGCATAATTGAGTTATCCTACCCTATTCTTCCATATTTAAAAATTAATCATAGGATTAGTATTATTATAGGTATAAGGAATTCAAATAACACCCCATTATAAATATTTTTCATGTTGTGAGATAGATCACCACATAACCTTGCATATAGAATATTACACCATTATTCACACACAAACCCACATAAGGGGATAACTACATTGGTCTAAGGCACTCCTAAGATTATATGTGTATGCTAGAAATGATCATTGAAAAAGGGGTATTTGAGGTCAAATCAATTTCACTTGATCCCAATAACCCCAGTTATTTCAATATGGTATGTCATAATTGGAGCATATATGATTTTTTTTATCAAAACACTAATATACAAAACCTATGTACATGATCCAAATTGAAAATATGAAAGGTGAAAAAGAACCATACTAAGAGCATGTGGAATTTATATAAAATTACTTGTACCTCATTATAAATAAAATCATCAAGTTCATGATTAAAACATCGATATTAGTATCCCTATAATGACAATAGTGTCTAGGTTCATAGATAGATAATTTATAAAATTTGACAAATCATTATAGAAATTCAACTTGTCTTATTTTACACTTGTATTAGTAAAAAACTTTATATTCACCAATAAACAAGATAAGTATTATTTATTATTTGTGTTTGAGTATGCAAATTACTATTTGGCATTATACTTTCTATATTTATCAAATTTGCATAAGTCAACACTATAATAGTATATGGTGAATCTAAATTATTTAATTTGCCTAATTTTTAAAGTATATTAATAATTATTTTATTAGGATACTCTCTCTTTAATCCTTATTTTTGAAAATGGTTAAACACTCACAACCACCTCTATAACACTTTTTATCAACTTGATTACATGAGTATAGAATTCCTATTCATATTTTTTATTAAAAAATCACTTAAGTGTTTTATGCATTTATCTTTATGATTTGATTTAAAGTTAAGATGAATCCTAATATTTTTTAGAAGATAATGAATAGTGTCAAGGGGTGTGAATAGTGATAGGAAGGTCAAAGAGTATCAAAACATATGACTAGGCTAAAATCTAACACTAAGATTTAAATTAAATTTAAGGGAGTCATGAAGTCCCTACATAACTAATAATTATTGATGTAGGTTTTTTTTACACCATATATAATGGGTTTTCACTCACTCATTTTATGATCAATGATTAATAACTCCAAGGTATGAGCTATAGGTATGTGGTTTTATATTAACCAAGTGGTAAAATTGTAGCATGTGGCCTACATCCCATCAAAGGAAATTCATTCAAGTGACCAAATTAACATCCAATAAAATATATTTATAGTGATTTTATATTAAACTAATATGACCACATAAAACTAAACAAAAAAGGAGGGAAAAGTAGGATAGAGATGGAGACTTATGTACCAAAAAAGATGAAACCTTTCAAATCCATCACTTGAACTAAATATTAGACAATTAATTAGAGACTAGTGTCTACAACTCATGCCTTGGAGTGATTAATAATCGATCTTAAAATGAGAGGGTGAAAACATGTTATCTATGGTGTGCATAAAACTTTCATCAATATAATTTTTTTTCTAGAAGGAGGGTGAGGAAGAGAAGGTAATGAATATAGATAAAAGGTAAGAAATTGAATTTTATAAAAAATAAAATATGCTTCCCTTAGCTGAGAAAACCAAAAATAATCTCACTAATCCAATAAAATACACTAAATATTTATTTTCTTTCATGGATTCTATTGGAGAAACAACGAAGGAGATGTATTAAAGTAAAGAGGAGGAATTTTAGAGGTTATTTCATAGAAAAATGATACATTCTCCTTGCTAATTTGTTGATAGTGTGTAGAGTGTAGCCACCAAACTATACAACATTTGAATGACATTCAGGTTTCTAGGGGTGAGAGTCAATTATAAAGGTGATAAAATTATGGTACCAATTAAATGAATTTGAGAAAATGTTCACATTTTTAATTTAGTGTTTTAATATTATTGCTTTCAATCATTTTAACGTAATGTCAAAATAACATGTAGCATGGGCCCTGAGTTATGTGACTTCTAAAAAGGATGTTGCCCTTAATAGGCATGTGTAAATAAAGGCTTTATTAGGATATTTTTATAATCATGAGAATGAGGCCTTGGAAATTTTGAAAGATATGAGGGTTACTATTGTGATTAACTCTATATAAAATTTAGTTAATAAGACAAATTTTTAGACACTCTTTAAAGCAACTGAAAATAGTTTTAAGGAGGAAATTGAATGAATAATATATAAGACTAACGATGAGATTTTGTAGTTGATAAATTTTTGCAAAGACAAAGTGAAAAAGATAGAATCCCTTGGATTAGATTTTAAGAGCTCATAGGTAGAACATATAAGGTTTATGGTCTAATACATCAAAATATTCATTCCAACCTTACTCAATTTAGATATTATTAACAAAGAGTTTGAAACAACACATACATTATTTGAGAAATTCAAGGCTAAAAAAGGATCTTCAAGGTTAAAACCTAACACATAACCAATTGTATTTTTTTTCCATGTCATAAAAACCTCCTATTTTTTTGTATTTGTAATCATGCATACTCTAGGTGGGTTAGTTTTTATCCCTCAAGGAACTATAATGGCCACTTCAGTTTCTATAGTTGTCACTCTTAACATCTTCTTCTAATAGTGGTGCCACATCAAAACCCCTATAAATATACACATTTATTTTTTTGTTTTGGATAAGTTAAAGTATTATAACTAATAATTATTAATTTATTTTTCATATATATATTATTTTATTTGAAGAATTCTATCTTGGGAAAATAATTTTGTGCATGCATCCTTTGCACGATGATTACCACACAATGTTATTTCTAGAGATGTAAATTTAGACCTTTCTTGAGAGATGAGGCCTTCCCCATCCCAAACTTATATATATTTTTATCCTCATGATCATAAAAGGAGGATAATTTCAGTTATTGAGATTAATAGTAAATTATGAGGAAAATTCTATAATTGGTTTTCATGTGTAAATCTTGATTCTTCTCCAAACCTATGGATTTTATAAGAAGTTAAGTCATTATGGTATCTTAGTCTTCTAGATGTGTATGAGTTATCTTTAAAAAATATTTAATACATATTATTTTATTTCTAATTTTAATGCCTTTTGTGTATTAATCATAATCCCCCCTTGTAGATGTGCAAACACAATCTTACAAATGCATAAACCTTTGATTATATATAATTAATTTTATTGTGTTCTTGTTTCCTTTGAATTTTAAATATATTTAATTATTGGTGTAATTATAGTGGCTTAAATATACATTTATTTTTTATTATTTTTCAAAACTTGAGTTCAAGTGCTGGATTAGAAAGGTTTCATTTTGTTTGGTCCATAGGCCTTCTTTTTTGTCTTACCTTTCCCTTTCCCTTTTTTTGAGTTTATTTTGGTCTTACCGGCCTTAGTTTAGATATATAATATATCCACCCATATTAATTAGGTTTAGATTCATATATATCTAAACCCATCCATGGTAAACAACTACTCTTCTTACCACTATTCCACTAATAGGCTATTTACAAAACCTAATCCCCCGTAACTTATGCATTGTAGTGAATATTTATTCATATATCTTAAAATGTTAGAGGCTACCTTGTAAGGCTCCTTGGTGCACATAAAAACCACATAAAATATAAAAATGGTGCACTTATTGTTGGCTTAATCCTTACTCCTTTGCTTGACCTCCCTTATAACCTACACTAAAAGTGCACTACCCTAGCTAGTCAATTTTGTTGAATGTAAACATATCAAGTAATATCTAATAATATAAAATGCATACGTAAGATATAAAAATTTAAAAAAATCAATAATCCACATGAGGTAATTTAAACATGCTAGTATCCATATATTTGTAATCTCAAATAACATGATTAAGTAGTATTAGCTCCACTAATATAATAATGTAGTATGGATCTCAATAATCAAAGTGAAATCATCCATAAGCAACATCTAAATAGAAATCATATAATAAACTAATATCATAATGAAAATAAAATTCATTTTCTTAGTAATAATGAAATAATAAACATCTCATGTCTCAAATATCATAAAAATCATGTAATAACAAGATATATGCCCAATTATAAAATGTCTAATAAAAGTAGCACTATGAAAATTAGGGCCTCACATCCCCATTATATTATGAAAAATTCCTCTTGGAAGTCGCTAAAAGAGGTGGAGATATCATACTGTCAATAATGTTTCATCTCTAAAGTGATATTTATCTCATCATATCACTCTCATTGGACCCTCACCTAGTCTAGATATTGACCTCAAAGGCCCAACATCTTGCACACTAGAATTTTCATGGGATATAAATCTAAAATCTCATCCATATATACCTAAAATTCCATATAATCTAGAAAATGGTTAGTGTTAGGCATATAATGATAATAAAATACACAGAACACATCATGAACATATGAGAGGCTAGGTTTTATGGCTAGATGATAAACTAAAACATTGATGGTTTCTAATATATTAAATGTCCTAAAAAAATGAGTTATATATTTAAAACTTTTCAATAATGGGTATGGATCTTTTTAGGCTCAATATAAATATGCCTTGTCACACTTCAAAGTGGAGATTGGTCTTATTTGCATTTGCATACTTATTCTACCACTTTTATACCTCTTTAAGGCACTACCAAATTTTAACAAGCTATTAATGCATGTCCTATAACATGATATGAACGACAATAACTATATCCTTAATGTGATCCCAAGTTAAAGGGGTATTGAAATCTCTACCATATAGTTCCATGTAGGGTGAAATTCTAATTGCAATGTGGTATTTATAATTATAAGAAAACTTCATAAGGTATAATTAATCCACCCAATAATACTATTGATCCATGATGTACATGTGAATCTTTTCCTTTAAAACTTTATTTACTTTTTTTGTTTGTTAATTATTCTCAAGATGATAGGATGTACTAAAATTGAGTTGAGTTCTTATAGCCTTATAAAGAGTGGTCCAAAAGTTGACATGTAAGCATGATCTTAATCAGAGATAATATTAAGAGGAATATCATTCAATTGAATTATGACATCCAAAAAAATCCTTTCCATTGACATGGTATTTCAAGTGGTCTTAATTAAATAAAATTTAGCTATTTTTGATAACTTATCCATAGTCACCATGATTATGTCATGATGATAGGATGAGGTAAGTAGTCTAATAATGAAGTCCATGTAGATTATGTCCCATTTCCATTTTAGAATTTGAAGGGGGTATAAAAATATTTTAGGATAATTACTCTTAGCCTTAAATATTTAACACTCAAGGAAACAAGATAAACTTGTTATAATTTGATGTCATAAACTATCCTAGTGATAAAATAATCTTAACTCTACATGCATCTTCTTTAGTCCTGAATGTGCTTGATAAGGATCTCAATAGAAGTGATAAAATAAAACATTATAATTTTCTCAAAGTGGGAACACAAATACATCCCTTGTAATGAAAAATATAATCTAAATCAATAGTAAATATTTCATATTTTCCCTTTAGATCACTCTCTAAGTTTATCATCTATCACACCTCCTAGTATAAACTATCCTCAAGAAGTTTTTCAAGGATTTGGATTTAATTTTTTTTTGTAGACTCATCATTTATAATTTATGCAATATATTAATAAAAAAATCTAAAACAAATTTATCATTTTCATTAATGTATACTATCTTAAACATATTACCATCCAACATCATCGACAAACATTAAGGTTAGGCTGACTTAAATTATGCTATAGGCTCAAGTGATATGTACTCAATATAAAGTGATGACCAAAAATAAAAATTCACCTTATAAATTAATAATACATTATAGATGAAAAATAAAGGTCATTTTTTAATATTTATTAGCTCATAATCTTTGAGTTTTCCAGAGTAACAGGTAATCACTTTATCTCCCTACATGAGGATGACTCATAACCCTACATGGCAGACATTAATACAAATGAAGAACTCAAATTGATTATATAATAATGAGATGGGTGCACTAGTGAGATTATAATTTAACAATTATAAGGATTTTTTACACTTTTATGTTTACAAAAACTTATATAAAGGGATGTGATTGGGGTTCTTAGTACAAGAAAAAAATTCAATAAATCAATGGTAGTAGCCTGCCAAACCCATGAAGTTAAAAACTTCTGTGACACTCATGGGTGTCAACCAATCCATAATTACATGGATAATAAAGGGTTATACTAAGATAATTTCCATATAAATAATGTGCCCAATATAATTCACCTTTGACTATGAAAAAACACACTTTCCCACTTTGTCATAAAAATATTTCTCTTGTAAAACTTGTAGAACCCATTAAAGGTAATAGTCATACTCCTACTCATTATTTGACAATATAAAGATGTGATCGAGGAAGATAAACATTAAATTTTATATATAGATACAAAAAAAATTATTCATGAGGCTTGTGAACATTTTTGGGGCATTAGTTAACACAAAGGGTACCACTATAAACTCATAATGTCCATATCATGTACAAAATGCAATATTGTGAATATATACCTCTACAACTTGTAACTGATAATACCAAAAAGTTATATCTATCTTGGAGAATAGTCTAAATCCTTGCATATTGTTAGACAAGTCATCAATCTTAGGTAATGGGAAATAATTTACAATCATTATTTTTTTTAGCTATAGATAGTTAACATAAAGTTGAAGGGACTCATATTTTCTCTTCACAAAGATAACAAGTTCTCACAAAGGGAAAAAAAGTAGGAAAAATAAGGCCTCCAATAATTCTTATAGTTTTAGCTTGAGATCACATAGTTTATGAGTAGTCATCCTAAATGGTGATATTAATATCAGCTCAACCTAAGGTATATGATCTATCATAAATTGATGTATCAAGGTGGAAACGTCCTTGACAAATCACTTAGAAACACATCAAAATTTTCCCAAAGGATGAGATGATCATATAATGAAGATTAGTTTGTATCCTCCTCTAACTTATCTTTCATTATGATATCAAAAATTTGACATCCCTTTCACATGATCCACTTGAGCTATATTACAAAAACCATTCAAAGGGAAATGGTATCTTGACTACTTAAATAATTTTATTGGTCTCAATATCCTTTGAACACTTGATGATTTTTATATGATAGTGCATATTATCTCTATTATCAATTATATAATCCATATATAGAAGAACCTACAAGTCCCCATAGGTATAATGTGTACATCAATAATGGTGGATAAGTCACCCAAGACTAGAATGCAATATCTCACTAATGGACATCTTGGCACTAATGTCCAACTCAACCTCAAAATTCTCATTTTATCTAGAATCCACCACCTTAAAATGGTCCACGACTAAAGGGGATATAAAGGATTTTTAGGCTCAAGAATCAAATATCAATATAAGAGATGCTCCATAAATCATACTTATGGTATCAATTATTATTGCTTGGTTCTCTAATTAGTCATTATTAATCATTGCATAAATCATGTGGCACCAAACCATATCACCTATTATATTATTAAACATTTAATCCTTCTATCTTATGATAATTGATAATATCTATGGACAATATCATGCATAGTACTGTAGTGATCCACAAGTGTAGCATGTAATTTTGACGTGTTTTCACCTTAATGGTGCTTCAATAGTCCTTATCCCAACTATGTTTGTAGTCTTTAAAGGTACTACATACATAAAATTATGAATCCATAATAACCACATTTAGTATCTAACAGGTTACTTATCCTATCTCCTCTTAGTGTTCTAGTATTTCTAGTTTCAACCCCTCTAAAATCTCTAACTACTACAATTGAGATAATTACTATGTTGCTACTGATGAGAGGGTCCAATAATTATTAGCTTGGTCTCCAACCTCCCTTGGGTGTAGGTTGTGTATCATGTGATCTAACATCATGTTGGGATTGTTGCTTACTCAATAATCTCTCTCAAGTATCTTATGACTTACCTTAAGACTCATTCAATATATTCCTTCTTGACCATGACTGATAAGGTATATAAGGAGAGTATGAATACCATACCAAATAGATCTATATAAAATATTATAATTAAATAATTCACCTACATAGCCTCATGTATAACATACCCCAATATAGTAACAAGTCTTGGAAATAACACTCATATTATGCCACTATACTACTCCCATGATAAAGCCCATAGAAATCATTCAACTTCCTTTGTATTTGGATCAATGAGATGTAATGATATCTAAATTTATCATAAAATATATTCTAATTAGTGGTGGTTTAGGTTAAATGGATATTTCACTCCTAATCTTCCCACATAATATTTACTATGCCTCTCATAATGAGTAGCTAAACAATGTTTTTTTTTGGAATCATAATCCTATAGGGTGAAGTATCCACAAATAATATATAGGCATGCATCAATGACAAAACCCTCATGAATTCCATTAAAAATAGGTGACTAAGATCATATCAATTCTTTAACTAGATATCCTAGTGATAGCCTATGAGAATGATCATATCCTAACCTCCTTATGCACACTAGTGTGAGAGACTATAGGATAGAATCATCTATATGTATCCCTATTATATCTCATGATTTGGGTTGTGGGTCCTCTACCTCTCTCACTCAATTGATATCTATTTTCACCATGATAATTTGGAGAGTACCCATCAAAATCCTCTCTCATGGATGAAAATATCTCATGTAATATTTAAGCATATTCTACATGGCCTAAAGTATCTATGGCCCAAGGTTTATTATCCCCTATAAAGTAGGAGGTGGATCTATAAGATCATCAATTTCATGTAATAATAACATACATCCCACATGATTCATACTACATATATATGGATGAGTGTAAAATGAAAGTGGAAGTAAAAAATATAGAGTTACTAATATTAAAAGATATTAAAAATTGACAAGATAACAAGATCAAAATTTACCTAGAGTTCACAGATTTGAAGTCATGTTCTAATACCAATATTTCATGCCCAAAATTTTGCATGACTATAACCACACAAAAATAGGCCATTTTTTTTAGAATACACAATATGCATTCTATAAAACTAAATTTCCTATTGGCTATCCATATTCATGAAACAAAACACATAAAGTGTCACAATAAAGTAACATGGCTAAATGACACTAGTGGAAATGCACAAATGCCCACATAATCTCTATGTGACCATTCAAGTCCCACTTACTCTAATAATCTTTTAAGCTCTCAAATAATCCTACACATATTTTAATGAACCTATTAGGCCTAATGTCCCCAAGGTATAAAACGAATGCTCAACTAAAAATATGTGGGTTAAAGAAACCACTAGTTCAAACAATTCATCTAAACTTCCAACAAGGTTCAACATGTGACCCTTAGCAGTTTTAACCAATCGTAAGGTTTAGTTCTGACCTTAAGTCATAACATAAATCTAATTTCAATTTGAATATGTTTTAATAAAATTTATTATAAAATAGGACTTGTACTCCTAATTTGATTACAAAAGGGTTGTAAAGTGTCCTTTCTTATGTCATTTAGGATGGAGTATTCCATCTCAACTATTGTATCCTTTCTATCTCAAATATTGGATTTAGTAAAGATGAAGAAACCCTATAAATCCTTAAGAATGGAAATAAAGGATTCAAATCATTTTTTATGTTTCCATTTTAGATTTTGGAAAATGGGAATGAGGTTTTAGAGTGACTTATCCATGATCATCCTTTTTCTCTTTCTTCATCCTTGGATGGATACCATTAATGGATTCTCTAAGATTTTAATGTTTTTTTCCATTTTAATTTCATTTTGATTATATATATATATATATATATATATATATATATATATATATATATATATATATATATATCGATACAAATATTCTTGGGTTTATTTTTTAGGTACCCATATTCTTAGTCTATAAATGGTTCTAAGCTCCCATAGTTTTTTAAAGGTCTTTGGGAGCTTTAAACTCCACCAAAACCATTAATGTCCACCAAGCAAAATTTAACAAGAAAATAATTTTTATTTTAAGTTTAAAGATTATAATTTTACTTGCATGTTAGAGGATTGAAAATTGATGAGGATTCTATTTTGGGTAAACCATCATAGGGATTATAGGAGCCCAAAAATGTCAAAAATACCTCTCTTGGACAAATGAGCCATATCATAGAAACTATGAAGTTTTAAGCCTTAAAATATCTTCCATGCAAAATAGGGTGAAAAAGTGAGGGGGGTCTTTTCAAACTACCCTGCATCTAAATCACGTGGTTGCCATAGATTGTTAATAAAAAAAGCTCAATTTTTGAATAAAACTTATATTTTTAGAAGAATAAATAGTCATACAAATTAGAAAATGTAAGGTTTTTAAAAATAATATTAAATAACGTTGAAATTCTATTATGAAACTCCACTAGTATTTAAATAGGTGACATTCAAGAGTTGTTGACCACTCCATTTAAAAAAATATCATGGTGGGATCCACCATGTGGATTATAAACCTCAAAGTTTACCCAAAACTATAATGGACTCTACAATGGTTATCACATGTATTGACATTGATCCTAGCCACAATGGTCACCACCAACATACATGTTATTCCCTAGATCCTCAACCACTAATCGTACAATCATATGGGTGATTCTCAGCTTACCTTCTAAGGTTTTCCTACACAAAGGGGTTTATACCCTTCCAAGGGGATTGTCTAACAACTAAATATGCTACAAACATCCCAATTTTTAAAAAAATAATAGAGACTAAACTATAAGCCTAAAAGTCAAGAAACAAATTGAAAGAGGTTAAGAAAATTTCACATTAAATTTATTTAGGCACTTTTAAACCTCTTTTTGTGTACAAATAATTTAAGAAGTTTAAGAAAATACAAAGGGAACTAGGGAAAATTTATTAGTTTATATTCAAATAATCATAAAAAATAAACCATAAATCATAAAATTGAACTAAAAAATGTATAAAACCCCATATTAATCATACTTTTGTTTAAAATTGAATTTTGGGAAATTTGGAAATTCTAGAAGTTTATAAAAATTGTTTGATTGAAACTATCCCTTCTTAGGCTTAATAAAATCCAAATAAAGTGAGCTATTAATATGAAATAATATTTTTTTTTGAAATACTATGAAAAATAGAAACTAACATTTTTCATACCACTTTTCAAACTTAAATTTCAAATAAAAAAGTTATTTCATTATATTTTATCTTTATTTTATCACCTAGCACTTTAATGAGTTAATAATGCATGAAACTAATAATATTTAAATAAAATTTTATTTTCTTGTATTTCACATTTTTTACAATTAAATATTAAATAAAAATGGATTTACATAAATTAATAATAAATGACATACACCTTTACATATTTACAAAGTCATGCAAGGAAAAATATCTTCCAAGTAGGTTCCCAAGTCCACCCATAAAGCCAAGCTAAGGGGGAGCTTATCTCCCATCCTTTGTCAAAACCTTTTAGTTGGGTACTAGAAAACACACTGTATTTTTTTAAAAGATAAATTTTTTAACTATGACAATAAGAGGTTGACCAAACACACTTAATCCATTTATCTTACATCTGAGTGTTAAGTAGAAAGTTATCTTCAACTTAAATATGAAGACTAGTTACTCCATACTAGTCTTGATACTCTTATATACTTTAAGGTAGATATAAATTCACCACCCCCATGTATAATACTCTTAACGGGTCATGGAAAAGCTAGGATGCATGAATAAACTAGGAGACCCAATTGGTATGTGAAGTTGTAAAACTTCATATGTTAAGATCATTTAATCCTGACATGATCGGGAGGAAGATAACCCCTACTATCTCAATCCAATCTAAACTTTCAGTATGAATCCCTTATGTTAATTTGAATTATCTTTGATTCATCATTAATAACCTTCATTAATTATCATTTGAGGAGGGTTTTCTTTATGAAAATAGGGCTACTCATATGTACAGGATGATCCAAGTTGAAATTGATCCAACATTAAAGTGGATACAACTTGATGTTTATCCATTTATTTCTAATTAGCCTTAACCTTAAAGACTCTAGGATCCATTCTCTAATCCCATTTCATCTATATTATTATGATATAGACAATGTTTTGAAAAATATAATAACTTTTAAGATCCATTTAATAAATAGTGGCCAAACTTGAAGATGCTTTATGATTAAATCCAACTTGAGGTTTGAGGCTTCCTTGTTAAATATACTTAGCTACTTCGTTCAATAATTTTATTCATAAGAAAAAATATAAGATATAGTTAATCAAGTAATCCTAAATTAAATTATATCCTCTAGTCAACTATTCTACTCCTTAACTAATTAATATGGGCAACAAGTTTTTCCCAAATTTAAAAGTAAAAGCCTTCATGAAGTGAGACATGACAAAGAATATTATTCATAATTTAAGTGGTTGATTCATGAGAGAGAGAGAGAGAGGTCAATAATTGTACCTTTGAAGGTCTAGAATCTAGAATATAACATTCTCATTAATTTCTATTAGTAATAATAAACTAGCTCATTTTAGGTATAACTGAAGGAGTAATAACCCAATGCAAGACACACTACAAAAGATTGTGATTCATTTTTAACATTCATCTCTACAAATAGTTAATCATACAATTAGTCAAAGGCTAATAAAGTTTTTATGAATAGTTGGAAAGTTAGTACTTCAACCATCATTCTAAAGACAAAATTATAAGACAAAATATCAATTTAATCACTCAATATTGGATCCATAAAAATTATAATAACTTTAACACTTAATCTGAGTTTATAAGTGGATTATAAATGACACAAATATGTCTACAGTTGAGCAAAGACATTAATAACCAGTTGTATAATAATTCATTTATTTAGATGCAAAGTATTCTTTACTTGAATTCTTACTACACTCATCATAATTTTTATTTTGGCATTATAAGTCCTCTTAAACATATGATACACACTTATCAAGATTATTTCATCTAAGATACTTTAACTAAAATTGTATATTTTAAGACAATGATTCACATTCAACTAAAATTTATGACTTATATAATAATGATGACATGATAAATATTCAAGAAGATATACATGCTAAAGATTAAATAGTTGTTAACCTATAGTTGTATGAATAAGACTCATAAATTATAGCTAGTTGTCATATCAAAGAAATGTAATTTAGTTTAATATTAAATCAAGAGAGTCTTGTTACAACTAAATTTTATTGGCATACTATTATAAGGACTACACATACTTTCTTATTTTAATGGATGACTCTCCTTACCTTGTTTTAAAGCTAAGGATTAATTACTTGTATAATAAATCTAAAATTCCAAATCAAATATAAAAGCATCAAGACATTATCCACATTTGTACCATATTTATTATTAAAATAATAACCAATCAAGGTAAAAAACTTATTTATCATATGAAAGGTACAAGATTCATGTGAGCATGACTATGATCAAACACAATCAATACCAAATTTTTTATATGAAACTAAGTTTCAAGTTTAAGATAGGTCTTGTTAATAATGTTACAACATATAGAAGTAGAATATGCTTACCACAAACCTAAAATCAAGAGTTCAACATGGAAGGGTCAAAGAACAACAAAACCATGGTTTAATTATATAGTGACCTCAAGATAGTTGAAATCAAAAATAGTATAAATTATCTTTCAAATCAATGTTTTTTAATAAAAATCACACCTAATAGTGGTTAGACTAAAAAGGTCATAGTAACTATCATTTTATCTCATAGAATAGATATAATATGCTACTATGTATGAACATAATATGCCTAATCCTCTTACGAGAAAAGGTAAAACCCAAATTAATCAAGACACTAAAGTAACCAACTATAATAAGTAATGGGGAAAAATAGGGATAGGCAACCCTACACTAGAATATTACACAATGTGCATTAGCTAATAATTGGAAGTGTTATTTCTCAAATGATAATTTTACAACTTAAATATAATATTAATAAATAAAACTTTAATAGAGATATATAATTTAAACAAGCATAACACAAACCATATTGAACATATATCTATAGTAATACCTTAAACATGTTGTGAATTACAGGTCACCCTGTATAGCCATATGATTCATGATAAATATTATATAATAATAAAAAATA
The DNA here is from genome assembly GCA_037957365.1 of Torreya grandis. Taxonomy (NCBI): domain Eukaryota; kingdom Viridiplantae; phylum Streptophyta; class Pinopsida; order Cupressales; family Taxaceae; genus Torreya; species Torreya grandis. The sequence goes on from JARHVA010000369.1 coordinate 3,628,331, forward strand.
GAAATTCATTTCTTGTATGAATTTACGTTCATTCATAAGCAACCAAAAAACAACATAATTCACTATCCAATCCATAGATAAACATAATATGCCATAACACAGTGTATCAATCATTCAGGAATACTCATATTAATGATACCAAACAACAAACCTAAATGGGATGGAGTGCATTACACACTTAAAACAATGTGATATAATATTATTTACTTTTATTTTCTTACAATGAAAGAATTTTTAAATAATAATCCTTTTAAATTTAATAATTATAACTAAATCATTTAATTTGTCCACTTGTCTTGTATTACTACATACTAACATTCAAGAGTAATAATCATAATCATATAGTAAGCATTTAACTATGGTTCATATGTAATACATAATTAAATAACATATTATGCATAATATTGACTAAAGAAATAATAAATTATATTACGTATATGTAATGGTATGCATAGTCAACCTATAATATAAGGGTGTAAAATACAACTCACATGCTATAAGAAGATAGACCAATTTATGATTTCCAAGAGGGATATGAAAATATAAGTTTAACTTTGATAGGATGTCTGTGTGTGTGTGTAGTCATATAAAATGACAAAATTGGTAACTTGATCATGGATAATGACACACAACCCATAGGTCCCTCTTGCTTTCTCTCATGACCCTTCTAAACACCTTTTCATTGATTCCCAATCACCCATAGGCTTTCAAGACCTTATTTAAACTTAGTCGAGACCCATTTTCCATGATATTTCCATCCCCCTAGGTCTCAAACCTCTAAGACAATAGCACCGAGGTTGGACTACAACACTAGAACCTAGGGTGTCCCCTTTCTAGTGCCCCTATCTAATCACCTTTTGAGCAAAAATGACCATTTTCCCTTGAATTATCTTTGTCATTATGTCAGCCTAGCATTATTTCATTTAATCCATGACCAATATATCCCTATAAAATCCCATTCAAAGATCATTTGGATAGGGTTGGCAAATATTATCAAGCAAGCAAGAACACAAGTGAAACTACTCAAACAATCTTCCCTATTCTCTACATACAACCATCCAATATAGTCTTAAGCATATCTAAATATCTACACCAATCCCTATATACCTCAGACACATCTAATTTATAATTTCTTTCATTCTCATATCACAATTACATCAAGGACTTTCAAAGTGAGAACTACATATGGCTTGATCCCTCTTCAGAGTATTGGTATGTAGGCAGCATGCCGACACATAGGGTATGAAGCACATAAAATGCATATTACACACACTAACCCATTTTACATATTTTACAAATTTTTATTCAAGTACATTAAAGGCATATAAATGAATAAAATCAACTCTATATGGAGCACTATTGACAACAAGACTTCACAAATTCATAGATAGGGTCACATAGACCTGTTGAACAAAACCCAAAAAGTTTAGATCCTCATGACAACAATGCCATACAAGGTCTATAACACTTGTGCCACTCTTGTTCATCTCTAACACACCTATAATTATAAAATTAAAGTAATAATCTTATTTTTGATAGTATCCTAGGCCTACACAGTGAATATCAGACCCTATCTCAATCGAATTAACATAATTTAAACTAAGTCTTATTTTCTCCCTATTATTACTATTTTTATAAAATCTCCAATTACAAATAAATTTCATAAATTAGTAGCTTATTTACCACATATTATTTATTGATTTATCAATCTAGACCCTTTAACAAAATCAAGAATAATACCCCAATATTTGAAAAATTGTTAAAACATTTGGTGAACCCGACTTACTTCATTTGCACACAGAAACCCTAGAAACCCTAGCATAAAATTCCTATTAATTTTTCTTATAAATTTTTGAATTCTTAATTAAATATTTATATTATAAATTCACTTTAAATTTTAAAATTTAGTAGTAAATTTTAAAATCATTTTCTTTCGAACCCTAGTTTCCCATCCTAGGTCCCATTATTTTTCCAACAATTTTTTGAATTTTTACTAGAATATTTAAATAAAACAATTGATTCAAATTTCAAAATTCAATAGTAATTTTCAAAAATATTTATTTTTTTATAACCCTAGTTACATCTACTAGGTCCTATTAAATCACTAGTTTCTTAATAAATTTATATTTTTTTACTTGTATATTTAACTCAAAAATTAACTTTAAAATTCAAAATTTCATAGTAATTTATCAAAATCGGCATCTTTTAAACCCTATTTTCATGCACTAGCTCTTATTTCTTTGTGATGTATCACTTTACATGTTTTTTAGCTTCATATCTTTTTTATGCAATTTCTATTTAACCATTTTTAGGACTTTACATTTCCTATATTCAATATTTTCTTTATATCCCACTTTGCCTATTATAAATTTTTGTAAAAAATTCAATCAAATTTCAACTTAGTTTCCTACCTTACCAATGGCATAATATATAAATTTTGATGAAATTGATAAAAGGGAACTCTAATAAACATTAACTAAACACCCTAACATGCAATATGTCATACTTAACATATTACAAGAAGAACAAAAAAGAGTGAATAATGGTCAATCTTCTCAAACCACAGAGCAACCAATTGTAAACAACACTACAGGGGCAACTATATCTCAATAACCCCCTATAATAGCCTAACCTACCTCTATGCCACCACCTATAGGTAGTACATCCCTATCTCCTAATGTGGTAGCCCTTATACAAGAGATTATATCTCTTCAATCTAAGGTACTACATCTTGAGCAAGGTACCACTAGACCTACATAGGATTTGGATTCTTTTGCTCTTCTACATACAACATTGGCATGTCACATTACTTATACACTATTGTCACAAGGTTTTTCTCAACCCAAGCTTACTCTATATGATGGAAAGGGTAACCTAGAGACACATTTGAGAGATTTTCATGCAACATGCTTGAACTATGTACCCAATGACTAGCTACTTACCAAGTTATTTCCATGAAGCCTAAAGGATTATGTTTTACAATGGTTCTATAGTCTACTGAATCAGTCGGTCAATACATTCAATCCTTTAGCTAACATTTTCTTAGATCACTTCAACATCAACATTGGTGACAAGGTTTCATATGCTCAAGTTGCAAAATAGAAACAAAGGTTAAATGAGCATCTCATAAATTATGTTCTTCAATATAATACTATCTTGGCTAAGATGACTAGCCTCATGGCTGATCAAGAGTTACATGATATCTTCAAATAGAGTCTTCTACCAGCTTTACATGAATCAATTATGTTCAAAAGATTCTCTTCCTTCATTTATTTGTGTCACACACTAAAGGAAAGAGAAGTCAAGTTAATTTCAATGATAAACTCAATTACACAAGTATCTCAGACACAACAAACAAGAGTAACAACAAAGTCCCATACAAAGTAAAGTTTAATGATAACAAGAGTTAGAATCAACCTATATTTAATGTGGCTTTAGATCCCCCTCAGTGAGTGGTTTTATTAGCATCTCCTTGATGTTACCAATCTACCAGTTTTTCTAGCCAGAGTTTTACAGTAGCTATTGGATTATAACATCATATCTCTCCCTCTTATTTGAGAAGATGAGCGAACAAAGCCTCTTCCATGAGGATATGATCATCATGTATTTTTTGAGTTTCACAAGGCACTAGGACATAAAACAATTAGATGCATTAGTTTTAGATATAAGATACAAGATTTAATATATGGTAATCATACTAACTTGACATTTCAGTTAAGCCTCCTTAGGCAAATCAAATACAAGATAAAGCATTGAAAATATTTTTAGATCCTTTTCCATAGCATTCCAAATATAAGATAGTAGATATATCATGGTTTCATAATGTATATCATACACATCCCCCACCAGTTACATATGGGGCAACTTCAATTGAGTTACATCTTTTGAGAAACATGATTAGTGTATACAATTCTAGATTTCTAACTAGACCTTCCATCTCCTTCTTAGAGAAGGATATATTTTAGGATGATATGGATTATTATTCACTCTTTATTATATCTCACATTCATAATCGTCCTATTCATAGTGTTCTCATAGATAATGGATCCAGTTTGAACATGTGCACTATGACATTATTATAGCATTTGGGATATTCAGAGTAGGATATTACCCTAATGAACATAGTTATTAGTGGATTTATTGGGCACATACAGAGTTCATTGGGTAATATTGTACTTCTTTTATAGGTTGGTCTAACACTTGTGGCCATAACATTCACTATTGTTCCCATTGTAGGAGTTTTTGATATGTTACTTGGTCTACCATGGATTCAAAAAAATTGAGTATTACCTTCTACAATTCATAACTACATGAAATTAATTCACACTAATTAGGTTATTACAATTGGTGGAGTTATATATAAGTTACCACTCCCCATTTTAGAGTCATATTCTATAGTACAATCACTAGGTTTAGTTTAACTTCTAGTTCTAGTTTCTCCATCTGTTACAGTTCCTCCTCTACTTCTGATTTAGCCACAGTTGAGGCATCCATCACCAGCATAGAGAGTTCATAAACCTCCATAGTTTCAATATTATAAACAACTTTTAGCTACAATGTTCATACCCAAGGTAGTATCATTGAGATCTCATGCATCTACTCATAGAGGACATGTTCAGAGAGCTTCTCCTACTACCAGATGGGTCCCTAAGATCCCTCTAGTTGTATCCATTTCTCAAATTTATAAGGGGACCCCACACTCAATTTCTAATCCAAATATTTTAGATAATTTATAGCGTATATAAATTTTAGAGCCATAGTCTCAACATTTCCATCATTCTTCATGATCATGCATGATTCCTCTCCTTGATATAGGTTATCATGATAGGGAGTCTCCCATGAGACTCATAAATTAGTATCATCCTTTCCCAACTTACATATACATTGTTTCTTATGTTTTATTATACATAGATTATATCAAAAATTCAAAAACATTCAAATATTTCAAAATACAAAAACATGCAAATAGCTCAAAAATATAAAAAAACATTTTGATTGTATGCACTATCCATGTTTTACATTTATACTATCATGTTAGACTTTTATCTACTTTTCTATGCTATTATTTGTAAATTTATCTAAATTATCATGCTTCACTTGATCTCTTTTAAGTATGTGCAGTGACATCCTACTCTTTGATTGTTTCATTCTACCCATTGAGGAGGCATCCTACTTCTACATAAAGACATACATCGATATACATACCCACTGGGGAGATCTTCTATATGACTACATCATCCAAGTAGTGTCATTCTTACACCACACACTCTAGTTATCATTTTGATGTACATTACTTGCTAGCTTACATAGATTACTATATCAACATCTCACTAGTATATATCACTTATGTATTTCTTAGCATATACCTAGTCTTGTGCTAACATGTATTTCATACTTTCCCTCTTGATTTGATTAGCTAGATACAATTGTATTTACAATTATTACATGATTCTTTTATTGTTTTGCACATCTAGATATGATTTTATTTCTTAGTTCCTATTTCTCTCTTGTATGTGCCTTAGGAAATTTGCCAATGTCCTTTGATTTTATTCATGTGTGTGCCTTAGGACATTTTCCAATGTCCTTTGCCTATAATCCTCTATATGATTATGGCTTTCATGCCAAATTTGCTTATTATAATTGTATGTGTATGTGGCATTTGAACATGCCTTATAGGCTTTCTTTCTAGTTTGAGTGACATGTGTCCATGCCCCTTATTTCCTTGGCCTCTTGGCCACTCTTGTACACTTCTTGTTTCTTACCTTGTGTGCTTGTTGCTTGATTTATTTTAGTTGTTTGAAATGCCATGATCCAAATCATGCATTATCTTGCTTCTTGGATGCCATGATGGACATCATGCTCCATCCCTCCATGATAACTAACAACTAACACTTTAAATTCTAGTTCAGTACATTACACATTCTATTACATTATTACATCTATCTAGGCATACCCATATTGATATAACAATATCTCAATATAGATCATGCCATATCTTGAGATATCTTGCCTATTATCATTTATAGTTCAGTTATAGTTTTGTCAGCTATATTTTAGACTATAATCAATAGTTTTAGTATAGTTTTTCTTAGAGAATCTAAATATAGTAATCATAGTGTATGGCATGATTGCTCTCACTTCTAGTTTTAACTAGGGTATTTGGTACAACTTATAGATAAAAATCCATGTTTCAAACACTAGTGATTGGGGGCAATGTGTGCAGCAAATTTATTTTCTTTCTTTTTGAGTTTAACATTACCTGACATTCTCAGTAGTTTCATTCCTTCCTCTATCTATAGGTGGTTCACATCATTTTGGTTTGGCTTTCATACAAACCTAACTTCTGAGTTCCTAAGTTCCCAAGTGGCTTCCACATAAGCTAGATTCTTAGTTTTAGAGTGGCTTTCATATAAGCCTAATCTCCATCTTTTAGATTGGCCAAAAGTGGCCTTCTAACATACATTCAACTATACATGCCAGCATTTTTATATCATATTACATTCAGGGGATTTAGGATCTATCTAATATGACACATTTTATACCATTATAAGTTTATAGCTTCACTTCATGGGATAATGATGGATCCAAAGAACTAGCTAACCTTTATATTCTTGAGATACCTATTCAGATGGATTGGACACATAGTTTAAACATCTATCAACACATGCATGATCATCTAGCTTCACTTAGTGGGCAATGATGGAGCCAAAGGTAAAACCTTTGTATTCTTGAGACACCTTTGGGGAATTAAGCACCCAACTCCATTCATGATATTACTATTATTTCAACACACATATAGCATCACCTAGCACATCCAACATCACTTAGTAGCACACCAAGCTTTGTGTTGGTTCATGTACCTAGTGAGGTGTATTCATTCCTTTTCCTTCCTCTCTCTCTTACCCAACTTTGTACATTCTTATTTTAGATATAATGTATCTAGTAAGAACTAATCTACTTTTATTTTCACTTATAGATTTACAATTCACAATGTGTTCTCTCTATACACATCCAACATCATAAAACTTCATGGGATTCACCCTTGTAGGTAAGTTTAGGTATGCTTTCTATTTTTCCTTTATCCTAGTATTTCATTTTACTACATTATTAGAATAAAGGGGAGGCAAATGTAGTCTTATAAAATGAAAAAATTGGTAACTTGAGCATGGTTAATGACACCCAACCTATAGGTCCCTCTTTCTTTCTCTCATGACCCTTCTAGACACCTTTTCACTGATTCCCAGTCACCCGTAGGCTTTCAAGACCTTATTTCAGCTTAGTTGAGATCCATTTTCAATGTTTTTTCCATCCCCCCAAGTCTCAAACCTCCAATAAAATATCACCTAGGTTGGACTAAAATGTTATAACCTATGGTGTCCCTTTTCTATCAATCCTATCCAATCAATTTTCGAGCCAAAATGACCATTTTCCCCCAAATTATCTTTGTCATTATGTTGGCCTAGCATGATTGCATTTAACCCATGACCAATAGATCCTTATAAAACCCCATTCAAATATCAATTTGAGGGGTTTGGAAAATATTATCAAGTAATCAAGAATGCAAGTGAAACCACTCATGCAATCTTCCCTATTCTCTACACATAGCCATCCAATACTATCCTTAGCATATCTAAATCTCTGCACTAGTCACTAGCCACCTCAAACACATCTAATTTATCATTTATTACATTCTCATATCATAATTACACCAACCACTTTCAAATGGAGAATTACATCTGACTTGATCCCTCTTTAGAGTATTGGTGTGTAGGAAGCATACCCACACATGGGGTGTGAAGCACGTCTAATGCATCTTACACACACTAACCCCTTTTCCCTATTTTAAAAAGTTTTATTCAAGTATATTAAAGTCATATAAATGAATAAAATTAGATCTATAGGGAGCAATACTAATAATGAGGCCTCACAAATTCATAGATAGGATCACACAAACCTAACGAGCAAAACCCACAAAGCTCAAATCTTCATGATAACAATGTTGAATAAGGACTATAGTATTGGTGCCACTCTTGTCCATCTTCAATGCTCCTATCCAATCAAAAACCAAAGCTATAATTCTATTTATGATAGTATCCTAGGCTTGCATGATGAATATCAGACCATATCTTAGTCGGATCAACATAGTTTAAGCTAAGTCTTATTTTTTCCCTCTTATTGTTATTTTTAGAAAAGCTATAAATAAAAATAAATTTCAAAAATTAGTAGCTTATTTACCACATATTATTTACTTATTTATCAATTTATACCCTTTAACTAAATTAGAAATAATACCCTAATATTCTAAAAATTATTAAAATAGTATGTATGTTATTTATATATCTGTATGAATGTATGTATGTACACACACACACACACACACACACACACACACACACACACACACACACACACACACACACACACACACACACACACACACACACACACACACACACACACACACATGCACACACGCACGCACACATGCACACGCACACGCACATACATGCATACATGTATGTATGTGTGTGTATATATGTATGTGTCTATATATATAATGTATGTATGTGTATGTATGTATGTATATACACACATACATACACATACATACATACACACACACACACACACACACACACACACACACACACACACACACACACACACACACACACACACACACACACACACACACACACACACATACATGTACACACACACATATTACAACATATTTAATAGAATAACCAAAGTCTATTTATGCCATTGTTGAGTAAATCGACCATAATATTATAGGCCAACAAGCAGTGTGCAAAGATCAACTTTTATTATTACATTGGTCGTAATAAATCCCAATATATTCAACAACCACTCAAGATATAATCAAGGTAATTACTACTCTATTTTACACATCATGCCATTAATAATCACGTTGGAACATCACACCTAATCTATTCATGCATTTTCAACCAAAAATAAGAACTATAACAATTGTCTAGGTGAACATAAAACCATTATTTTATCAATAATTCTCATTCAAATTCCATTGAATCATTATGTTAAATAATTTAAATTAAACCTACATTGAGTCAATTTTTCAAACAATTTATAACCAACCTACACTAAAGAAATTTTATCAAACAAATCTCAACCAATTTCTATGATGCATTTTGTCAAACAATTTACACCCAACCTCCATTGAGAAATTATATCAAATAAATCACAGTCAAACTCTATGATATATTTTATCAAACATATTGCAGTCAACTTCCATTGAAGAAATTTTATCAAACAAGTCACAATAAAGATCTATGATACATTTTGTCAAACATTTTATAACTAACCTCCATTGAATAATTTTATCAAACAAATCACAATCAAGATCTATGATGCATTTCATCAAACAATTTTAAAGCAAATATGAATTCAAATAAGAGTTTTAGTTTTAATTGTGCTAGTGAACCATTACCAACAACCATTCAAAATAACCCACACACTAACTAGGGTTATGGAGGTTTTATATTCTAAAATATCAAAAAAACAAGTTTTCACCATTACTAAAACACCAAACTCTCACAACTTCCCTACCAAGACATGGGCTTGTGTAAGTATATTTATTTACCTATAGAGGTCTATGACCTTTTGGGTTTTTACTAAAAATAAAGGTTTCACTTAATCCATATTATATTCAATCTAAAAAATCATTAAATAAATACACACGTCTATATATGTCGACCTAAGATATTCCTTATTTGAAGCAATGCACCTTACTACTTGCATGATGTATCCCCAATAAGCTCAAAATAATAATGTCAACTGAGAAAAACCATTATTACACCATGTAACAACTATATTTATCATATTTTTTATCACTAAAATATGTTTCTTTCATTTCCATCTCTCCCTATATAATGACTCAAGATTTTTTTCCATACTTCATAGTTGTTATTTTATTCCTCTTATTTTATTTTTACTCCACCTCATCATTTTGTGTAGCCTCCCATTTATTCTTTTATTCTACAATTTAGTCATTATTAAATCCAATTAAGTAATGCTTAATCTAATTTTTTGGCCCATTCACTCATAGTCCATTACCCTATATTTGAACATGATCACCACATGCAAGACCTCCTCCTCATAGCAAATGGTGAAGTCAGCCTAAATTTTAGATATTGAAACTTAATCCATTCAAAATATTCTATTATGACCTAAATTATTTTCATTTTAAAATTATGAGGTAACATTACTATTAAAACCATTACAAAATCAAAACCCAATTTTTATCAAAGCCATGAAACTCTTTTAATAGAAATTTTAATCATATGCATGGTTGGAATATCAAAAGATTAAGGCACATTTGGGTCTTACCAATGATTCCATTTTATTCCATCAGAAACACATGGATCACTTGATGATCTTAACATCTCAAATCATACATTCTAATGATTAATTTTATGACATACCCTTAGTCTTGAATGTTTACATGCCAACACATAGAAAAATATTATACATGCAAATAATCATGTTAAAATGCTAAAATATATTAATCCCTAATCGCATAATAAATATACACCATTCATTATGTTTTATAGTGTTGAACACTAAACAATGACCTTATTATTTTACAATCTTAAAATCAGATGTAACATCCCTCCCCCCTTGAAAAATACATTGTCTCGATGTCTTAAAAAAATAAAAAGTTTTCAATGATTTTCTAAAAAAATTCTAACCATATTGTTGATCATGGGGTAGTACTTTTGGAACTTAAATTTTCAAATTTTGGATTCATCCATACCATTTTACTTCATGTCAGTGACAAACCAATAATTTTCATATTTAACAAGCTTATTTTAAGTTTATTCAACCGTAATTCTTTCCCTTTCCCTTGTAAGACATGACTATTTTAAAAAAAAAAAGTTTTCTAAACCATTAGGCATTTTACTTAACAATATGTTTCTAATTCATATCCATTCACACAACCCCATTATTTTTTTCTCAATTTGATGCATCTTCTATAATATTTTTCATTATGTGTAATACTTCATTAATACACAAATAGGTACATACCATAGGAGTATACAATAGTACATAATGCAGATTTATAGTACAATCCCAAGTAGTATTTTGACCTTAACTACTACAATGTACAACTTAACATACAAAACAATAAATCTATCCACATACTATAAATGTATAATAAATTCTTATTAATTTTTTATCCCTGACTACTTTTATAAAATCATAAAATAGTGTCAATTTTCATAATGTAATAGTATCACTGCTAAATCAACTCAATAATATTGAATATTACAACAATGAAACTAGACACTCTTGGATAATACAATAAACTAATTATTTTATTTGTTCAATGAGAGATAAAATATTAAATAACCATGAGTATGAAATTATTTTTAGTTATGATAGGATGTTATAGAGGAAAGAGTCATCATTCAGATAATTCATCTAACTTCATCTCCCCCCTAGGAGTGATTCACCACACATCTCCCCATAGGTAGTGATTCTTTCCTTATGAAAGGGTCAATTTTGGATATCATAACAATGTGTTGTATAATCAATACCAAAAATAGTAGGCATACAGACCATGGAAGATATCCTATGTCTAGTATGGCATCACATACATGTATGTGAACTAGAAGGTATAATGGATAGATAATGTATAAAAATATAACATTACTTTGGCCAAATTTTTCACTATATTTATTAATTACCTATTGATTCTAGTCAACATAAACCCATACTCTCTACTAAATTCATCACCCTAAGCATTTAAATGATAATGATTACTTTATACCAAGGCTTACTACCTTCCATAACTCATTATTGTATAATGTGTAGGATTAATCATGAACCAATCATGCAAAAAATGAAGAACTTATACATAAAAATACATTACATATAATTTTAAATAATCATAGCACTATTTATGAAGCTCATCAAAAAAGGATTGAGGAGACACAAACATATAAACATAGCTACTATAACCTACTTAGTTATTTGAAATGCCACATAACAAAATATTATTTGATTATAACATATTAACAACATACCTGATTTAAATATAAACATGTGAATGCTTAGTTTTCACAAAAACTCAATGCAATAATAAGATCATCCATCTATCTTTACCAATCATAAATAAACCCAAATAATCATGTTTAAATGCATCCATTTCTCATATAATTATATAGTAATTTTAAATTAAAAATAAATATACCACATTTATCCATAGAAATTCAATTACATATTAGTTGTCAAGATAATATTGAAATCAGCCATGCAAGGAGTTTTTTCACAACCATTAAATGTGTGTTTATGTAGTCATAAAAAGTATTAAATGAACCACCAATTATGTCTTTTCATCTCATCCACTTAAAGGGATATACTCAGCTCATACAAATGTGCATACAATGCACATGAAAAATTAGCCATAAAGATATATGCTTTAATTTAGCCATTCAAAATAATAAATCCACTTTTTAATGTATGAACAATCATATTAAATGTAAAATCAGCCTTTTTACAAGTATGCATAGCCATCCAAGAATAATATAAATATACCAATGTATGCACAAGTCATTAAATGCAATATTCAACCATGTAGGTTTTAGTTCATGTAAAATTAGTCACCTAAGGAAAGTTTAACCAACCATACATTATTATATCTAGTTTTACCAAAGTCATAAACTAAGGAATGATAAGTTAATCTAAGTATGACTTAATACAATACTCAAATGTAGTAATAATTATTCAAGTAATGATATAAATATATATATTTAAATGTGTTATGATTACATGCTTGTTAATTCCACCCAATATTCAAGTAAAAAAGATGACTTATAAAGGATATTGTAGCATGATTTAGGAAAACTAGCATGTAAATTAAAAAAATTTAAAAACATATTATTTCCATGAGAATGGGTACTAATGAGAAGGTACACCCACTCTGGGTTAATACTACTTAATGTCTTGAAATAAATTCTTTTTATCAAATTCAAATAACATTCCTAGATAACCCACATACTTGGGTGTCTCTAGTCCATCTTGTATACACATAATATTTTAAAACTTTTATCAATTATTTATATTTTGTATCTTGCAAGAACTCATCGAGTCTCAATCTCTCTGAGTACATACCTTAAGGAGTGTATTGGGAAAGGGGTGGGTAGACCATTGGTGATTTTTAAGATTGGTGTACTTTTTACCACTTAACATATACACATTTTTATCCTAAAACCATTTACCCTAAGCTTATTCTTCTCATTTGTACCCATTCCAAACATTTGTCACATCTTTATCCTCTTTTGTTTGCCTTGACCCCCTTTCACTAGTTGACTATACTAGGTCAAGTGGGTCAACCATGTATAGTTTTTAGCCTCTAATTACTATATAGGGTCAATATGGTCATCCTTGTACTATTTATGGATATTTTTCACTTGTAGTTTTATTATCCCTTCAACTGACCTAGCTTGAGACCTAGTGATTTACCTCTCAAAAACATACAGGGTCAATTGGGTCGACCATGTACAACTGACATATTTGGAAGGATTTAGGGCAAGATCCATACTTGAGGATTAAAGCTTAGGGTTCCATACTTTATTTTGAGATACAAATTTTGTCTTGTGGAGAATTATTTTAGATGCATAGATAGGTTATGTAGCCTAGAGATGATTTATTTTTTTTATCCTTACATACCATAAAGATATCTTGTGAAGCACCTTGGCAAAGGGAGAGGTTGAAGATCGATGAGTTTCTTTTCAAGGTAAGTATTCATAAATTTATTTCTCCTTTGTAAGATTATATAGATAATATAGTTGTGCTTCTCTTCCATACATTAGGATTATGTATACATTAATGTGAGTATATGCCTTATATGCATGTTTAGTTTAGTTTGTTTTGTATCTAACCTCCACTTTGTGCCACAAGATTTGGTGTGTACTAGATTATATTTACTTTCTTATTTATTAGAATAGAGTGAACATAAAACCTAAGAATATTTTAGGGTTATTGCATGATTATTTTAGATTATAAGATTTGGATCCCTTCGTAGCATGGTGTATTATAACAAGTAATCCCATAATCAGGTCTAATAAATCTAAAAATTGGTCATGCTCCTGCTTAACAAATGTATTCTCAATTAGAAGTGTAGGTATGCTCTATCTTCTTTGAGATAGGATTGATTTATAGACATGATGCATTTCTAATTGCATACATTCCAGTGAACTTGATGTGAACTAACCCTTGCAGGATTTGTTTACCTTATTTCATATCTTTAATTATTTCTCATAATTATTTTTATCATATATTTTCCATATTAGATCGACTCTATTAACCCAGCTCTAAATTTTATGCATAGGATTTCAAGTATAGGCTACTAGATCGACCTTCTCAAACTAATATATATTTTTATCTTTTCAACATCCAGTCTAGATTACTAGGTTGACCTAGTTGACCCTATAAATTTTCAAGCACTTATCAATAGTTTTTACAAATCTTGATCGACCCAATTGACCCAATTGTCATAATTTTCAAGCATATATCAAGGTTCTTGAATAACAATCTTCATTATATGTATCTCTGATTCACCAAGGTTCCTTTCTATCTCTCAATCTCTTTCTTTAAAGTCTTTCATTTTATAATTTACATTCTTTAAAACTACCCTTGCACAATCAACTAAATCGACCCTACCAACCTAGTTATATGTTCTATGTGTTATCTAGATAATTGGGTTGACTTTACCAAGCCTATTCATTTTCAAACCTCACTTCCATAGTATAGGTTTGACCCTATTAACCTTATTCTATATTCTATGCATACATTGTTAACTATATCAACATTCTACCTTATTTCAAAGTTAGAATTGACCTTATATACTAGTAATCAGTTTACACTTTCTTTTCTTGTTGCTTTCATCCTTAGAATAAATCACATAGTTTAATTAGGTGGTTTTTCAATTAATCATTTAGTTTCACTATTGTATATTTTATACACACATGACCAAATCATAAAATCTAAACAATAATTTTAACATTTGACTACCCAAGGCTAACCTACTTGGATTTCATGACCAAGGATAAGTTGAATTGATGTTTTGGTCAAGTATAAAGCATGGATAATGGTATAGTATAGCTAATCACTCAACACCCTTATCACTATGGTGTGTGAAGTGAGGGGGTAGACCCCACTACCAAGCCTGTATCGTTACCACTACAGATCCCTTTTAGCCCAAACTACCTAAAACCATCCATAGATTGCTTTATATTTCCTTACAACCAACTTCCCATCACATTTAGAATCATATATTAATAATCTAATAAACATTTAGGTTGACCAATTTTCTAGTTATTTAATTTCCAAATTTATTACTTGGTCTTTGCTCAATTGTATTTTGTATTCCAAAAACTTCCATTAGACAACATTGGTGCAAGGTTAGATTGGCTAGCATTGATCCAATAACTTTTTGTTTCTATTCTATTATTTATTTTTAAATTACTTGGAAACATTATCTTTTTTCAATTCATAAATTTGTTATAAACTTCTTAATTTTCCCTATCTACTATAATGGGTTGACCCAATTGACCCTATACCTTTTTCCAACCTCTATTAACTATACTAGATTGACCCAGTCAACCCTATACTATTTGTAGACCATATTTTATCTTTTTATAGACTTTTTTTACTATGTTGGATTAACCAAGTTGATCATATAATATTTCTATCATTTCCTATTTCCTTGCTTTCTCATCTCTCTTTAGTTCCCTTCATCATGGACTTTTTACTTGATGATAATATTGAGTTATAGTCAATAAACATGATGAATTTTACCAACCCTTATAGGGTTTCCCATAGATATAATAGGGCTCCTCTATTGGATGCTAGTAATGTTCATATTTCCACTCACACAATGAACTATGGGGCCCATCCTAATACCTCTTTGTATTATCATCCTCTCTTATCATTAGAAAACTAACCCAGATTAGAGTATACCCCTAAAATTCTCTTTTTTATCTTTGAATTTCTTCAAAATTAAGGAAAATATCCTTCTACTATTTACAATATTATGATTAGTGGTCAAGTTGAAGAGCCTCATTCACCTACTCCTACATTATCAACTAGAGTTTGGGGTACCACTTTCTTTGATTCTCAACCTCTTCCTTTGATTATGACCACTTCTCATACCATGACCTCTTCTTCTCTAAATTATTCCACCTCCATGCCTATTAAATCCACTAACATGATAGGTTATGCATGTAGTGGGTCTCTCATAAGATCCACTATCCTCAATCCCTCCACTAGTGCATTTTTTGATACCCAAGGTAATCATGCTACTAGTTCTTATTCTTCTCAACCATTCATGAGTCCATATTTTGTTACATAATCAAATTTTTCCATTAGTGCCTCACATTCTCATAATTCCTCTCAAGCTCCTATCAACACCAATAGAGTCACCCATGACACTAATGCCAACACTAATACCAATTTTAACGCTTCTAATAATTCTAATCAAACACATAAACTATTTTTATAAACACTCAATCAAATGAATACATTTCAATATCATAACAAAAATAAAATTATGAGAATGCAAATCCACCTTATTAATTTTTAATCTTATCCTCAACCAATGGCTTGGGGCACACATAACCAGAATGTTCCCCCTCTTCCTCTTCAATATTCTCAAGGAAATCTCATTCCTCAACCTTTTTTGGTCAACAAAACCATTAATCATGTCTAAAATGAACCTCTCACTTCTAAAATTTATAAAATTTAAATAGGAGGTATCACACCTACAATTTCTTATAATGGATCAATCGACCCACTCTTCATCTTAACACATTTGGAAATATTTATAAGGATTTAGTGAAATCGAACACCTTTACTACTACTAAACTCTTAAACAAAACTCTCATAGGTGATGCCTTGGATTGGTAAAACCAACTTAGAACTAATTCCATTACTAGTTTTGAATATTCAGTACATGCTTTAGTTCAATAATTCCAAACTATTGATATTCCTAAAAACACTTTGGCCCACTTTATAAAGGACAAACAACTTGAAAATGAAACTTATCAAGCCTTTGATAAAAGGTGGAAAATTTTTCCAAACAAATGTGAACATAAAATGGCTGATGATAATCTTTTCCATCTCTTTACCAATGTCCTTTTTCCTAAAATTCAATATTGGGTCTACACTCTCTCTCCACGTACATTGTAGGAGGCATTGTCCAAGTTAAATGTCAAGATTTCCTTGTGTTAATTCAAGCCATCCTAACCTTCTATGGGTCCTCATATCTTAGTCAAGAATAAAAATCATAATTTTACCAATGATGGTGTTATATATTCTTATGACACCATTCATATTGTTCAAGTTATCATTCCTACCCCTTCATTAAAATGAGCTCCCCCTTCTCAACAATATGCCAATCCTCACTTACCTTCACCAAACAACATTAATGTTCATAAACCTCTATCCTCAGTTGAATTGCTTAAACATCTACCTAAGCCTCTTATATGAGAACTTAAACCTACCCATCCTATGAAATATTGGTATGATCTTAACAAGTTTTGTTGATTTCATACTAGTTGGGGTCATTCTCACGAGACCTATAGACAATTTTGTAATTTAGCTATGGACTTTCTTCTTGGTCCTAATTTTGATCATGATTCTATCATTTAAAATCATTAATGAGCTTATGAAATTGATTTTAAGGACTAGAAATCACATTATAAATATCAAGCTTTAAATCAAGTAAATGCTCATTTGGCTATATATAAAGACCCTTTTATTAATCATCAACCTATCCAAGATAATCAAGACAAATCCACCCATTCCACCAATAAAGTATAAATTCTTGTTTAACCCACTTCTTAAGAGAATGTGGTTAACATGAATAATATGCAAAGGGTGGTTTCTTTTATTAATTCCCAACCTATCTACACTCCTCATTCATCTAGAACATATTGTGTTATCTAATTTTCTTATACAACTCATTTAAATGAGTTGGTACAAGATGAATGTATTACTTTTGATGATTCAATTTTTTATTCTCCCTTGGATAACACTTACCATTCTATTTCAACCACTTTTCCATATTCTTCTAATACTAATAATACTTAAATTTTTACTAACACTTCTTCTACCAATTCTCAAAATCAACTTGAACCAACTTCATCATCACAACATGATTTACAATCTTGTTCCAAACCTTCTCCTTCTTACCAACATAGGTTCCAATGCACTTTGGCTCCTCCTTCTAAGTATCTTCTTAATCATTATGCACATATATCTAACAATTGTATTATAGGTTATGATGAGTGGGATCCCATTATGGAACTCACTAATATGCCATCCCAATTTCTATTTCTTAAACTTATGAGGACTTCCCCACGTCATAGAAATCATATTATGCAACTATTATTGGAGATGAATTCCCCTCATCCTCCCCTATTAGGATGGGAATTAGCCTTATTTGGATCTAAGGATAGTCTATTACAATAATGTGAAGAGATGTCTATCAAAATTGATGAAACTATGGACACTTCTCTTTCCTTAAAATTTCCTATAGTTTCTAGATTCCTAATGAGATTCTACTTCATACAAATGATCCTCCCTTATTCATTAGTGTCCAAATAGGTGATATCCAAGTTAAGCATGAATTGATTGACAAGGGTTCTAGTACCTACATTTCCTCTCTTGAATTCATTAATACCCTTGGATATTCATAATTCAATCTCAAGTCTACACATAGCACTTGCCAAGGATATAATAGAAGGCAAATGCCTCCTCTAGGTTATATGTGGCTTCCCATTACTATCCCACCTATCACCATCTATGTAAAGGTTATGATATTTAACTTTCCCCTTTATTATAACATCTTTATTAGTAGGCCATGAACTCACCATATGAGAGTTGTGGCTTCTTCTACCTACCAATGCATTAAATTACCTCATAATGGAGCCATTTACAAAATTCAAGGTGACACTAACCCTTAAAATTTCAAATAATTCTAGGACTATGGTATCTTCAAGATTCTTACTCTTGAAACTTTGCCTAACATTACATTCCATTAGTCTTAGGATCTTGATTTTCCCATAATTTAACTAAAGGTTATAATGGACATCTTGAAATCATTAGGAACATTCCTACTAACCTCTTAGTTTTTGATGATGATGATCCTGATGAGATTAACCTAAATATTAAAACTTCTAATCTCTCACTTCACCTCATCTCATAGCTTCGTACTTACTTATAGCCTCATTATTTCAAGACTCCTTGTGATGACATTCCTATAGTCTTGACCAAGACTCAACATTCTATTCACCACACTTCCTTAGATGATAAGGTTATCCCTACTTGTGTCATTGATCTTCACACCCAAAATTATGATGATGGTTATTCATTAGATGATCCATTCTTAGGTGGTATTTTATACACCTATGATGCTAATATTATCTATTATAATTCTTCTTTACTTGATTATTTTCACATATCTTCCCATTTTCCTTCATTTATAGTTCATAATTTTAGTATTTTTCCTCTTTATCAAAGGTTAGAGATGGTGTCAACACCTCTAGTTTTTTAGGAGCCTTGTATGAGTATGATCATGAATCATACTGTGACTAGGAATTATAACTTTGTTAGGTTCCTTAATCACCATAGTTGGTTTACTCCTGAGATTAGTGAGACTCTTATTAGACTTTTTGTATTTCCCAATCCTAACTTAATATATCCCTTATTG
Organism: Torreya grandis; assembly: GCA_037957365.1. NCBI lineage: Eukaryota > Viridiplantae > Streptophyta > Pinopsida > Cupressales > Taxaceae > Torreya > Torreya grandis. The sequence continues at coordinate 3,648,087 of JARHVA010000369.1, forward strand.
TATCCCATTACCACTCCTGCTATAATTGAGCCTCTTCCCACTATAGCTATAGTTGATACTCTTCCCATTGTAGTTATAGTTGAGCCTATTCCTACTACTATTGTTGATTCTACCCCTTCTTCTCATCCCATTGATCCTTTAATTGAGCTTAGTTTCATTCCTCCTCCATCACCACCTTCTCTTGGTGTTGGTTTGCTTCCCTTTCATAAGATCGATCCATTTCCCAAGAAATGGACCAATAAGTCCTCTCTAGCTTCTTCCACTCCTATTACACCTCCTTTTGTGAGTGTTTTTCCAAAGACCACTCACAAGCATATTTATTACTTCTATGGGACAAATAATCATTCTTATACCCATTATCACAAGTTCTGATAATATATTGATACTTTATGTCCTTCCTCTCCTTCCTCAAAAAAATCCATGCCTCTCCCAAAGGTTCTAATTAAATATATACCTAATTATGGTAAAGTGTATTGTCTATGGCCCCAATGTGACACCCATCACACTGATCATCTCCATATCATTCAATAACACCTTAAGGATCACCTTATAGCTTTTCTTGGAACTTATTTTATTCTTCCCATAGGTCATCTATGTAAGAAGGATTTTCCTTCTTATCCCATGGCTCCAACTTTGGTGGTTCAATACCCTCCTATGGTCCCTTCATCACCTTATATGCCTTCAACCATGATTACTTCACCTGTGGACCCTCCCTCACCTATGGATCCTTCTCCACTAGTGATTACTGCATCTCCCATAGAGCCCACTCACATGCATCATCTTGAGAATATCTTGCCTAATTTCACCCTTTCTCATGATCCATTGATTATTTATACATTTTTAATTAAGGAAACTAGAAGAGAAGTATTTTCCTAGATTTCATTGAAGATTGATGACAACAGTAGTTCATATTTAGCTTCATAGAGATTTATCTGATGTCTTAGATAATGTGTGTGGGTAGATTTATCAGTACTTATGAGCACATGCATGGTGATTTTACATTTACATTTTGATTGGATGTGTGCTCCAATTTTATTTTTATCTATCTGTTATATCATTTGACATTGTGTCAAATTCATATTTTTATTATATGTTGTTTCTTTACCTTTTTAACTATATCTTGCTTAAATTTTCATTTATATTTACATATGATTGTCTTTATTTATCATTTCCTTCTCTTTATTTCTTGAGTTTTTCTCAAAACTCTCTTCTTGTGTCTTCATGATTGTTTGCTCTCTTATCTCTAATTTTCACATATAATTGTCATTGTGACTTGGTTATACCAACCCTGTTCCCTTTGGTCCTTGTATTCTTTTACCATGTGATTAGTTATCAAACAATACATCTCATTATACTTTCCTTTCACTAATCCACCTTTGTATTTCCTTTTTTTTCTTCCTTTTTTGAAAACTAAGCATATACATAGTTTAGACTTGAGATCACATGTTAATTTATTGTTAATCCTATGTATCTTAGTTAGTATTTGTCTTTGGTTACTTATCTTCCTTTAGCCTTAGCCTAAATCTCATTTGTGTGTATCATGACATCTCTCATGATTGGACATTCCAAATCCATATGGAGGAGGAATCTCAAAAATCCATAAAAATTTAAAATTTAAATCATTTTACAAAATTCAATGATATACAATGCAAACATATTCTTAAAAGTCAAATCACACTAAAATACATGATTCAAATCACATCTCCTTCTTCTAATCAAAGCTAAAAATCCATAGTTGGCCTCATGGTATAACTGAGGTCCTTTGGGGTGTGGTAGGCCATTAGATTAAAAAAAGAGAATAAAAAAATATTTTAGTGCTACCTAATTTCTCACATAGTTACCCAATCTTTGCATTAGACCAATTGTCAAGAATCTAGAACATAAATGCTCTGATCCCACTTGTTGGGGATCAACCAACATACTTGATTACTTTTATGTAAGTAACTAAACATGGAATTAAACTAGAATAATAAGTAACTAGAATCAGAAATAGCAAAGAATAAGAGATACAAGAAACCACCTTGAAAACTTGTATTAAAATCTTTCAGAAGGAAATACAATGAAGAAAATCACACTTTCTTCTCACACCTCTCAGATGTACAGATCTCTTTCCCTCAAGAGTTTACAATCAATTCCAACAACCTGGATTGATACACACATATACAATATGTCTTGTACTATTCTTTTTTACACACAAGATATGAAGATATATCCCTATTATATAAGATTAGGGATTATGAGCAATGCATTCACAACCATTAGATACACCTCCTAATTAAAGGCTTAAAATAGTCCTACCAAAAATAGAAATTTAGACTTACAACTAACAGCTAAACTAATCATGCAAATAATCTATTCCATCCATGAAAATAGACTTTCTAGACACACAAGTAATCGACGTCAGTTCCTACCTGTCTACACATGACCAACGCTAGCCAATCTGTAACCAACATCAACAGCTCTCAGTCGACCCCTGACCGATGTCAGTCACTCCTGACCAATGCCAGTAATTGTGTAACTCCAGCAACTTTAGCATCCACTCATCTGGTGAAGAGTTTAGCTCTACACCTCAAAAATCTCCCACTTGAAGATAAATAGCTGCACCAATACCTGTACAGCAACATCTTCTAACTTCTCCATCTTCAAACTCAATCTTGAAGACCAACAAAAGTTGAATGAAGATTCAACTTCTCCTTTGTTACCGGATTTGTTAACATATCAGTAGGGTTCTTATCTATATGGATCTTTTCCAACTTCAACTCACCATCCTCCAATACTTGTCTAATGAAGTGGTACCTAAGCGATATATGTTTGGTTCTTGAATGAAAGGCTGAATTCTTAGCCAAATGAATTACACTTTGACTATCACTGTATAATCTTCAACTCTCTTGCTCCTTTCCCAACTCTTCCATGAACTGTGTCATCCATATCATCTCTTTATTAGCCTCTATGACTACAATGTATTTTGCCTCTGTAGTAGACAAGGCAACAACCTTCTACAACTTTGAAATCCAGCTAACCACCGTTCCACCAACAGTGAACACATATCCTATGGTGCTTCTCCTACCATCTAAGTCTCCTGCCATATCTGAATCTACATAACCATGTAGAGAAGTGTTTAACCCTCCATAGCATAAATGCCTACTGCTGGTCCCTCTTAGATATCTGAGAATCCACTGAACTGCTTTCCAGTGCTCCTTCCCTAGATTGGCCATATACTTACTGACAACTCCCACTGCTTGGGAAATATCCGGTCTAGTACATACCATTGCATACATTAAGCTCCCAACTGTGGAAGCATATGGAACTTTCCTCATGTACTCTACCTCATCATGTGAATTAGGACACTATTTTTTACTCAACTTGAAGTGTCCAGCCATAGGTGTGCTTACCGGTTTTGCATCCTGCATATTGAACCTCACCAACACCTTGTTCACATAATCCTCTTGAGACAAAATCAACTTGTGATTTTTCCTATCTCTCTTAATACTCATGCCAAGGATTTTCTTTGCTACTCATAAATCCTTCATGGCAAATGTGTGAGCTAATTTCACCTTAAGCTCAAAGATATCCTGCATGTGTGATCTTGCAACTAGCATATCATCTACATAAAACAACAGAATAATATATCTACCATTATCCAATCTCTTAAAATATACACAATGATCAGATTGACATCTATTGAAGCCATGCTCAGTCATAAACCTATCAAATTTCAAATACCATTGTCTAGGAGCTTGCTTGAGACCATACAAGCTTTTCTTCAATCTGCACACAAGTTTCTCCTTACCTTTGACCTCAAATCCTTCTAGCTGATCCATATATATTTCTTCATCCAAATCTCCATGAAGAAATGCTATCTTAACTTCAAGCTGCTCAAGATGCAAATCCTCAATAGTAACTAAAGACAATATAGTCCGTATAGAAGTCATTTTAACTACAGGAAAAAAAATCTCACCAAAATCAATACCTAGTTTCTGGGCAAATCCTTTCACTACCAACCTAGCCTTGTGTCTCATCTATCCATTCTCACCTTCCTTTAACCTATAGATCCATCTGTTCTTTAGTGTCTTCTTTCCCGCTGGCAACTCAACCAAATCCCATGTTTGGTTCTCTTTCAAGGAATCAATTTCCTCATTCATGCCTAGCTCCCACTGATTCTTGGATTCCACCTATATTGCTTCATCAAAACTCTGGTTCTCCACCACCAGTGAGTAATAAATAGTATAATGAAGGGGGATATCAAATTGTAGGTTTACTTACCCTTTTTGACCTCTTGATGGGCATCTAAGACTCATTCACAACATGCTATCTGCCCAAATTCTCTGATAGTGACCGACCTCAGTCACCTCCAGGCTTGTAACTGACTGATGTCTCTTCCACATGACTGACCTCGGTTCCTTCTTGACCGATGTTAGTCATTGTCTGACCGACATCAGTTCCTGTATTGCCAATGTCAGTTCCTGCCTAACTGACATTGGTCTTTGTGTTTTCCTATCTATGATTATTCTTTCCCATGAGCTCATTTTGGATTGTCACCTCATCCAATTCAACATTGCTCTACTCAGATTGATTCAACTTCTTGAGATGATCACTATACATCACCTTCTCATTGAAAACAACATCACAGCTCCTAATTATTTTGTTAGTTCCTAGATTCCAAAACTAGAATCCAAAATCATCAGAGCCATAACCAATAAATGTGCACCTCATAGACTTAGCATCCAGCATCTTTCTATTTTCCTTATCAACATGCACAAAAGCTTTAGAACCAAAAACTCTGAGAAATGAGAGATCTACCTTTTTACCTATCCATGCCTCTTCTAGAATTCCACCATCCAGAGCTATAGAGGGTCCTTTGATAATCAAGTAAACTGTAGTATCTACAGCTTTTGCCCAAAACTATAAGGCAAACCAGCATGCAACCTCATACACCATGCATGCTCCATTATTTTTTTGTTCATCCTTTTAACAACTCCATTTTGCTGAGGTGTCCTTGGAACCATCCTTTGCCTGCATATTCCATTCATATAACAATACCATTTGAACTTATAGCTATAAAACTCACCACCATTGTCAGATCTAAGGCACTTCAATCTCCTGCCTATTTCATTCTCAACTAAAGCTTTCTAAATCTTAAAAGTGTCAAAAACATCAAACTTCTTCTTTATGCAATATACCCATACCTTTCTTGTAGCATCATCAATGAAGGAAACAAAATATTGTGATCCTCCAATAGAAACAACCTGAGCTGGTCCCCACACATCTATGTGAACAAGCTCCAACTTGTGCTTCTTCTTTATTGACCCAGTCTTGAGAAAACTGACTCTCTTATGTTTCCCAAAAACATAATGCTCACAGAAATCTAGATCTATGCTTTTCAAATATGACAGCTTACCTTTTGACTTAAGAATTTTCATTCCCTTCTCACTCATGTGGCTGAGCCTATAGTGCCACAACTTTGCATCCACATCTAAAGTAGATAATATAGAAGGAGAATAATCAGCAATACAATTACATAAATAGAGAGTACCTACTCTCTTACCTCTGGTTAATACAAATGCACCCTTGGTAACCTTCCAAGATTCAGCTATGAGAGTTACTGTACAATGCTCATCCCCCAACTTTCCTATAGAAATCAAATTCCTCTTCAAGTTGGGTACATGCATGACATCCCTCAACACCCATGTGTTGCCATTCTGCATTTTCAGCTGCACTTTTCCTTTGCCAACAATTTTACAAGGCTCATCATCCCCTAAATAAACTATTCCAAAATCTCCATGGACATAGTCACTAAAATATTCTCTATTTGGGGTTGCATGGAAAGAGGCACCAGAATCTAAAACCCAATATTCTATATTATTATGCAAAGAGAATATAAGAGAATCTTGTGCAACAATACCTGCAACTTTTGCTTCTTCTTTACCTTCATGCTGATTCTCTTCATTAACCTTCAACCAACAATCTTTCTTTGCATGTCCTCTCTTTCCACAATTCCAGCAGGTTATTTTTCTTTTTCCATTTTTGGATTTGGATCTATTGCTCATCTTTGAATTAGACCTTGATCTCCCATGCTTGCTCTTCTCTTTTTGCCTTCCCTTTCTTTCAAAACTTAAAGCATTCCCTGATGTTTCCTCTGTGCTTTTCCTGCGAATTTCTTCATTCAAGATTACACTAACAACATCATCTACTTTTAAAATATTTAAAGCAAATGCAGTATTAATAAATACCATTACCAAGCTATGCCAACTTTTAGGTAAAGAGCATAATATTAAAAGATCCTTAATTTCAACATCAAAAACTATTTTGATTCAATTTAATTGATTTACAATTCCATGGAAATCATTAAGATGATTAGATACAGATCCACCTTCCTGCATTTGCAAATTAAATAACTGCTTCATAAGATATACCTTATTTGAAGCTGAGGGTTTTTCATATAAATTTGCTAAAGTATCCAATAACTCTACCATTGACTTTGCCTGTGATAAATTAGATATCACAGTAGATGCCAGACTCAATCTTATAGATCTAAGAGCCTTTCTATCAAGAACTTCCCATTCTTCATCTTCCATATCTGTGGGCTTTCTATCAACCCCACCCAATGGTAAGTATAGATCTTTCTGATACAGATAATCTTCTATCTACATTCTCCATAATTGGTAATTCTTGCCATTAAAATTCTCCATTCTCAGTTTACTTTCTTTTGCCATTACTTCTCCCACTCAAATAAAAACCCCAGTGAGTGACCTGTAATCAACAAATAATAACCAGATCTGAAACACCTGTTAGTCAACCTGAGCTTTAATACCACTTGTCAGGAATCTAGAACATAAATGCTCTGATACCACTTGTCAGGAATCTAGAATATAAATGCTCTGATACCACTTGTTGGGGATCAACCAACAAACTTGATTACTTTTATGCAAGAAACTAAACATGGAATTAAACCAAAATGATAAGTAACTAGAATCAAAAATAGCAAAGAATAAGAGATACAAGAAACCACCCTAAAAACTTGTATTAAACTCTTCCAGAAGGAAATACAATTGAAGAAAATCACACTTTCTTCTCACACCTCTCAGATGTATATATCTCTCTCCCTCAAGAGTTCTCTCAATCAATTCCAACAACCTGGATTGATACACATATACAATATGTCTTGTACTGTTCTTTCTTATGCACACAAGATATGAAGATCTATCCCTATTATATAAGATTAGGGATCATGAGTAATGCATTCACAACCATTAGATACACCTCCTAATCAAAGGCTTAAAATAGTCTTGCCAAAAATAGAAGCGCGGACTTACAACTAACAGCTAAACTAATCATGTAAACAATCTGTTCCATCCATGAAAATAGATTTTTTGGACGCACAGGTAACCGATGTTGGTTCTTTCCTGTCTACACATGATCAACATCAGCCAATCTGTAACTGATGCCGATAGCTCCTAGTTGACCCTTGACTGATGTCGGTCACTCTTGATCGATGTTGGTGACTATGTAACTCTAGCAACTTCAGCATCTACTCATCTGGTGAAGCTTTTAGCTCCACACCTCAACACCAATGGCTCTATAAGATGTCCTAAAGAATGAGGTACACATCATGGGAAGGTAAGTCCATTTTAATTTTCCTTATACCAATATACCTTCATGAGTTGATCTTAGTAGCATGCTTATATGCCTACAAATCTTTGTGTCTATACATAATATATTTATTTTATACACTGATGGTCACTAGTCACTTAGTGTCTTTTCATATACTTAGTATGCCTCTTGTTTCCTAAGGTATTCTCATAAGATGTTTGATTTTTAAATTTTATGCTTCCTTTTTCATTCCCTATATATCTCATATTTCATCTTGAGAAATATCATTTTATCTACTCATCACTCCCTTTGGGATCTCATTTGTGAGTTGCATTATAAGATCATGGATACGACCAAAATTTCCTCACAAATTACCACCTTTTTCCTTCCTATCACCCACATACCTTATTACCTGATGTTTTATTTATTTTTCCACCCATTGGTATTCTCTTTGTTATTTTTAGTGTAAGACAGTGAATAAGACCTGACATTCCTCATAAAATTTTCTAATAATACAAGTCATAATCATAATTACTTGTGTCAAATATGAGATAAGATGCGATCGATTATGAAGTTACACATCATTAATATCTATCTAGGTATGATTTTACATGCATAATTTAGGATGAATAGGAGAGATAGGGGTCCCTTTTGAAGGATTACTCCATGACATCCTGGATGAGACTCTATAGCCATATGACCTTACTGCATTAGAGGACCCTAGTGTACCATCTATCCTAGCTCAGGTGAGTTGGTTTAGTTTAGCTATAGATGTAATGAGGTAGATATAAAGACAAAGAGAGAGGATGTAATTAATAGAAGAGATGGGTGTAAGTGATATATAATCATGGTAGGCCCTCATAGAGGAGAGAACTATGCATTTGGCTATAGTGATGTAGATGACACATGCACATACATCAAACCCGAACCATAGGACATAGGTGTAGGAGCTGGAGAAAGTAATATACATGGTGACCTTAGCCTAGTTGGCATATGTATAAGCATAGGTGACACATCTATAGGGATAGGTGGATGGATTGAGATCTCAAACAACCTCTTTATAGAGTACTATTTAGAGGAGCCAGATTAAGGCCTTGATAGGTAGTGTGGCTAGGCCATGAGGTAGATAAGATGGAGCCCAACCATAAAACTAGAGAATTGTACATGGATAAACTTATATTAAAAACTCATGATATATATATATATATATAATGTAGATAGGAAATAATGATGATTAGATTATTTCTTAAGTTTTTATTTTGAAATAGAGACTAGAGGTAGATAGATATTGTGAGATATAACAATGATCTAATATCTATTTGGATATGATTTTGTAAGCATAGCTAAAGATGAGGCAAAGATATGGGGTCCCTTGTGAGGGAGTACTCTATGACATCTTGGATGAGACTCTATAGCTGTATGACCCTACTACATTAGAGTACCTTAGTGTACCATCTATCCTAACTTAGGTGAGCTAGTTCAGATTAGCTATAGAAGTATTAAGGAAGATATAATCATAGAGAAAGAGGATGCAACCATTAGCAGAGATGGGTGAAGGTGAGATATGAGCATGGTAAGCCCTTTTAGATGAGGGAAGTATGCATTTGGCTATAGTGATGTAGATGACACATGCACATACATCAAACCTGACCCATAAGATATAGGTATAGGAGTAGGATAAAGTGATACACATGGTGACCTTAGCCTAGTTGGCATAGGTATAGGTAGGGGTGGAACATCTATAGGGAGAGGTAGATGGATTGAGATCTTAAATAGCCTTTTTATATAGTATTATTCAGAGGAGTCAAAATAAGACCTTGAAAGGTAGCGTGGTTATGCCATGAGATAAATAAGATGGAACCCAACCATATTGTTGGAGCATTGTATATGGTTGTACTTATTTTATTAAAAACTCATGATATATATATATATATATATATATATATATATATATATGTATATCATGTAGATAGGTAATAATGATGATTAGATTATTTCTTAAGTTTTTATTTTAAAATAGAGACTAGAACTAGATAGATATTGTGAGATATAATAGTGATATAATAATTATTTAGGTATGCTTTTGTAAGCATAGATAAAGATGAGGTAGAGATATGGGGGTCCCTTGTGAGGTATTACTCCATGACATCTTGGATGAGACTCTATAGTTGTATAACCCTACTGCATTAGAGAACCCTAGTGTACCATCTATCCCAACTTAGGAAAGCTAGTTCAAATTAGCTAGAGAAGCAATGAGGTAGATATAATCTTAGAGACAGAGGATATAACCCTTAGAAAAGATGGGTGTAGGCAAGATATGAACATGGTAAGCCCTTATAGAGGAGATAATTGTGCATTTGGCTATAGTTATGAGAGATGGAAATATTACCAAGTAGCATGGGCCATACCCCACATGCTATCACTATAGATGGCAAGACATGCAAACATAGTGTGGTATCCATATAATCCCATAACTTCTACATGGCCAAGCTAGGACATAATTACACCAGCTATAATGAGGATAGAGGTATTTGGAAACTACACTTGGTGGAGAGAGCTACATTTGGTGGTATAAGTACCAAGATATATGATATTACCTTATCTAATGACATCAATATTAAATCTTGAGTAGTGGGCTCAGCATGTGAGAGAGCCATCAAGGAGGAGGGGAATAGGGTCACTAGTGATGAGTCTGATTCTTATACCACATCATGAGTGACCATGGACTGGGTGAGTGTGATAGGGAGTAGAGTAAGAGAGGGGTGCATAGGTAGTGACACTAAAGATACCACCACTACCTTTATAGTGAGATGAGTAGTGACCACCAAGGACATAGTGTTAATAGAGGTAGGAATAGAAAGAGAGAGTAGAGACTATCACCATCCCTGATGACCTAATAGGTGAGCTAGAGGAGATCTAGATGATAGAGAGGCCACTTAGGCATAGGCTAAGGTAGACATAAGCCATGATAGATAGATTTGAGCTAAGGAGGTGACCTACAGAAGAGGTGCTAAGAGGATACATAAATGAAGATATTATGCTAGGTAGTCATGTGGATGGTAAAACATAGTGGTTAAGACATACATAGGTAATAATGATGATTATATTATTACTTAAGTTTTTATTTTTAAATAGAGACTAGAGGTAGATATATATTATGAGATATTATAGTGATCTAATATCTATCTAGGTATGATTTTACAAGCATAATTGAGGATGAGGAGGAGAGATGGGGATCCATTTTGAGGGAGTACTCCATGACATCCTAGATGAGACTCTATAGAAATATAACCTTACTACATTAGAGTACCCTAGTGTACCATTTATCTTAGCTTAGGCAAGTTGTTTTAGATTAGCTAGAGAAGCAATGAGGTAGATATAAGCACAAAGAGAGAGGATGTAATCACTAGAAAAGATGGGTGTAGGAGAGATACAAGAATTATAGGCCCTTACAGAGGAAATAATTATGCATTTTTTTATAGTGATGTAGATGACATGCGCACATACATCAAACCTAACCCATAGGACATAGGTGTAGAAGTAGGAGAAAGTGATACACATGGTGACCTTAGTCTAGTTAGCATAGGTATAAGCACATGTGACACATATATAGGGATAGGTGGATGGATTGAGATATTAAATAGCCTCATTATAGATTAATATTTATAGGAGTTATATTGAGGCATCAACATATAGTGTGGCTAGGCCATGAGATAGATAAGATGGAGCCTAGCCATAAAACTAGAGCATTGTACATGGTTGAACTTGTTGTATTAAAAAATATGATATATATATCATGTAGATAGGTAATAATGATGATTAGATTATTTCTTAAGTTTTTATTTTGAAATAGAGACTAGAGGTATATAAATATTGTGAGATATAATAGTGATCTAATATCTATTTGGGTATGATTTTGCAATCATAGCTAAGGATGAGGTAGAGATATGGGGGTCCCTTATGAGGGAGTAATCCATGACATCTTGGATGAGACTCTATAGATATATGACCCTAATGCATTAGAGGACCCTAGTGTACCATCTATCCCAACTCAAGCAAGCTGGTTCAGATTAGCTAGAGAAGTAGTGACGTAGATATAATCATAGAGCGAGAGGATGTAAACACTAGCAGAGATGGGTGTAGGTGAGATATGAGCATGGTAGGCCCTTATAGAGGAAATAATTGTGTATTTTTATATAGTTATGTAGATGACACATGCACATACATCTAACTTGACCCACATGACATAAGTGTAGGAATAGGAAAAAGTGATACACATGGTGACCTTAACCTAGTTGGCATAGGTATAAGCAGGGGTGGCACATCTAGAGGGATAGGTATATGGATTGAGATCTTATACAACCTCATTATAGATTATTATTTAGATGATGTAGATCAAGGCCTCGGAAGGTAGCATGGTCATGCCATGAGATAGATAGGATGGAGCCCAACCATAATGATGGAGCATTGTATATGGTTTTACTTATTGTATTAAAAACTCATGATATATGTGTGTTTGTGTGTGTGTGTGTGTGTGTGTGTGTGTGTGTGTGTGTATGATATATCATTTTGTCATGTTGATTTTGATTATGTATGTTGTCATCATTGTGGTTGTGGTTGTGGATGCTTTGGATATATTTCTTTCTAGCACATGTATTTAGATATTGTTGTATATGTTATAGGAAATATATGAGATATGGTTTCTTTTCTATCATTATGTATAACACATGCATGGTTAAAAATAAATGGGCAAAAAAGACTTGGAAAATATAATCAATCAAAAATCTACTACACACTATTTGAAGTTGGGAAATGTGTAATAACAAGAAAATAACTAATTTTAGAGAACCAAAGGATGGTAAAAAAAGATGGTAAAATAAAATTAAAAACCAAAGTGAAATATTTTTGCACCAAATTAAAACAAGTAAAATCATACTAAATCACATTGGAAAGTATGAAAATAATGTAATAAAATGGAAGGTATGTAAAATGGCACAAATGGTATAAAAAAAATTTAATTAAGTCAATCAATTATACTAAATCACATTGGGAAGTATAAGAGAAAAACAAAATTGGTAAAAGATTGGTCTTAAATTGATCACACTAATTCAAGATGGGAAGTATGAAAAATTAAAGAACTAGTTGTATTCTTACATGCACTTAAAAAATAAGAAGATAAAAGCAAAAGAGATATGAAGTAAGCATAAAACACATTGAATTAAGTTGAATTAAAGTATTTTAGGCTTGTTTTTTAATAAATTTGTAAAAAGAATTTATTTTGATTATACATGACATGGAGGATCTAATACATATTTTTTTGTTTCTTAGTTTTAGGGATGAGTCATATTTTGGTGATTTGTAGATAATTTTGGCTACTAGATCTACTGAAGCATTTGACAATAAGAGATAGATCCAAACTAGTATTTGTAGGCCTAGGAAGGATATCCTATATGTATAAGAATTAATTGAGCATGGATATGTTAGACATGTTCTTGGGATATTGGGAATGATTGACTAACACCTTCAGATGGGAGGTGGATGGGGATGTGGTAGAGGTAGCTATCACTCTGGAGGATGTACATGCCTTCCTAAGGATACTTGTAGCAAGAACATCAATGACTATAGGTATATCAAACAACATGAAGTAGTGTAGAGCCTTAGACATGTGGGCTATAGGATTAGATATGATATTGGTGGGTAGGAGAGTTAGTATGTTTGATTTATATACATCATAGATTCTAGATATCCAAAAATTTATGATAGGGCTTATGACACAATGAGTGTTATGTCATAAGTTAGATGGAAAGGTACCACTATTTATCTACTTATAGAATCTAATTTTCCTTCATTCTAACATTTAGAAATACTAAAAAATATTTGTTTTCTAAAAATACACTTAATTCATTAAATTACTCCACAACTAGCTTAATATTCATAGTTTCATACCTGTATTGCACCATTATCACTCCTAGAACCCCTCCTCATCTAGCCTTTCATCTCCTTACCATCCTAGCTTTTTTGGTCTCTAGAGCTATTTTTCTCTCCTTCACAAGTCAAAATAACCAAATGAATTCTATTTCCCCTTTTTTAAAAACACTTTTCAAAATTAAAATTCTTCAATTATTTTTAGGGAGATTTCTTATTTTGCTTATATCTTTGTTTTTATTCATCTATTTTTTAAACCATAAAATGTGTTAGATTCATGATGACATAGAAAATATTTTCCACTATCATATGCATATATTCCATTTTTTATTTTTAGCTATTGTTTGTACTAAATTCTACATGTTTATCTAGTGTTATTCACATTAGACACCTTCACATCTCTTGCAGTCTACTTCTTTATCTAAAACATTAAGCTAAGTAAAGGTATGTGTTTTTCAATTCTATCCTTTCATTTATCTTATTTTCTACTTACTGCACTTTATTTAGCATCAACATTGTATGTTATCATGTTCTATTTCTTACATCACCATCCTATGTTTCACTCATGTGACACATGATGAAATTTGAATGGGGGATATGTATACACATAATATTTTCAAACTTTTATCAATTATTTACACTCTGTGTCTTATAGGAATCTGTTGAGTCTTAATCTCTTTGAGTGCATTCCTTAAGGTATGCACTACGAAAGGGGTGGGTAGACCATTGGTACTACATAAGATATTTTTCATTTTTTAAAATTTTCATCTACATATTTGTCTCCTAAAACCATTTACCCTAATATTATTCTTCTCAATTATACCCATTCCAAACATTTTTCACATCTTTATCCTCTTTTTTCTTACCTTGACCCCCTTTTCACTAGTTGACTATACTAGGTCAACTAGGTTGACCATGTATAGTTTTTATCCTCTAATTATTTTATAGGGTTGAAAAGGTTGACCATATACTATTTAATGATAGTTTCACTTTGATTTTTTCTATCCTTTTGGCCAACCTAGCTTGAGACCTAGTGATTTACCTCCCCAAAACATATAGGTTTGACTGGGTTAACCCTATACAACTGATATATTTAGAAGGATTTAAAGCAAGATCCACCTATATATACAAGTTCATTTACATCCATTTTAGTATATAGAAGTTAATAATAATAAGTGTGAATGAACATATAATTATTAATCATTCTACTATAGGAATAAAGCTTATGGTTACATACTTTCTTTGGAAATACAAATCTTATCTTATGAAGAAGTCTTTTGGATGCATAGATAGGTTGTGTATCCTAGAACTAATTTGGTTTTTTTATCCATACATACCATAATAATCTCTTTCAAATCACCTTGTCCAACGAAGAGGTTTAGGCTTGATGGGTTCGTATTTAAGGTAAGTATTCCTAACTTTATTTCTTCCTTGTAAGAGTAGATAGATAATGCAATTGTTATTTTCTTCCATGCATTAGGATTCCATATACATTGATATGAGTATATGTCTTCTACAAATTTTTATTTTATTCTATTTTATTTCTAACCCCCACTTTGTGCTATAAGATTTAGTGTGCACTAGATTAGATTTACTTTCTTATTTACTAGAATATAGTGAACATAAAACCTAGGACTCTTTTAGGGTTGTTGAATGATTCTATTAGACTATAGGATTTGAAACCCTTCCTATCATGGTGTATTTTGACAAGCAATCCCCTAATTATGTCTAACATATCCCTATATTGGTCATGCTCCCACTTAACAAATGTATTCCCAATTGAAATTGTAGGTATGTTCTATCTTCTCTGAGCTAGGATTGATTTATAGACATGATGCATTTTTGATTGTATACACATACCAAAAGGTGAATAAAATACTTATCACCTTACATGTATGTTATTATATGAAACCCAAACAATGTTTTTGGTCCTTTCTACATAATTAATTCCTTTAGATTAAATATGTTTCATTTTTAATTCCATAATTTATATGCATCATAGACTCAAGAATGAACACATTAAGCCAAGTGATTAAACCTTAAATCTGATACCACATGTGAAAACCTTCCAATTGGGTACCCAAAAAATCACTAGATTCTTTTTACTATGAGAATAAGAGGTTTAATAAACACACTTAATCCATTTAACTAGCATCTGATTGTAAAGTAAAAAATTATCTTTAACTCGCACATGAAGTCTAGTTACTCCATATTAGTCTTGATTCTCTTATATCTTCAAGGTAGATACTAATTAAACACCCCCATGTCCAAGACTCTCAATATGTAATAGATAAGCTAAGATGCATGAATAAACTAGTATACCCACCTGGTATGTGAAGTCATACAAATTCATATTTTAAAGTCATTTAATCCCAACACAATCAAGAGGAAGATAGCCTATTTTATCTCAATCCACTCTAAACTTTCACTATGACTCATTTATTTTAATTTAATTTATATTGGATTCACATTTAATACTCTTCATTAATTACCATTTGAAGAGGGTGTTCACTGAGAGGATAGGGTCACTCAATTATACATGACAATCCAAGTCAAAAATGATCCAACATTAAAATGTATACAATTTGAAGTTTATCCCTTTCTTGTTAAGTAACCTTAACCTTAAAGGCTATAGGATCCATTCTATCATCCATTATATGCATATCATTATGATATAGAAAATAAGTTGAATAATATAATAACATAACTTTTATGATCCCTTTAGTGAATAGTGGTCAAACTCATAAATGATTTATGATTAACTCCAACTCAAGGACTGAGGATTCCTTGATAAATATACTTAGATAATTCTTTCAATAGTGGCATTCCTAAGTATAATGTCAAGATATAGTTAATCAAGTAATAACTAAGTAAATTATAACCCCTAATAAACTATTCTACTCTTTAATTGGTTAATATGGTAAATAAATTTCTCCCAATTTTAAAAGTAAAAGCCTTCATGAAGTGAGACATGACAAAGAATATTGTTCTTAAATAAAGTGGATGACTCATGAGAGAGATAAGTAAAGCATTTTACCACACATATCTTATTATTCTAAGGTTATAAATTTTGAATATAAGATTTCTCATTAATTTCCATAAGTAATAACAAACTATCTCATGTTAGTTACAATTGATGGAGTAATAACCCAATCCAAAACACACCAAAAGAGACTATGATTCATTTTAAATCTTCATCTATAAAAATAGTTAATCACACAAATAAAAAAAATGCCAATAACCTTTGTATGAACAACTTGAAATTGAGTAATTTGACCATTATTTTGAATACGAAATTGTAAGACAAAATATAAATTTGATCACTCAATAGTGGATCCATAAAACTTTGAATAAATTTTCCACATAATTTGAGTTTGAAAGTGGCTTATAAATGACACAAATATGTATACAAGTAAGAAAATACATTAATAATTATATGTATAAGAATTCATTTATATGAATTTAAAGTATTACTTGAATTCTTAATGTGCTCATCATAATTTATATTTTATAATTATAAATCCTCTTAAACATATGATACACACTTAGAAAGATTATTGCATCTAAGACACTTTACTTCCAGCTACACACTTTAATAATATGAATTGCTACCAACTAAACTTTGTGAATTAAACAATAATGATGTCATGATAAATATATAAGAAGATATACATGCTATAGGCTAGATAGTTTCTAACATATAGCTATATGCATAAGACTCATAAATTCTAGTCAACTATCCTATCAAATAAATGTAATTTAGTTTAAGATTAACTCAAGAGAGTCCTATTATAGCTAGAGATTATTGTCATAATTATATAAGGACTACATATACTTTCTTATTTTAATGGATAATTATCCTTACCTTCTTTCAAGGCTAATAGTTAATTAATTTTACAATAAATATAAAATGCCAACTTGAAACTGCGTACTTTGACCATCATTCTAAAGACTAAATTATAAGAAAAAATATCAATTTGATCACTCAATATTGGATCCATAAAACTTCTAATAAATTTGCCACATAATCTGAGTTGTTAAGTGGATTATAAATGACACCAATATGTCAACAACTAAGAAAAGACATTAATACCTAGTTGTATAATAATTCATCTATACAAATGCAAAGTATCCCTTACTTGAATTCTTATTGTGCTCATCATAATTTCCCTTTTGGTAGAGAGAAATCCTCTAAGAAGTATGATACACACTTATCAATATTATGTCATCCAAGATACTTTACCTACAACTACATACTTTAAGACACTAATTTATTGCCAATTAAACTTTTTGACTTACACAATAATGATGACATGATAAATATACAAAAATTTATACATGCTATAGGCTAGATAGTTTCTAACCTATATCTATATGCATAAGACTCATTAATTCCATCTACCTATCATATTAGAGAAATGTAATTTAGTTTAAGATTAACATAAGAGAGTCTTGTTATAGCTAAATCTTATTATCATACTACTATAAATATTATAGATAATTTCTTATTTGAATGTAAAATTATCCTTACCTTATTTCAAGGCTGATAATTAATTCCTTTTACAATAAATCCAAAATTCCTAGTCAAATCTAAAAACATCAAAACATTATCCACAATTGTACCATATTTCTTATTAAAAATAATAACTAATCAAGGTAAAGACCTTATTTAGAATAGATGAGGTAAAATACTCATATTAGCATGAATATGAGAAAACACAATCAATATCAAAGTGTTTATAGGAAACCAAGTTTAAAACTCAAGATATGTCTCATTAATAATTTTACAACATATACAATTAGAATATGCCTGACACAAGCCTAAAATCAAGAGTTCAACATGGAAGGGCCAATGTCTAAAAAAATAATGGTACAATTATATATTAACCTTAGGATATTTGAAATAAACTATAGTAAAATTATCTTTCAAGTTAACTTTTTTTAATAATTAGCACACCTAATAGTGGCTAGACCAAAAATGTCATAGTAATTAGTATTCTATCTCATAATAAGGTTATAATTTGTTACTCCATAAGAACATAATATGCTAAATATTATTTTGATAAAAAGTGAAACCCAAAGTAATCCAAACACTAAAGTAACTAGCTACAATAAGTCATGGGAATAAATAGGGATAGGTAACCCTGTACTAGAATATTGCAAAATGTGCATCAACTAATAGCTATAAATGTTATTTATCAAATGATTATTCTTCAACTTAAATCTAATAGTAATAAAAAAAATTCAATAGAAAGATATAATTTATACAAGCATTACATAATAGATACTAAACATATATCTACAATAGTACCTTAAATGTAATGTGTCATTACAGGTCACCTTGTATAGTTGTATGATTTATGATAAATCTTATGTATTAATAAACAATAAAATTTCATTTATTTTATGAATTTACATTCAATTATAAGTAACCATAAAATAACATAATTCACTATCAATAAAATAAGACATAACACAATGTATCAATCATTGAGGAATAATCATATTAATGATACCAAAAAATAAAAATCAATCATCTGGAGCATATTAAACACTTAAAACCATGTGAGATAACATCATTTACTTTATTTTAGCCAACAAATCACAATCAAGGTCTATGATGTATTTTTTCAAACATTTTTTAGCCAACCTTGATTTGGGGAATTTTATCAAACACATCATAATAAAACTCTATAATAAATTTTGTCAAACATTTGCCAACCTCCATTAAGGAATTTTTTCAAAAAAATCACAATAAATCTCTATGATGCATTTTGCCAAACAATTTAAAAGCACAATTCAATTCAAACAAGATTTCTAGTTTAACCTATGGTAGTGAACCATTACCAATAAACATTCAAAAAAATCACACACTAACTAGGTTTACAATAAATTTTTATTCTAAAACACACAAAATTAAGTTTTCACCATTTCTAAAACATCAAACTCTCACAATTTCCCTACCATGACATGAGCTTGTATGGGCATATCGATTAACATAGATGGGTCTATGCCCTACTAAGTTTTTACCAAAAATAAAGGATGTATTTATCCATATTATATTAAATATGAGAAATCATTAAAGAATAAATACACATGCTTATATATACCAACCTCATATCTTCCTTATTCAAAGCTATTTATCTTCCTCCTTGCACAATGCATCCCCTAATAAGATCGAAGGAATAATGTTAACTATTAAAAACCATTTTTACACCATATACTAGATATGTTTATCATATTTGAAGTGATAAAACATGGTTCTACCCTTACCATTTCTCCTTGTATAATGGTTTGAGATTTTCTCCATTCTTCATATTTATTATTTACTTCCTCTTATTTTAATTTTACTCCACCTCCTTTACATGGCCTTAAAGTTCTCATATAGTACTATGAGTTATTCATTATGAACTCCAATTCATTAATGCCTAATCTACTTATTTAGCAATTTACTTATAGTTTATTATCCTATTTTGAGCATGACCACCACATGGAATACCTCATCCTCATAAAAAATTGTGAAGTCAACCTAAATAATATCAACTAAAGCCTAATTTATTGAAAAAATTCCTTTATGACCTAAATTATTTTCATTCAAAAAGTATGGGGTAACATTTCTATTAAAACCTTTACAAAATCAAAGCCCAATCTTTATCAAAGTCATAAAAATATTTTAATATAATTTATTTAACAATTTCAACCATATACATGGTTTAAATATCAATATATTAAGGTTCTCGCCAATGATACCCTTACATTCCTACAAAAAAACATGGATAATTTAGTGATATTAACATGTTAAAACATATATTCTAATGATTAATGTTATGACATACCCTTTGTCTTGAACATTTACATGTCAACATGTAGATAAAGGTTATATATTCAAATAATCATGTTAACATTCTCAAACATACCAATCCTTGATCGCATAGTAACTTACACCATTTGTTATGTTTTATAGTGTTGAACACTAATTAATGCCCTTATTTTGGTAGCCAAAAATGGGATGTAACATCCTTTCTCCATCATTAGGAAGATTCTTTAGGCACCTCTAATCCTTTCAATTATGCATACCATAGTAAATAAGACTATTGTTTCAAGTTAAGGTATATAAGCAAGGAAATAGGTGGGAAATGGAGATGTTACATACTAAATGTAAATATAAAACTAGGAGTCTCAACTTAAAACTTCCATATATAAATATGATTCCACATTTACCCAAAAATAAAACCCATATAACATTAATTAAATAACAGTCTTATCAAAATGTAGAATATAGACATGGAAGCCAAACATATTTTGAAAATTAACCAAGACTCCACATTCACTAATTGCGGATGATATTTTTCACTCTCCACACTATGGGGTTAGAGAATAAGTAATTTTACATGTCTCTCTTGATAAATAATCTCTTCATTACCATGGGAAGACCTTGGAAACTTGAAATTTTGCATTTTAAAAAACCCCATGTATTTGATCTCTGTAGGAGGTTTTGGAACTTAGTTCCCTTTCCCTATACCTACTCATGAGGGTATATACCATGTAGATAATTTAAGACTTGTTGGGAAAAGTAACCATATAATTTTAAATAAAAAACTTAGCTACAAAAGAAACCAAAAAATGGGGGTAATTTTCATCTCTAGGACAAAAGAGGAAAAAAATACACACATGGTAGACATACAAACAAACAGGTAAAAAAAAAAGAAAAGAGGGTAAGCCAAATGGCTTTACATCATATTGAAAGTATAAGGCAAGAAGGGAATAAATATATATCAAAAAAATAAAATGAAAAATACATGGATGATGTGGAAACCTACATTAGATCTGTCACTTAACTTTATACAAAGGTATCCTATCCAAATGTTGAAGTAAGGTAAATATTTCCCAAACAAAACTCTCCTCCTTCTCTAAGATCATTTATTTCCTCAACCTCTCCTTAAATCTTTAATTTTAAAATTATAAAAACATTATTTCAAGAAAGTATTTTCTTAATCTTATTAAAAAAACTCAAACACAAGGATAATAGGAATGTGACACTTATCCATTCCCATTCCTTGGCTTTTCTAAAAAAGGTCTTCTCTATATTTAAATCACCTTACACACCCATGTGGTCAAGAAAGGCTTTCCCATGCCCATTATTTTTATCACTTCCATATGCCATAAATAGGCATACATGATGTGCTTTAACTCAATCAACATTCTAAAAAGGTCTTATCCCATACCTTGGTCAAAATGGGTCTTAAATACACTTAAAACCATCTCCATAACACTTTTGTATCAACTTAAAAACATGGGTCTAAATTCCCATTCTAGTTTTTCGTTAAGGGACAACTTAACTTGTCTATAAATTTACCCTTTTGATTGTATTGGAAGTTAATATAAGTCTTAAAGTATTTAAAAAATGATAATGAGTGGTGTCAAGGGGGTGTGAATAGTTCTAGGAGGGTCAAAGTGTATGCAATAATAATCCAAGGGAAAAATGCATTATTAACTTGTTATTAGAATAAACATAAAGAAAAAGTATAAGACAAAACATTACCAAGCCTATATAGCTGAGGGAGTGATATAACAAGATTAACTATTATCAATTATATTTTCACCCATTTTTGTTGCAATATATTGTGAGTTATAATATGTGGGAAATCTAATGACATAATGGGATCACCTAAAAGTTGTGGGACCTTGGTAAATTGAGATGAACCTCCATAGAATATCAACTTCCCTTCACTAAGATTAGTGCAATTGATATATGACCAATTAAATTTAAACTATAGCCTTCATAGTGATATTACTCCTAACTAGGGATTCAACTTATGAGAAAAAGAGTTTAGAAAGAGTTTTAAAATTGGAAAATGGTGTTTTACCAAAGGTTTTTAATGGAAATTAATGCTTGCTTTGATTGAACATAGTTGAATAATAATATATTGATATCTCTTTAAGCACAATCTTACATGAGTATTAAACCAAAGGTAATATTGGGTATTTTATCAAATAAAGAACATAGTTCTTAATGTTTTATCATAAAATATTCAAAAGGGCATAATGAATACCATAGATGATCTTATATGACTGAAAAAGAGACTTATATAATTTATAAATTTAATAAAATCCATACATACACAATGATAACACCAGATAAGGAAGTCAAAACTTCAGTGTATTAGTATTCTCTAGGTTACATCATGCAGATAAATTCTTTAAAGGCATAAAAATTTGTGTATCAAAAAAAATATCCATGGGATATGTAGGAAACACATATTTATACCAAAAATAACTCCTTTGAGAGAGAAGTAAAAAAACCCCTTATACTCAATTATAGAGAAATGAATTAGGGAAACTCCATACAAATATTATCATTCCTAGTTTGCAAATGCATCTTTGGTGGAGTAGAAGGAAAAGGAGGACTCTAAAATGGTTGGGTGCTTCATAAATTATTGAAAGAGGAGAGAAATATGTTGTAATATTTTAGTTAAACCATCTCTCTTTGAGTTATGTTGAAGAAATATCTCCCAAGAAATGGGGCATCAAAATTAACCTCATGACTTCGTCAAAAATTGAATGTTTTTAGATATTTTAAAACTAAACTTGTGAAACCTAACTTTAAATTTATAGTTATAACTTATATAACATTTAATTAAATCAACTTTATAAAAAATAAAAGTGTAAAATACAAGTTGCACTTTTTCAATTAAAGTTTGACAAAAAGATAATTGCATATTATAAGTAACTCTTTTTCAACTTAAAGTTAAGCGCTGTCAAAATTATAGTTACAATTTGCAACTTGAAACTTTAGAGTGTATCTTAAAAAAATTGTAGTTTACAAAATGTATTTTTCAAATAATCAAATAATCAATCTACAACAATGACTTCTAAGGATTCTTTGTCCTTTTTGGCTTATATCTTCTTGATATAAGCATCAAAGATATTGAATATCTCTTGAAGGATTTCTTCATTAGGACCGGCTATGTAAAGATTAATAATGTCACAATCTATAGTTACCTTAGACAACTCTCTCGAAAAGGCTTTGTAGACTTGGATATCCTTCCCCCATCTAATCAAGTGTATTATGGTACTTGATGAATCGATGGAATTAAAATTGAAATTTGTGTCTTGTGTTGATTATTTATTAATTACATATTTGAATTTATCTTAGAAAAATTAAAGAGGAAGAGTTTTATCTTGGTAATCCACTACATCACATGATAATTTACAAATTGAATCTTCAATGTTGTACATTATATTTGTGGTATTTTCACTAGTGCTCTTGGCCTTCTCAATATTTTCACTGAGTATTTTGATTCTAAATTTAGTTTCCCTCTCCATCTCATCATGTTCCAAATATTTTTTGATTATTTTAGTAGACATGAGGGTATCACTCTCTATCTTATTAATGGCTTTTAATTTAGGAAAGTATAGGTTTATCCTTTCAACCTCTTATTCAAATTTACTTATCTCTACCTTCAGAGATGTAAGGTCATCCTTCAATGTCTTTTAGTAGTCCATGGCCAACCCTATCACTCTGTTCCCTTTTGTGATTAGTTATTCAACCTAGTATTTTATATATCTTCCCATGGTATCAATCTTTGTGATTTCCTCAAACGTTTATTTGCCAAGGAATTGAGAGAGATATTAAGTTAGTTGGTTAAATTTAATTAGATTTGTTGGGTCCATCAATTTTCTTAAGTCAGTTGTTAACTACTCAACTTTATTCTTCAACTCATATTTAGTGACCTTGTCATTATCCATTTTATCAAAGAGAGAATTTAGACTAGTCTATACATCATATTTTAGTCCTCTTATTGGATGACCTAGGTGCACCTTCAATATTTGATAATCCTGCACTGTAAAATCTTATTTTTGTTTATCAACTGGGGGAACTACTATATCTAAAAAAATTTCCCTTGTTACATCATATGAGATTATAGAGATGGTATTAAGACCTCTCTATGGTCATTTGGATACTTCTAATGGACCAAAATCCAAAGTGTTGGGAGATATTATTTCCTCTTCTTGGGTATTGATTGTGCCATTCAACTTGGAGTGGCTCCTAGTTAATCCTATGCCATTCCAATGACCACTATTCCTATGAGTTTTAAATTGAATATACTACACTGGTAGTTTCCATACATTTTTTTTATCTTCCACTAAAATTTCCATTAAGTCCTTGGCTGATGTTTAGCCTATCTCTTCCCCATTGGTGGGTTGAATAGTCATTGTTGTAGTAATGGGAATTTATATTTCCACCTCCTTGGTGGGGGTTTAGGTTAATGCAAGAGTGGATAAAGGAAATGATATTTGTATGGGTGAAGTGGATGTGCTTACAATGGGTGTGGAAATTGAAAGTGACATAGGTAAAGAGGTAGGCATGTCTGATTAGAATAAGGGAGCCTATGGAAGGGTGGAGTCCAAGGCAACAAAATAATCAATCAATGTAGTGGGAAAGGCTCGAGTAGAAAAAATATGAAGTGTGATGGAAGATTAAAATGGGGGTGTATCTAAACGAGTGGCTATGATGAATAGTGGGGTTACAATCAAAATGACTAAGTTAGAAGCCATGTATTATTGGGTGGTGTTGGTGATCAATGGGGTAAAAGTGATTATGGAAGGAGGTAAAGGTTGGAGTTGGGATAACTAATTATGTTGATTAGATTACTATCAAAGGAGTCACTTACACTAGTTACTAATATTAAGGATAAATTATTTGTACTGATGGGCTATTAGAAATAAGAATGGTAATTACTTGTGCTAATTATATAGTATAGATAGGAGGAGGGATTACTCTAGTTGTGTCCCCTTTGGAAACTGGAAATGTTTAGTCCATTTGTTGGGTTATTAGCACTTGGGTGTGATTTGAATCCCTTCTTGCCTTCTAATTTTGCTTCATTTTACACAAGAAAACTAGTCCTGCTAGCTCATCTTCTTGAATACCACTATTAGAACCTTCTACTACTATTGCTACTACACCATTATTTTTTACTTCTCTTAATATGTCTATGATATTCTACGTCTCTTTAATTATTTTAAACCCCTTGTTTCTTAACCAGTTCAAAGTTATGT
Organism: Torreya grandis; assembly: GCA_037957365.1. Classification (NCBI taxonomy): domain Eukaryota; kingdom Viridiplantae; phylum Streptophyta; class Pinopsida; order Cupressales; family Taxaceae; genus Torreya; species Torreya grandis. The sequence continues at coordinate 3,673,662 of JARHVA010000369.1, forward strand.
TTATAATTGGGGTGGTTTTATCTAATAAGGAGAATGAATTAGGTGGAGACCACCTAAATTTTGGAAGAGGTTGGAGGTAGATTTGATTATCATAATACACCCTAGCTACTAGTTGTTTCTCATGTTTCAAATCTTTTAAAACTAGTTACATATCATAAGTCATGATTTTTTCTAGGGTCATTCTAGAATAATCTCTCAACCTAGCCTCTTCTTTATCCTTTATATCCTCCTAATAATATTCATAAAAGGGAATGTAAGAATATGAGGCACCCCAATAAAATAGTAACATAACTAATCACATCATATAAGGTTCTAGCATCAAGATCTCTTAAGGTCATCTGATTCACCTCTACATCTACACATTTGGCCTTAGATAGAGAAGGGTAGGTTTATCTCCATATGTTGATAGGGAAGTGTACGCCTATATTTTACTTGCTTAAAAATAAATTATGGGTTTCCACCAATTCCCTCATAAATTCCATTAAGGCCCATTTGTCACTTACATATCTAGGAAGGGTGTAAGGACACCCACTAAAACCACCAAATCTGATGTATGAGTATGTGGGGAATTAAATAAAGTATGATCCCTAATTTGTTATTTATATAGTTATAGTATTATAAAACCTTGTTATTGTTAGATCTTATTCAAACATGGTTATATGTAGTAAATTAAGGCATCATTAACTCTTCTAAATTATTGTTTATTCCCCTTAAAAGTGAGATCATGATAATAGTTGTAAACTTTGTTGATTTGATTTGGCAATGTATTTAATCCCAAGAATTCCCTCCCTCTTGCTAAAACATAGATGAGGTAGGAGTTCATGTATAATTTTTTGGTGGTTTAAACCCCCTTCAATTATCTATGAATATAACCACTTATTAATTGGGCCCAATGAATGTATTACTTGTTTTTGTGGATTACCAAGATATAATGGTACATCTAATATTGGTAATTATTTGCATTATAAATACCTATAACTCTATGTAATATTATAATGACATCTCCTACCTCATCTTTGAAGTCTAAACTAGCTAGGGTCTTAATCATTCTTGTGGATGAATACTTAAGGGTCTTTAGCCACTATTTGTTTATAACCCATAAATAGGCTAATGCATTATCCTAATAGAATTTCTTGGAGGAATCAGGAGTAATGTCTATGTATCTTTCAAATTTCAAGATCAAGAACACAATGTCAATAAAATCTAGATATAGTCTCTAAACCTTCTCTCCTTTATCATTTACTACTTCTCTCTTCTCCGCATCATAGTGCATAGCCATGGTGAGCATAAGCTTAGGGATTTACATTAAGAGTGGGAAGGTTGTAGCTTAGGGTAAAGTATTATCATAGATGCTCTTAATCTAATCATTCTTGAATTATGCATTGACTCTATTCAAGAAGTTTGCTAGGATTGTGTGATCTAAATCTATGTTAGTTATCTCATTTATTTTGGAATCTAAGCTATAAGGGATACTAGGTCCCTTTAACTTGAACTTCATCTCTTTTCAAGACATATGTACTAAGAAAATAGGTGTGGGAAACTAACTATAGAGCTAGTTGGGATTTGGGCTTATAATTACAAATTATTTTACTGATTTGAACTTGGTAAGGTTTAGTTATGATTTTCTAGGGGTATTTATCTAGCATGAAAATGGTGTGAAATAGTAACTGTAAATTCTAACCAAATGGTTTGGTAGGGTTTTAGCTTGAAATTTCACTTGTAAAGTTTGACCAAAAGTTTGGCAGGGTTGAAGTTTGTAATTGCACATTGGATCTCTAGTGGGAACATAGGGTAATAAAACAAAGGGAATCTCTACCTATATTTAGATGGGGGTTTGATATATTTTTTCAATTAAAAACTTTAGTGGAGGTTCAAGGCTGGAAAAATTCTTGAGTTTAACAAACTCAATGAAAACCCTAGATTTTTGAAAAAATATAAATAAATTACAATAATCTAGACCAATTACAGTAAGATGTTTAACACATGAATGAAAAAACAATAAAAATATGAATAACAAGGTTAAAAATGATATTTTAAAACATTTCAAAGATAAAACCCTAGGTATGGCAAAGGAAAAAATAAAACTTGTAGAAATAGAAAAATGGAGGCAATTGAAAGGAAAAGTAGGTGACTTGAGAGAATACCATGGATGTGTGTAATTTGGTAATGGATATCATCTTGAAAGTGGTATCACTTGGCTTTGAGTTTTGGTTCATAGTATCACTTAGAAAATTATTGGTTTTGGATTGTAATATTGATAATGATGCAAAAAAAAACTCAACTATATACCAAAAAATGTAATTAATATCAAGCATGCTGATCAATGATGGTAGATGGATGGATAGGTGGGAAAGTAGCTCAATAGAGTCACTTTGTAAATTAACAATTTTGCAATTTTTTAATTTGTTTTCCATTTTTTGTTGTCCACTGAGAGGTTTTAAAGGAAGAATTTTTTTAGGGGGTAGGTTTTAGAATCACATTTACACTTTTAAACTTTGCAAAGTTGAAAAGTGTAGTGATAATTCTGATCTCTTTTGGTTATTGGTGAAAGGCAAGAATCAGAGACTACATTGCACTTTTCAAATTTTCAAAATTTCAAATTTTAATACAAGTTTTGATTATCGCTAGGTCCTAGGTAAGTGGGAAAGTGGAGGTTTTGATGTACTTTGTAACTTTGTAAAGTTGTAAAATACACAAAAATCTCTAGTTTTTGGTTGGGTCTTATAAAAGGGGTTTTTAGGCCATTTTAAAGCTTTTATCAAAAATATAATTATGGGTCTCCTCTAAGGCACAAAGTGTTTTGATGTTTTTGGCACAAAAATATCAACATTTTACGTGACCTTTGCAGGGTGATTACCTACTAATCAATTATTTTCTAGTAGCCTTCTAGTTCATTAGGCATGGAGCCATTTTTGAAGTTTAATTCATCCTAACTAGATAAGAAAAAGAACTATAAAATTCCCTAAACAATAAAAAAAAGTGGGAAAATAAATAAGGGAAAAAATGAAATAAACTAAGGAAAAAAAATCTAATGAGTTGTAGAATGTGTGAAAGCACTTATTTATGGGAAAATAATTAATCCTAGTATGTAATTTTTTTTTGGAAAGAATTATAACCTTATAATCATGCTTTGATGTATATCCCATTGATAAAAATAAGTAGCCCTGATCCATTAAGCCTAGACAACTAGAATGCATTGACTCCTTTGCATTGGGTTATGATGCATGGACCATTCCATATTGCATCAAACTTTGTATGTTTACCTAGATTGGTCATTTAAACATCCCATTTTAGAACCATGTCTCCTTCATTGAATATATTATCAAATTATTTCTTGTCAAAAGTCATTTAATTGAGCCTAAATTACTTCCAAGACTTGCATTGACTTGTTCTTGACTTCTTCCAAATCTAGGAGTTCTATCAACTACATAGTCATTGCATCATTCTCAATTAAGTCTAACTGATGAGAGAGTTATAAATATGGTAACTCTATTGATAGTGGAAGTCTATATTCCATTTCATAAACCAACATGAATGGATAAATACCAATGGCTCTTTTAGGAGTGAGCTTGTCATCCCAAAGTGTTGATTTCAACTTAGTGTGTCAAGTCCTCTGATTATCCTCTATTATCCTTTTAATAATCCTTATGAGATTTTTATTGGTAGATTCAGCCAAGAAATTATCTTGTGGGTAATAATTAGATGAATTATTTAGGTAGAAGTTATGTTTCACTTCCCATTCACTCACTTGAGTTCCCACAAAATCTTTGGCATTGTTTGAGATAATGGTGTAAGGAACACTAAATCTAGTGATAATGTTATCCATAAACTCCAAGATAGATGATTATGTGGCATATTTAAATGTAAATACTTCTATCCATCTGGTGAAATAATCAGTCATTGTAAGGACCCATTTGGGGCTAGCACATGATTACAAATTGATCATGCCAATAAAATCCAATCCCCACTGAGCAAATGGTTGATCAACTTAGATAGTTTGGAATGAAAGAATGGATAATATTTATTTACCTATAAATTAGGCACATTTATAACAATTTCTTACCCATATATGGTCATATTTGAATAGGTCAAGCCAATAATATCCCACCCTCATTATTTTTATGGAAGTGGTCCTTGCATATAAATGGCCACCTGATGAACCATCATGAAAATCTTTGATCACTTTGGGGATTTGATCATGCTCAATACACCTCAACATAACTCCATTAATAACTTTCCTAAAAAACATTCCATAAATAAGAGAATAAGGAATAGAATGGAGCCCGAAGTACCTCTTTTTAGACTACTAGATCTTGGGTGGATATTCACTAGTTTATAGGAAGGTAATCATGTCATTAATCTAGTTGTTGAGCAGATGCATAGTCATTGGTTGAAATATTTATTGAATGTATATTGCATCAAAAAACTTAATGTTATAAGAAAGCTACTCACATAAGTATTTTCCTCTTATAAGTTTAATTATTTTAATGATCATATCATATTCCATGGATTTTATGACCCAACCTTCTCTCTTTTCATTTATTTCCCAACTCGATAGGAAATCCTTTATGATCTAGTGAATAACCATCAAATAAATCTTGTTATTTGGGAGAATGTACCTAAATTTTTTTATATATTTTATTGTTTCATATACTTGCTTCTCAAAAAACTATATCTTTTTTCACAATCCTTTAAGGATTGACTAAAAAAGGCTATAGGCTATTCCAAATAATCCTCATTTTATTGGGTCAGAATAATTGATACGCTACCTTCCCCTCTAAAAGTATAGATAATTAATTCATTCTCATAATTAAGATTTAAAAGGGTTAGAACTTGAGAAATATCCTACTTAAAGGCTTTAAAACTATACTTTCCTTCCCTTGTCTAGATGAAACTTGCTGTACCCAACACACCCCATTTCTGAAAATGGGACCCTTACTCAAAAATTTTAAAATCTATGTTATAAATTGGACATTCAACTTAATGATGATACAATATTGAATATCTTGTGTTGATCTAGTTTTCATGAGTCTGTTATCACATAATCTTGATTTTATTTCATCTAATGTTTCTAACATTTGATTCTTATGTTTCCATGTTATAGGTTTAATGGGGTCTCATTGATGTGAACACTACCCAAGGTTTTACACCTTAATGTTAAATTGAATATTTATTTTGATTAACCCTTGGTCTCTTATTTATTTAATTTAATTTATGTTTAAAATCATGTTAAAACCTTAGCCTAATTTATTTATCCTAAAGACCTTTTTAAATAGATTCAAAATTTTTGTAGGGTCAAAATTACTAGGGAACACTTTTTTATATTATAGACTTAGTTTAATATTTTAGCCTAGGTCTTAATCATATTTATTATTACAACTCAGACTTTAGGTTTAAATATTTAAACTAGGTCCTTTATGTCTCTTGGTTTATTTGGGCTCTTTTTTAATATCATAAGCTTAGCTTTACTTTTTTTTTAAAGATTAAAATTGTATTTATTAATACAATAAACTTTTAAACTAAGACATTATATATTTCCCAAGTATTAACTAAGATTTTATGCCCACAAAAACAAACAAAAAGGGTGATAGGTGGTGATATCTTAGGGCTTCAAAATTGATCAATGACCCATGACAAAGGTCAAAATCCAATAAATCTAAAATTAAGATCGATGGTGCACATTTGTTCATGCACCAAATATATAATAATGCAAGATATGGGTTGAAATGTCAAAGGTTATAAAATCTCCACAAGATTTCCAAGTGGAAAAATCTCAATAGCATGAATGGCAAATCCAATGGTATATAGGCCCTTCCCTAGGGTTAATAAGTCAATAGACCAAATCCCTCATAGAGATGCCAAATGGCACATTCATAGAGAATAGAGTCTTGAGGAAGTGGCAAATGTCAAAGATTATAGGAGTCAATTAAGTCAATCACCTAAGATCTATGGTGCACGTTAACTCACATACCAAAGATCTAATGGTGCATAGTCAAGATCAAAGCATGGAAGGATTTTCAAAATTTAACACAATGGTGATAAGTGTCACCATCATGGGATCACTTAATAGAGATCTAATGACCTATGGGTAGAAGTAGGGTCAACAAGTCAATGATGCCAAGAACAAATAGGGGATCAACAAATAGAAAGATCTCATCAATCGATATTAAATCAATGGTTCATGTTTGATCCTAAATTCATAAGATAAATAGACCATATTGAATCATACAAGTGGGATCAATGGTCCAAGATCAACATAGACTTTTTAAAGGTATTGAAGCTAATAGGAAGCTCTCACATGGAATGTTTTCATGACCTTGGAGATGAAGATCAATGTTGAGAATAGATCTGACCTGAGGGAGCACAAAGTAAGGACACATTTCCAAAGGCAACAATGGTCACTTTTTTAATCAAATGGATAGTTTGGCATGGGCATTGTCACATAGATAGATTATGTTGATATTTTAACACTTAATCCTTTAGGGTTCATAATTAAATTATATAAGGAATATTAACTTGTTAAATAAGTTTGTATAACATTTTTAGAAGTAATGTTATGTTCTATAAAGGTAGAGGCAACATGAAATGCACAATTATGATTATATTAATCATAATTAATAGTGTCATTAGTGTTGAGGTATTGGTAAAGGGATACTTGTCCTTTATATGTGTCTAAATTCCATTTGAAATTGGCTAACATAAAATATCTGACATGTTATTCTCATAATCTATAAGAGAAGGTATTGCCATTTAAATTCATATATTTAGTTTTCATACATTTTGAGCTATAATTGTAAAATTTTCCCTTCTTTAAACATGTCCATATTGCATATATTTTATAAAGGCCAACTCAAATTAATAACTACAAGTAGCCTCTTATACAATTTTAACCATAGTTAGAACTCAAGTTCTAACTATCACATATAATGACTTTGTATGAACTTGGAGGATGAGGAAACCACTTCCCCAAGCCTATTTAAATAATTGTAATCCATTAGTTGGAGGGGTGAGAAATTTTCAATATACAAGGGAAACATTAATTTTGATTGTCAGTGAATGTGTTTATGTATTCTCTCCTAATTTTTTTCATAATTAGGCTTATCTTGATTGTGTGATTAAATAATTCTTAGTGTGCAATAAATACAATAAATTCTTTCTTCTCTTGATTGATATGCTAGTATTAGATGTGAAATAATTATTAAAGGATTAGTAAATTACATTGATTATTGGCAATTACGTTGATAAATTCATGTTCTTAAGTGTGTAGAAGTGATTTATTTTGATATAGTTTTCTATGTGTGTGAAAAATTTGCCTCAGATACCTCATTAGGCCGAGCCATAATCTCCTAATTAAGGGTGTGTAATAGTTGATCTAAAAGGGGCAACCTTTGACTAAGGCTTGTGAGTTTCTTATATTAGTATCCCCTTAGACTTCTAGTCTATGTCTAAATGTTAGTGTGAAAAAACTTCTTAGAAAAGGCATATGTTTTTAAAACACTTATCTATTTAGAAACCAACCAGAGAGGTGATTCCTAAAAACACAAAAATCTTATTTTTTGCCTTACCTTTCCATCATTTTTTTGAATTTATTTTGAAACCTACCCACTTTATATTAGCAACTATCCATCCATCCAACTCACGTAGGAGTTCATGATTTTTCTAGAAACCATACCTCAGTCCAAAAAAACTTGTCAATAAACTACATACCCTACCATCTATTCCATCAATAGGTTATTCAAACCACATACCTAAAACTTATGCCTTGGAGTGGAGTTTATCTCCACTAAGATCCTAAAATGTTAAAATCTACCTCATTAACTATGGTGTGCATAAAAACCAAATCAATGGTTCCATTGGTAATATAAGGAGTGTTTGAACCTCTAGTAATAATAGTTATTCTTTATGAAGAGTTACATTAGAGTCACCTAGGAAAGTGACCAGATCCAATTCCTAGGCTAGTTTTCTAGTCTCACCCCTACCAAATCATAAGAAACCTAGAACTATGGCAAAAACCCTAGTTCATAACAATCCACCTCCTCTAAATGAGAAACCTTTACTTGTAAGGAATCATTTACCTATTAATCATCTAATAGATCAACTACCTTAGTTATTTGAATCTACTATTTCCATCCTAGGAGATGTGCATGATTTACCTAGGAATACTAAAAAGTATCTACCATCCTTTTCTCTTTTAGAAGCAAGGACAGTTAAATAACATATCAAATATTTCAAATCTTCTTTAAGATTAATTAATGTTGTCAATGAATATGTTGCATGTAGATTAGTACCTTTTAAAATAATGGATGTTGTTTATGATTGGTATTTAAAATTAACAAATAACTCCATCACTTTTTTGGATAAGTGTCAAGATACTTTTATTACACAATTTGGATAGGTTATCAGTCCCAACATAATATACCAACTCTTCACTAGTATGAAGAGAGAGCCTAATAAGCCTATCTGTGATTTCAACATGAGATTTCAAAATATGTAAAATTGGTTAACTTCATACTATAATCTAGAGAAGCATTAGAATTGAGATGTACAAAAATGCACTAGATCTAATTACTATGGTGTTCTTAAGGAGAGTTACTACCGTTAATGATTTGTTATGGGCATTTAAAGAAGCTATTAATATTGACAGATAACTCAATTCTTAGGTGTTCACTGTGTCCAACATCTACAATAAATTTCACATATTGAATTTGATTCCACATACAAGGTAGAATGTCTTGATGTTCAATTAAAACTAGCTATATATGTTGCCTCCCATAACATAAACAATGCTACCAAACTATAGATTCTTGAATAATCACATATAAGGCAATAGTTACCAACATAATAAAAAATTCACTACATCTCCTATTGTTATTCTATAAGGCACTAACTCTATAAAGGAAGAACTTGAGGCTATTCAGAAGATTGTATAGAAGCTAAGCAACGACTTCTTAGGCATGTAAAGGAATATGGGTAATGCTAATGACAAATTTATAAATCAAAATCTTACATTTTATAGGTATAATATGCCATTCAATAGGCCCAAGAAAAAATAATAAGGAGCAACGTAAAAATCTCTCAGATATCAACATGATAGAAACAGCTATTCCCAATTGGTGTAGAATTCATAATATTTTCAAGCATGGTGAGATCAACTATGTCAAATTTTGTACATCATTTGAAATATTTCAAAGAGAGGTGGTCAAGAAAGACCAAATACATAATCTTTCTGAACATCATCTAGATCTTAGCCCTTCTAGCACTACCATGTTCTTGTAAACTCATGAGTTTCCCTTTCTAGGTGAAGATGATAATGAGCCAAAGGACAAAATGAATAAAGCTCACACTTTCCAATAATTCTAGAAAGGTGGATACAATGTAAGGAACAAGACACCACTCACAAAATCAAATCCTTTAAACACTATTGCAATTCTAACTAATCTTAAATATGATAACAATCCACTTCCTCCAAAATGGAACAATCAACCTTAGACTAAGGAAGAACATAACAAGGTAGGATATAACATTGTCAGAGATATGAAGAAGATCAAAGCAAATATAACTCTTCATGAGTTAGCTCAGATTACCAAATAAAAGGATCTAATCTATAAATATATTATAGGGGATATTCCTATGGAAAAATTCAAATCATCTATGGATAAATTGAAAACATCTAACACTAATGTTAACAATAATATCAAACTAGAAGTTCTACCCTTTTTGCTAACTATCAGGGCATTCAGTTAGGATATTAATAATTGTTTAGTTGATTTTGGAGCTTCTAAACCTTTCATGCCTACTTCTATATGTAAAAATATTTATTTGATGCCAAGCCCTTCAAAGAAGATAGTTTCACAATCAGACAAGATAGTAGTGCTTTTAGTTGGCAAACTGAGGGATATGTATATCTAAGTAACATCTAAACCACACATTTAGATGACCATTGATATGTTAGTGGTGGAAATACCTAAAGGCTATAGTCTGATGCTAAGTAGAGATTGGTCCAAAACACTAAATAGATATCTTTCTATATATTTCTCTCATATATATCTACCATGGATAGAAGTTACAAATCAAATCAAAAATGATAGAGAGTTGAAAATGAAGTATCCCATCATGAAATATAATGTCAAAAATGAAGATGTAAAGTATGAGTATCCTAGACTTGGTATTTATAATTTTACTACTCAAAATCAGGTACAAAATCTATTTTTCAAAGATTTCAAATAGTTATGGACTTTAAACTTTAATGGTGCTAGATCCAAGCAAGGATCAGGCATGAGAATCGAGCTAATTGAACCACAAGGTAAAAATTTCTTGATAGCATATAGATTAAAATTTATATGCACAAATAATAGAGTTTATTATGAGGCTTTAATTCTAAGATTATAATTTTCACTTAAAAATAATGTAAAATAGATATTAGTATTTGGTGACTCAGAGTTGGTGGTTAACCAAGTTAGAAACAAATATCAATGCAAACTATCTTTTTGAAAAGGTAAAAACATAGAGCATGGGCACTGATTGAAAGCTTTAAAGCTTTAAATATAGTATCCCTTCCCAAAGATAAAAATCAATATATATATTTTCTAACTACTACCAGTACTAATCTAGAGCCCCTTCAAGAATGTAAGGTAAAAATATTTTCCATTGAAATAGTGACTTATCCCTCTATTCTTGATAACATAGAAAAATTCCAAGTTTTTGATGATAACCTATAAATTATTTAGTTTATAACCTATTCAAGGGGATTTTAGTCCAAAATTATTCATTAAAATTATATTGATCACCTCTGTTATGAATAATTAGACAATAAAGGTATTCTCCAGCTTAAATAAAATCACATCCTAACTAGTGTGGTCTCTTTGGAAAGGTCATTTGCTATAGAACCCCAAGCTCAGTAACTTAGGCAACCTAAGGTAAATGAATTAGACTTCAAAATATAAAATATAGGAGATGAACATAGCTAATTATATGTTAATATTGGTCTTAGATACACCTCAAAAGAGAGACATTGAGTGAAGGACTTAATCACTTAGTATAGGGAAATCATTGCTTGGACATATGAAGACTTGAAAGTATATAACTGAAGGTCATTAGTCATATAATCCCCTTGAATCTAGATCACAATCCATTCATATAGAGTCAAATACTAGTCAATCATATGATGGAACATCTCATTCATATAGAAGTAGAGAAATTATTAAGTGCAAAAATCATCTTCTCGATCAGATATTCTACCTAGGTGGTAAATTTGGTCCCAATAAAAAAAAAGAATAATGAGATAAGCCTATGTGTGGATTTTAGTAATATGAATAAGGCTTATGAAAAGGACAATTATCCCCTCCCTTATATGGATGAGTGATACAATAGTAAGTGGTTCTAAAATGATGTCCTTCTTGGATGGATTCTCAAGCTATAACTAGGTACTAGTGTAATCTAAGGACAAAATGAAGACTATGACTACCATGAAGTGGGGAAATTATGTGTATAAGAATATTTCACTTGGCCTAATAAACGTGGGATTAACCTTTTAATGTGCTATGGATCATGGTTTTAAAGGATTGATGGGAAAATGCAAAATCATTTATATGGATAATATCTTACAATTTTTTCAAAGCATAAGAAGGATCACATAAGTCACCTAGAGTCCATATTTGAGATATGCATAAGGTTTGGTATTTCACTAAACCCAAATAAAAATATATTTGTAGTCACTTAAGGCAATATATTTAGGCACATCATCACCAAGGATAGGATCTCCATTGATCCAGACAAAAGTCAAGGAATTTTGAAGATTACACCACCAAATAACAAGAAAGAGCTCAAATCATTATTCAAAAATATTAACTTCATAAGGAATTTAATCTTAGGATTTATAGATATTTTTAGGCCTTTAAATTCCATGCTCAAGTAGGATGCCAAAATGGAGTGGACAACTAAAGCTTGAATGTCCTTATAGGGCATTAAAGATGTAATACCATAAGTTGTAGTATTAATTAGTCTAGATTTAATGAAATATTTATACCTATATTCATTCACTTCAGAACACACAATTACTACTATCATAACACAAAATAAATATGAAATCAAGCATCTAATTCCATTCATGAGCACAAATTTGAAAGGTCTAGAACTCAGGTATTCCATGATTGACAAACATATTTTTACCCTTGTCAAGGTAGTAAAGAAATTTTGACATTACATCTTGAGGAATAAAATCATTACCATTGTTCTTGATCCTATTGTCAAGCTCACCCTACAACAAAATGTATTAGGAGAACATCAAGGGAAATGGATGGTGAAATTAAAATAATTTGATATAGAAATTAATGCTACAAAAATTATTTGAGGTCAAGGCATCATTAAGCTCTTGACTAAACTTGATCCATGCATCACCATTAAAGAGATATGTGAGGCTCAAGTATCCAAAGGAGAATGGTATATCGATGTCATAAAATATTTGCTTACAAGTACTTGTTCCCTGAAACTTAATAGAGAATGAAGAAGATATTTGAGGGTTAAAGTTGTTAATTACATTATTAAGAATGGAGTTATCTATAGAAGAAATTAGGAAGGCATTTACCTCAAGTGCGTGTTTGTAGATGAAGCTAAAGAAAATTTAGAAAACTTGCATCAGGAAATAGGTAGTGATCATCCTTTTGGGAATACCAAAACCCATAATATTTTAATGGGATACTATTGGTTAATATTTTTTAAGGATGGTCACGCTCACATGAGGATGTGCCATGAATGTCAATCTCTATATAAAATGGAAGTACATGAAGCAATGACTTTATAGTCAATTGTTGAAGGAAAGCCATTTACCCAATGGGTTTTATACTTCATTAGAGTCATCAATCCAAATTCCTCAAAAGGCCATAAATTCATGCTTATTTCTACTAACTACTACACTAGATGGACCAAAGATATAGCCACAAATAATTTTAGAACACAAGATGTGATTCATTTCTTGGAGGAACACATAACAACCAAATTTAGCATGCCTATCTCTTTGGTTTGTGATAATGGAATAGATTTCATATCAAAAAAAATTACTAAATGTGAACATGACAATTATATTATTATTAGGTCAACCTCTAACCATTACCCCTAAGGAAATAGATTGGTAGAATCAATAAATAAGAATTTGATAGATGCAGTTAAAAATTTAGCAGGAGACAAGCCTAGGGACTGACACAACTTATTGAATTATGCATTTTTGGTAGACGAAATGAGATTTAATAAATCCCTTAAAGATTAACCCTATATATTAGTGTATTTATGTAGGCCTATATTCCCAAATATGCTGAAGTTACCCACTTATTAGTTCATGTAGGACTACAAGGAACCATGTGTTGAAATAGAATCAAGATTGTTGGACATAGTATAAAAAAAAAGATTAAAGGACTAAGGCCTTATATACATTTAGTAAACACTAGGATGTGATCAAGAGGTGGTTTGATAAGAGAGCAAAGCTCAAAGCATTCAAAATTTTGGATCTAGTGCTACTTTTGGATAAAACCCATGAGAAGAAAGGACAACATGATAAGTTTTCCCCTCTATGGATTATACCATACTAGATTTTGGAGATCATGGACAATAATTTATTTCATATGAAGGCCCTGTAGGGAAATGAGATTACATATCCAATCAATAGATAGTTTCTAAAGTAATACTTTAAGGTTGTGCCATCTATAGATATTATTGATTAATGAGGGACACAAAATGTATCTAAAGAATTAGATAAGATTTATTTATTTCTTAGAATAGTTTATTGATTTCTTTGATAAGTTTATTGCTTTCTTAAATTAGTTTCTTGCTTTTTTAGATTAGTTTCCTAATTTTTTAGATTAGATTTCTTGCTTTCTTAGATTATTTTCCTAGTTTTTTAGATCAATTATTTTTTTGGCAATTTGAATTATGTTTGTTCTAACTATAACTGAAATAAATATCCCAACCAACTGAACTTATGACTTGAAGAAATTTGGAAATTCAAAACTTATCAATTTGGGACTAGTTTACATATTAGGCATATCTCTGTGTTTTGATTCTTCAAAATAAAGATATGTAATCATGAACAATTTTGAATATTATCATAATTGAATACTTTTAATAGGCATGTGGAAGTTTCTCTTGGAGTACTTCATAAAAATTTGGAAAGTTTTCCTTTTTTATTGGGTATAGGTGTAACTAGCAAGGATTTACTAGTAATGATTTATTTTATAATTCTACCAGCTCATTGGGGTTCCAACTCTTCACTTTTCATTTAAGAATAAAGAAAAACAAAAGAAGAAAAGAATTGATGTGTTCAAAAGAGAAAAATAAAATATAAATAAAATAAAAAGGATCACATGATGAAATAAAGTCAATTTACCACACATCATGATTAAAATAAAATAATGGAAAGAGAAGAAAATGAGCCTAAGGTATCTTTATTAGAGCTATGGATGCCTAGCTAGAAGTAGAGCAATGCCTGAGCTTCCCTTGTTTTCAATATTTAATAGACATTGAAATCAAACATACAACTTCATCAAGCCTTCAAAAAACTCATCACAATAGGGGTTATATAAATCACATGTTTAACACACATAGATCTAAAATTTTTGGAAGGCAAGTATGTTGTGTGAATCATCTTAGGAGTCTATTTCATATTTTTGATTTAAGTATTCTTCTATGACACACTTCATGATTGATTTAAGGATTTATAATTGAAGTTATGAGTACTTAAATACTCAAGAGTATTCCCCATGTGATTCATCATTTGTTGTACATAATAAACCCCATTTTTAAAAATAAGGACCCTTATTCAAATTTCTACAAATTTGTGTTATAAATTGGATATTCAACTTAATCAAGAAGTAATATTTAATATATTGTAGCGATCTAATTTACATGGGTCTATTATAACATAATCTTCATTTGATTTCATCTAATGTTGTTAATGTTTGATGCTTATGTTTCCATGTTGGAGGTTTAATCTATTGAGTGTGGAGCCCTTTGGGACTATCACATGACCATAGGGATATATTTTTGGGGCCTAGAGAGCTCCAAAAATGTGGGGAGTGCATTTTTCCCTACTCCATCTTTTTTGGAACCTTGTTTCACATGTGAGTGGAATATTCTTTGTATTTCTAATTTCTATTTTTCCATATTTTGTGGAGTTAGTTGTTAGATGCCTATTTTCCATGTTGACTTCCTTGATCTTAGGGAGTTAGTTTTTTTATTGGAAAATCGAATGCCTTCCTTCTTTCAAGGAGTTGGTTATGATCACATGCTCTTGGAAAATGTGTCTTTTGAAGGAAGAGAGATAGATTTGTTGTGTTCGTTCTTGATGGACCTTTAGGATAAACATGTTTAGGTGGAACTGAGGTGTCTTTTGTGGATGATTTTTATCTTGAATAAGCATGGTGAGTTTATCCTAATTTGGTTTATTTTCCCTTGGTTTGATATATATAGGTGTGATGTGACCTTTAGATATTGATAATTTATTTGCAGGTGTGGCTTTTAAGAGACAGAGTCAAAGAGCAAATGTTTTGAAAATTGTAGATGTTTATTTGTAGGGTGTGGTGTAGCATATTATGAGATAAAATATTGTGTAGGTGTAGGTGAAAGTGAAACATTTAATATGTCCAACATTTTCTATAGAAGATATTCTATCTCTATGAAAGTTCATTGTAATCTTGGTTTTTATTATAGTTTTTCTTGAGGAATTTCTTGGTGGATGTAGCCCACATTATGTGTGATTTCTATCTTGTTCTTTCCATTTATGATTTCATAATAAATATGATTTGAGGAGTGTTATCATGATTCATTCTAGTGCACAATTTAGATTTGATTTATGGTCATATTAAATCTAGTTTAAATTTTTTTAATTCCTAAAAATTGGTATCACATCCATTGGTTGTGTTTTGTTGAAGTGGTAAATCATAGGAAATGTTATTAACTTGACTGGGAGATATGGGAGAAGAGATCATATTCAGGGTTGACAAGTTGATGGTAAGAATTTTGGTTTGTGGAAAATGTAAATGGAAGATTAATTATATCAGAATGAGCTTCATCTCCCTTTGGAGGAAACAGTAGAACAACCTATAAGTATGAGTGATGCAGATTGGTCATTACTTGATAGGAAGTCTTTGGTATCCATATGGTTATGCCTTGCATCTTCTATTATATTTAACATTTTTGAAGAGAAACCCACAAAATATCTCATGGATAAACTTATAAAGTTATATGAGAAACCCTCTACTTCTAATAAAAATTTCTTATGAAAAGATTAGTTAACATGAAAATGTCTAAGAATGGTTCTATTATTAATCATTTAAATGATTTTAATATAGTTGTAAGTATGTTCACTTCTATTGGAATTATGTTTGATTATAAATTTAGAGATTTGTTTATTTTGTGTTCTTTGCCTTATAGTTGGGATAGTTTGGTTATGGCTGAGTAATGTAGTCCCTACCAAAAGAAGCTTAAATTTTGAGGATGTTGTAGGTGTGATTATTAGTGAGGAAATGCAAAGTAAAAACATTGGTGAATCATATTTAGGTAATTCTTTGTCTATTGATACTAGAGGGAGGCAAAATGAAAATAACAAAGGCAACCTTGGAAAGTCAAAGGGTAGATATAAATCTAGATCTAGAACTAAGATGATATGCTAGCATTAGTGGAAACTCAAAGAAGGATTGTTGGTCACTTTGGGATAAGAATTCCAACAAGGAGGAAATGAATTAGGTCAATATGAAATTAGGTAAATCATGTCAATATGCCTTAATTATTTCTATGGATAGTTTTTCTAAGTCTTAAGTATTAGGTTTAGGGGCTTCTTTTCATGCCACCCCACATAGGCATTATTCTACTGATTATGTTCAAGAGGATTTAGGACATGTTTATCTTAGTGATGATGAGACAAAAGGTAGATCTACATCTAGATCTAGAACTAAGATGATATGCTAGCATTAGTGGAAACTCAAAGAAGGATTGTTGGTCACTTTGGGATAAGAATTCCAACAAGGAGGAAATGAATTAGGTTAATGTGAAATTAGGTAAATCATGTCAATATGCCTTAATTATTTCTATGGATAGTTTTTCTAAGTCTTAAGTATTAGATTTAGGGGCTTCTTTTCATGCCACCCCACATAGGCATTATTCTACTGATTATGTTCAAGAGGATTTAGGACATGTTTATCTTAGTGATGATGAGACATGTGAGATAGTAGGGGAAGGTTATGTTCAGGTTAGAATATAGAATGGGAACACATGGCTACTTAAGGATGTCAAACACATGCCTATGTTGAGATGGAACATGGTTTCAGTGAGGCAATTGGGTAGTGAGGGTTGTTTGGTATTGTTTACTATATATTATTTTAAAGTTACCAAAGGTGCTCTTTCAATTTTGAGAGGTAAGAAAATTGGTACTTTATATTTGACTAGTAGTGTTGATTCATTTGATTTAGTTTCTATAGATGGAAATGTAATTGTGGCACTACAGGCTTAATCATATGAGCCATAAGGGCATGGAGATCTTAAATGACAAGTTGTCTAGATTAGAAGACATAGATATAGAATTTTGTGAGAATTGTGTGTATGGGAAATAAAAGTGATTTAAGTTCTTAAAGGTTAGACCCATAAAAAATGAACACAAGTTAGAGTTGGTACATTTAGATGTATGGGGACCAACTCGGGTATCTTTTATTTGTGGTTACAATTATTATGTCACTTTTATTGATGATGAAACTATGAAATTTTGGGTTTATTGTATTAAAAATAAATATGATGTATTTGAAACTTTTAAGAAGTGGAAAACATTGGTTAAGAATGAAACAAGTCTTAAGTTGAAATATCTCAGATCAGATAATGGAGGTGAGTATTGTAGTAATGCTTTCTTTGATTATTATTATAATAATGGAATCTATAGGAAAAGGATGGTTCCAAGAACTCCACAACAAAATGGGGTATCTAAAAGGATGAATATAACAATAATGGAACATGCTAGGAGCATGATGTTACATGCAAGGTTGCCTTTATAATTTTGGGTAGAAGCAGTTAACATGATAGCATATCTGATTAATAAAGGACCTTCAATGATTTTGGATGGAGGCATTCCTAAATAATCTTGGTCTAGTAATAATGTTGATTATTCTTTTCTTAGATTCTCTGGATGTGAGGCTTTTTCTCTCATTAAGAAAGAGGATAGGACTAAGTTAGAGGCTAAATCAGAGAAATGCACATTTGTTGGTTATGGTGAGGATGACTTTAGTTTTCATATATGGAGAATTAAAGATTAAAAAAATATTTTTGTCTAGAGATGTAGTCTTTAATGAAAAAATCATGTATAAGGATCAGTTGCAAGAACAAGAATAGGAATAAAAAGAGTACATAGTATTGGATGATATTATAGATGGAAAAGTATCCAATGATTCAATTTATGAACCTTATACACAAGGACCCCAAAATCCTATGGTAAGAAGGTCTTCTAGGGTAAGAAGAGAACTTGAACATTTTTATCCTTATTTGAATTATTTGTTACTCACTAAAAATGGAGAACCAAAGTGTTATGAGGAATAAATGTAGGTAGATGCTAGGATGAAGTGGGAGCAAGCCATGGATGAAGAATATAGATATGTCATGGAGAAC
Source organism: Torreya grandis (assembly GCA_037957365.1). Taxonomy (NCBI): domain Eukaryota; kingdom Viridiplantae; phylum Streptophyta; class Pinopsida; order Cupressales; family Taxaceae; genus Torreya; species Torreya grandis. The sequence continues at coordinate 3,692,295 of JARHVA010000369.1, forward strand.
TAATGGTGGGATTTAGTAAGGCTATCCAAGGTCAAGAGTGAATTTCCAAACAAGTGGATCTTCATAATAAAAGAAGAGGATGAAGGGAGAAAAAGGTATAAGGCTAGGATGGTGGTCAAGGGGTTTTCACAAAAATTAGGTATTGATTTTGATGAGATTTTCTCTACTGTTGTAAAAATGACTTCTATTAGGACTATTCTTGGTTTAGTTGAAGTTGATAATTTGTAATTAGAATAGTTAGATGTGAAAATTCATTTTCTTCATGGTGATTTGGATGGAGATTTGTATATGAAGCAACCATAGGGATATGAGGTCAAAGGGAAGGAAAACTATGTGTGCAGAATAAAGAAGAGCTTGTATGGTTTGAAACAAGCTACATGGTAATGGTATAATAAATTTGATTATTTTATGTTATAAAAAAAATATCAAAGGTGTAATTCTAACCATTTCATGAACATCAAAACTTTCGATGATGGTTCCTTTATTATTTTATGATTTTATGTGGATGACATATTAGTTTCAGGAAACAATATACACCATATTCATATGCTCAAGAAAAAGTTTATTTACTCCTTTTCTATGAAGGATTTAGGTGCTAAAAATAAAATCCTTGGTATGAGGATTTCTCATGATAGGAAGGAGAGGAAGCTAATTTTATCTCAATTAGAGTATGTGAAGAAATTATTGGAAAGGTTTAGCATGTTAGATGTTAAATATATTTGTACACCTTTGGCAAGACACTTTATATTATCAAAGGAGTAGTGTCCCAAGATGGAAGTTGAAAATATTAAGATGTCCAAGGTACCTTACTCATTGGCAGTTGGTAGCTTGATGTATGCCATGGTTTGTACTAGGCTAGATATTGCCCAAGTAGTGGGAGTTGTGAGTAGGTATATGAGTGATCCTGGTTATGATCATTGACAAAAAATAAAATGAATTCTTCAATATTTGAGAGGAACCATGGATTTTGAAATATGTAATAGTGGATCAGATACCACTTTTTGTAGTTATGTGGACTTATATATGGTATAAGATATTGATAGCAAGAGAAGTATGATAGGTTATATATTTACTATTAGAGATACAATGATTAGTTGGATTTATAGGATATAGAAGGTTATGGATTTATAAACCACAAAGTCAAAGTATGTTGCTACCATAGAGGCTAGCAAGGAGATAATTTTGTTAAAGGAGTTATTTTGAGATTTGGGGCATGATCAAGAAGTTAGTAGACTACATAATGATAGTCAGAGTGTTATTCATTTGGTAAAGAAATCTACTTTCCACTTGAGGACAAAACACATTCAGTTGTGTTATCACTTCATTAGGACAAATTTGGAGGGGAACTTGGTGAATATGGAGAAGATTCATACTAGTCAGAATCCTATTGATATGATGACCAAGGTGGTCACATTGGAAAAATTGAGACTATGTTCAATTTTGGTTTGCCTTAGTGGTCAGGGAGTAGTGATAGATTTTGTTCAAGAGAAACAGTTTCCAAGTGGGAGATTATTGAGTGTGGAACCCTTTGGGGCTATCACATGACCATAGGGATATATTTTTGGGGCCTAAATAGCTCTAAAAATGTGGGAAGCATAGTTTTCCCTACTCCATCTTTTGTGAAACCCTGTTACACATGTGAGTGGAATATTATTTGTATTTCAAATCTATGTTTGCATATTTTGTGGATTTAGTTGTTAGATGACTATTTTCCATGTTGACTTCCTTGATCTTAGGGATTTAGTTGTTTATTGGAAAAGGGAATGCATTCTTTGTTTCAAGGAGTTGGTTTTGATCACATGTTCTTGGAAAATGTGCCCTTTGAAGGAAGAGAGATAGACTTGGTGTGATCCTTCTTGATGGAGCTTGAGGATAAGATTGATTAGGTGGAAATGAGGTGTCTTTTGTGGATGATTTTTATCTTAAATAAGTGTGGTTATTTTATCATCATTTGTGGATTTTCCCTTGGTTTATTAAATATATAGGTGTGATGTGACCTTTAGAGATTGATAATTTATTTATAGGTGTGGATTTTAAGAGACATAGTCAAAGTGCAAATGTTTTTCAAATTACAGGTGTTTATTTGTAGGGTGTGGTGTAACAACTTGTGAGGTACATTATTGTGTAGATGTAAGTGAAAGTGTAACATTTTCTACAAGAAATATTCTATCTCTATGAGAGTTCATTGTAATTTTATTTTTTATTATAGTTTTTATTGAGGACTTTCTTGGTGGATGTATCCCACATTGGGTGAACCATGGTAGATTTGTGTTGTGTGATTGCTATCTTGTTCTTTTTGTTTATGCTTTCATAATAACTATGATTTGAGGAATGTTTTTGTGATGCATGCTATTGTATAATTTAGATTTGATTTATGGTCATATTAAATGTAGTTTAAATTTTTTTAATTACTAACATAATGGGGTCTCATTGATGTGAACACTACCTAGGGTTTTACATCATAATGATAAATTAACAATTTTTTTGATTAACCCTTTGTATCTTATTGATTAAATTGAATTTGTGTTTAAAATTAGGTTAAAACCTTAGCCTAATTTGTTTAGCCTAAAGTCCTTTTGAAATAGATTCAATATTTATGCAGGGTCAAAATACTAGGGAACACTTTGTTATATTATAGACTTAGTTTAAGATTTTAGCCTAGGTCCTAATTGTATTTATTAATATAACTCAGACCTTAGGTTAAAATATTTATGCTAGGTCTTTTATGTCTTATGGTTTATGGGGGCTCTTTTTTATATCCTAAGCTTAGATTAATTTTTTTTAAGTTTCAAATTATATTTGTTAATACAATGAAACTTTAAACTAAGACTTATATATTTCCCAAATATTAACTAAGCTTTTATGACCAAAAAATGGAAAAAGGGGCAACATGTGGTGAGATCTCAAGGATTCAAAATGGATCAATGACCTATGACAAAGGTCAAAAGTCAATAAATTTCAAAGGAAGATAGATAGTCACATTTATTCATGCACTGAAGATCTAACTATGTGAGATCAAGGTTGAAATGTCAAAGGTTATAAAAGCTCCATGAGAGTGACAAGTGGAAACATATTGAGATCATATATTATAGATCTAATGGTCTATAGGCCCTTATTTAGGGTCAAAAATTGAATAGATAAAATCCACCATGGATTTACCAAGTGGCACATGTACAGATCATAGAGTTTTGATGAAGTGACAAGTGTCAAATATTACAGGAGTCAGTTAAGTCAAGCACTTAAGATCTACAGTGCATGTTAACTCATGTACCAAAGATATAATGATACATAGTCAATATTAAAGAAGTGAAAGTTTTTCAAAAGTGAACATGATGGTGACAAGTATCACCATTGTTAGAGTACTTAATGGAGATCGAATGACCCATAGGAAAAAGTAGGCTCAACAAGTTAAGGATAATAATAATGAATAGGGGATCGATAGATGGCAAGATCTTGTCAATTCATATTAAATCAATGGTTCATTCTTGATCTTAGATTCACATGATAAATAAACTATATTGATCTATAAATAAACTATATTGATCTATGCAAGTGGGATCAACGGTCTAAGCTCAACATAGACTTTTCAAAAGTCTCAAAACCAATAAGAAGATTCCATGTGGCATGTTTTCATGAACTCAGAGATGAATATCAACGGTTTAAAATTGATCTAACCTGAGGGAACATGAAGTAAGGACACATGTCTAAAGGAAACAATGGTCACTTTTTAAAATCAAATGGATAGTTCATTATGGGCATTACCACATAGACAAAATATGTGGATCTTCTAACACTTAATCTTTTAAATTTCCTAGTTAAACTAGATAAGGAATACTCCTTTGTTAACTAAGTTTGTAGAACATTTTGAGAAGGAATATTCTATTTTGTAAAGGTAGGGAAACATGAAATGCATAGTTATGATTAGATTAGTCATAGTTAAATAGTGTCATTAGTTATAAGGTATTGGTAAAGGGATACTTGTCCTTTATACATGTCTGAATTCCATTTAAAAGTGGTTACCTTAAAATATCTAATAAGTTCTTCTCACAACCTATAAGATAAGGTATTGTCATTTAAATGCATATATTTAGTTTTCATGTAGTTCGAGCTATGATTATAAATTTTTCCCTTCTTTACACATGCACATGCTACATAGCTTTTGAAAAGCCTAACTTAAACTAATAATTGTAAGTAGAATTTTATACGGTTTTGACCATAGCTAAAACTCAAGTTATGACTATCACATATAATGAATTTGCATGAAATTAGAGGATGAGCTAACACCTTCCCCAAGCCTATTTAAATAAATATAGTCCAATAGTTGGAGGGGTAATAAATTTTTAATATATAAGAGGTACATCAATTTTGATTATCATAGAGTGTGTTTGTGTATTCTCTCCCCTATTTTTATATAATTAGGCTTATATTATTTTGGTTGTGTGATTAAATAATTCTTAATGTGAAACAATTGCAATGAATTATTTATTTCTTGATTGATATTTTGGTCTGAGATGTGTAATAGCTTTTGAAGTATTAATAAATTACATTTATTATTGGTAATTAAGTTAATTGATTCATGTTATTAAGTGTGTAGAAGTGATTTATTTTGATATAGTTTTGTGTGTGTGTGAAAAAGCTACCTTAGATACCTCATTATCTTGAGCCATAATCTCATAATTAAGGGTGTATAATAGCTATTATAAAAGGGGCAACATTTGACTAAGGCTTTTGAGTTTCCTATATTAGTATCCCCTTAGACTTCTAAGCCATGTCTAACTTTTATTGTGCAAAATCTTCTTACAATAGGTATAGGTTTCAAAAACACTTGTCCATTTAGAAACCAACCAGAGAAGTGATTCCTAAAAACATAGAATCTTCTTTTCTACCTTATCCTTCCCTCCTTTTTTTGAGTTTGTTTTGAGACCTGCCTACTTTATATTAGAAACTAGCCATCCATCCAACTCATGTAGAAATTTACTAATTTTTAAGAGACCATGCCTCTATCCAAAAAACCTTGTCAATAACTTACATGCCCTACCAGCTATTCCATCAATAGGTTTTTCAAACTACATAATGTAACTCATGCCCTAGATAGAGTTTACCTCTATTGATATCCTAAAACATTAGAGGCTACCTTGTTGACTATGGTGTGTGTAAAAAATGCATCAATAAAACTAACCCCTATTTTAAGCATAGTAGTAAGGGGTTTGGCCATGGAGGTAAAATTTGGTATGAACCTCCTCATGAATTTGATCTTCCCTAGGAAAATTTGTAAGCATTTTTTATGTCTTGGAAGTGCTAGTGAAGATATAGCACTTACTCTCTCTGGGTCTATTATAAGACCTTATTTTGAAACTATGTGTCTCATTAGTTTCCTATCATGAACTATGAATATGCATTTATTTGGATTGAGGGAAACTCTAAATCTCTACACCTTTTAAAAACTTTTTTGAGCTGATCTAGGTGATCACCATCTTATTTTGAATAAATAATGATGTCATCTAGATATACCAAGATCAATCTCATTGATCAAACCCTTAAAATCCATATCCATGGCCCTTTGGAAGATAGCACTAGCATTGATCAAAATGAAAGACATGTTTTTATAGGCATATGTGCCCCATTTTATAGTGAAAGTAGTCTTGAACTAATCAAATTCCTAAACTAAGATTTGATTATATCTAGAATAACCATCTAGAAGATAGAACCTCTCAGATCTAGCTACTATTTAAAGGATTTACTCCATGGGTGGAAGGAGATAATGGTCCTTTAAGGATGCTTTATTTATGTCCCAAAAATGTACATAAACCCTAATGTCATCATTTTTTTCCTAAGAGAGACCAAGTTATCAACCCAAGATGAGTGTTTGATAGGGAAAATGATGTTACCTTATATCAACTTGGACAACTCACTCTTCATCAAAGACTCTATTTTTGGGTTTATTGGCCTCTATTTTTGCTAACAAGCTTATTATTTGGGTCAAGTTCTATTGTGTTTTGGACTAGGTTAGGGTTAAGACTCCTTAGATCTTTATTATTACAAGCAAATTTAACATCAAATTCTTGACACAATCTAATAAAATATTGATTTTTATAAGTGTTACATACCTTTTTGATCTTCAAACTTTTTCTTTTGAGATGATTACTTTCTCATAGTCTTTTTCCTTGATTGTGAGACTTTTCTTCTCATACTCTAATTTATCATCAGAGTTGAAGATACTCTTTGAATTAACAAGACCCATGGACAAATTTTTAGTATTAAACTAAATATTTTATTCCTAATATTGTTTTTAGAGCATTAAATAATTTTTGTTAGAGAATTTTGACTCATCTCAAAGAAAGTTAATAATTTGTTGATCATTGTCAAAAACTTACCAATTGGTTGCATTGTCAAGGATGGATGGTATCATTATTATCTTTAAATATTGGCTATTATCCTTCTTAATCTCTTTAGAAAGATCATATTGAGAACCCAATGAGTCCATGAGATCAACATTCTTATTTTATGCTCTTGGTATCACTTGAATCTTTAAAGTGATAAAATCTTTCCATATATCCCAAGCCTTGTGTTTGTAAGATCTCAACAAGTTATTCTTGGTTGTGTTTTTTTATCTTACTTGATGAATGATTAGTTCACTATCACCAAACACTTGTAGTGACTGAATATCCATTTATTTGGATAACTAAATAACTCTAATCAATGATTCATATTTTGCCACATTATTAGTGTATCTAAACTAAAGTCTAAAGGAATATAAATAACTCTCCTTTTGGGGAGAGACCAAAATAATACCAACACTTTCAACATTCCTGCTCCTTGAGCCATCAAAGTATAGTTACCATATCTCTTTGTGATCTTTAGTTAGTTTAACAAGATTTAGGATGATTTTATTATCTTCCTAGATGTAATACATCAAACCCCATTTCTTTTACATGGTCATAAGGGTCAAACTAAAGAGTTGATCCCCATTTATCAAGGTGAGTGTCTAGGATTTCTTCTATGAGTGTTGTAACTTCATGTTCAAGCTCCTCTTCTTGGTACTTTAATGTGAAATTCATATACATAGGGATGTGAGTGTATGGTTCAACATGGTATTTGTAAATTATCTCAAATCTTATGGTCATGCTCATCTCATATCTTATCATGTGACTAATCAATAGATAGTTACTCTCCCATTTTTATATTGAAGTCTTGGGAAAGTTAGATGGAAAAATAGGGGGTAGGTGAATAACTAAGATGTCTTGTGATATGGATAAGCTTGGACATGAATGAATATTAAGGTTTAGGCCTTTAATAATCTCAATTATTTGAACATTAGTTCCACCTAATTGAACCATGCATTTTGTGATAGGTGTGTATTTAATACCAAGTGCATTTGTTATTTTCTTAGGCATAACAAAACTACTATCCCTAGAGTCTATCATACAATTATGGATAAGATTTTTCCATCTATGGTTAAAAGGTAAAAAGGTGGAGGCTTACCATTTTTTCTAACTTTTGTGTCCATTTGAGGTTGACACAAGTTAACTACAATAGTAGGTCCCTTAATTGAGACCTTCTCTATTAGTTGGAAGGCTTTTAGAGCTCCCTGAAGTAAATCCCTCTTTGATAGGATAGAAAGTTCTTCTCACATGATAACATTAAAGTTATTCCTTTTAATTTTTTATATAATACTGAAAGGAATGTTACCAACCTTTTTTGGTGCCTTTGTGGGAGCTAGGTCTTCTTTAGCAAGATTAAGGGTCAACAATTTTAAATTTGGCTGACCCATCAACACATTGGGTGGCTTTTGAACTATGTTGGATTTTACAACCTCTTGTAAAACTTTAGAATTTGTAGCCTAATAAACCTTAGGGGGTTGATCTCCTTTTATTTCTCTATTCTTAGATTGTGTATTTATTGTCACTAAAATGCCACCATTGGTTAGTGTTTCCTCCTAGTTTACACCATAAAAATCTTCCTCTTGATATTTCAAAAGAGTGGTTTCATTTTGAATAGGCACCTTTACCTCTTCTTTATAAGTAGTATATTCTTCTTGCTACCCTTGAGGATTTTATGTGCCTAATGACACAATGAGGGAAAGCATTTTGATTATATGGTTGAGCACAAGGATAACACCACTTGCATTCCTAAGATAGGTTATTTTGAATAGAAATTATGGCCTTAGAATTAATTGGGGTAAGTAGAGAATGAATATTTGGGGGATTTATTTTCATGATTTGAATTTGGGGTTGTGAGCTAGCTTGGTATGGCTACCTATTAGGTTTATATGTTTGGTTAATAGTTTTATAAGGCCTATAATTCTAGGATTGTTGACTTTTCATAGCTACTAGCTCATTGCCAAATAATTTTAAGGAATGATTTAAATTCATATAAATCATTAGAAGGGATATGAGACAAAGCTGGATAATTACTTATTATGGGAATTAGAGATATAATAGCTTGAGTGAGATTCAATTATGGGAACAACAACATTAGAGGTAGAGGAGTAATTTTTTTGGCTTGAATGAGGTAATTTTTAGCTCTTATTACTATGTCATAAGAATTAAGGAGTGTGGTGCTACCCATTGACTGGATCATGATAGATATATCACTGTTTAAAGCTCTCAAATAGTACAAGAAAACATTATTTGGGGTTAGATTGACCAATACTAGGATTCTATTTGATATCTTTTAAAAATAGAAATTAAAATCACTTATGAACTCATGAGGAGCTCATTTAATAGTGGTTAGTTATTCAACTAAAGATAGTTGGTCACTCTTATCCTTAAATAGTATGCATAGGGTAACCCCTAAATCATCCAAGACATGGATGCAATTGAGAAGCAAAATTCTATACCACTATAGGTATTTACTCTTAAATGATGAGGAAATAAGTTTGATAGTAACATTTTCTTATGTTATGTTATGAATTGAATATATGTTGGAAACATCTTGAATGTGTTCAATGGGTGTGGTGGAAGTTTCACTAGTAAAATATGGAAGGCTTTTTAGAGTTGAGGTGGGTATATCATCATATTGGTCCAACATAAGTGGTATACGTCCATTTCATGGTATGAAATTGTTATTTATTAGGTCCATAGTAGGAGGTATGAAACAACTATGGGTATTTGTGGGAGATGCAAATAGATTTGTAGGATTTATTCTAGTATTAGGTAAAACTGATCTTGATTTCTTTTGATATGGAAAAGATAAATTTTAAAAGTTAGTCCTTTTACTTTTAGTAGATGATCTTTTATGTATCTTTAGAATACATAAACTTGGATTTATAGAATTTGTAATCCAAAAAGGAGTTGTTAGGTGCTCTTGATATATGTATGAAGTTCACATAATGCTTGCTGAGAATAGAACCAATTTATTTGATATGATCGTTGGGTCCCACCAGATGTTCCAAAAACTATTATCAATTAGATTTTGCACCTATTTATGTGATATCATAGTATGATTTGTAGTACATGGGAAATAAAATGACATAATGGGAAAACCTTCAAGATGTGGGACCTTGGTAAATTGAGTTAAACCTCTAGATAAGGCTTACATCCTTTCACTAAACTTAGTACAACTAATATATGACAAATTAACTTCAAAATATGATTTTGTTAGTGATCTTGATCCTCATTAGGGTTTTAACTTATGAGGAAAGGAACTTAGAAGGAGTTTTAAAAATAGAAAATGCTAATGCACTAAAGGATTTTAGTGGAAATTAATGGTTTATATGATTGAACACAGTTGAACAATCATATATTAAAATCTCTTTAAGCACAATTTTACATGAGTATGAAAGCAAAGGTAATATTTGGTATTTTATCAAACAAAGAACAAAGTTCTCAATTTTTATCAACAAAAATTCAATAAGGTAGAATGAATACTAGAAATGATCTTATATGACTAAAAAAGAGACTTATATCATTCATAAATGTAATAAAATAAATACACACACAAAGATAATAATAAATAAGGAAGGTAACACTTTAGTGTATTATTATTCTCTAGATTACAATATGTAGATAAATTCCTGAAAGGTAAAAAAAATGTCTATCAATAAAAAGATCCATGGGCTATGTAGGAAACCCATATTTATACCAAAAATCACTCCCTTGAGAGAGAAGAAGTTAGAAAACCCCTTACACTCAGTTTTGGAGCAATAAATTATGGAAAGTCCATACAAATGTCATCATTCCCAATTTGAAAAGGCATCCTTAGTGGAGTATAAGGAAGAAAAATACTCTACAATGGTTGGGTGCTTCACCAAGTGTTGAAAGAGGATAAAAATCTATTAGAGTCTTTTAGTTAAACCATCTCTCCTTGAGTTCTATTGAAGAAATCTCCTCTAAAAAATGGGGTGTTAAAATGAACTTCATGACTTGGTAAAAAATTGAATGCTTTTGGATATTTTAAAACTAAATTTGCAAAACCTAACTTATAATTTGTAGTTGAATCTCTTACAATGTTTAAGTCATTCAACTTGACAAAAAATAAAAGCGTGAAATACAAGTTGCATTTTTTAAATTAAATCTTGACAAAAAGATAATTGAAAATTACAAGTAGCTATTTTTCAACTTAAAATTAATAGCTGTCAAAATGATAGTTACAATTTGCAAATTGTAACTTTATAATGTATCTCACAAAAAATATAATTTACAGAATGTAATTTTTAAATAATGAAATAATCAATCTACAATAGTGAATTCTGAGGATTACAAGTCATTTTTCACTTATATATTCTCAATATAAGCATCAAAATTGCTAAATATCTATTGAAGGTGCTCTTCATCAGGACCAACTATGTAAATATTACTAATGTCACATTTTATAGTTACCTCAGATAACTCTTGGGAAGAGGATCTATAGACTTGGATATGCTTCCCCATCTAATCAAGTGTATTATGGTACTTAATGAACCAATGGGTGGAATTAAAATTAAAATTTATGTCTTGTGCTAATTCTTTCTTAATTAGCTCTTTGAATTTATATTAGACCTCTTGAATAGGAAGAGGTTTATCTTGGTAATATGTTGCATCATATGACAAGTTAAAAATTGAATCTTCAATGTCATATAGTGCATTTATGGAATTTTCACATGTGCTCTTACCCTTATCAATATTTTCATTGAGTATTCTTATTCTGAATTTAGCTTCCCTCTCTGTCTCATCATATTCCAAAGGGTTTTTGATTATTTTCTTAGACATGAGGGTATCGCTCTCTAACTAATAAATGGCCTACAATTTAGGAAAGTAGAAGGTTAGCCTTTTAACCTCTTCTCCATATTTACTTATATCTACCTTAAGAGATGAAAGGTCATCCTTCCATGTCTTTTAGTAGTCCATTATTAACCCTATCACTTTATGACCTTGTGTGATTAGTTATTCATCCTAATATTTTGTAGCTCTTCCCATGGTTTCAATCCATGTGATTGCCTCAAATGTTTAACTAGCTAAACATCTAGGTAAAAGCAAGTAGATATCACTACAGGACATTAGATGTCAAAAAACAAATAAATCATTCAAATGCTCCCTAGGGTCACTTTTGCCCTTGTATTTATCAAAATTTAGTGGCTAGTAACATTTTAGAAATGGTACTTGGAGGTAATCTATGTTGAATGGATATAAACACACCTCATCTAGTTTAAACATTTTTGTCTAATTCACAGTCTTAATAGGTATAATTACATTTTTTATTTGTTAAGTTCTTGGGATAGAAATATAGATTGTACATATATTTTTATTGTAGCTGGGTGGTAAAAGGTGGGTTACCTTGACTGGGGTACAACGGAGGAATGTGGTATTGAAAAATATTATTTCAGTTGATTGTTGACTAAGAATATGTATCATTTGGTTAGAATTGTATTACTAATAGGGTATAAATTGTTGATAAATATTATTGATAGGGTTATCAATATGACTCTGGTTTGGAGGGAAATATGGTTGTGATGGAGGTATTTGGCCTTGTGGAATTTAGCATATGTGTGGGGTTTGAATAGGAAGATGTTGTTGACTAGTCAAAATTTATAGTATAAAAGACACCCATTATTGGCTAGAGGTATGTTTCTAAAGGTATTACATATTAGGCCCTTTTTAAATGTGAGATATTTGTTGGGAAAGAGGAAATGATTTCTTAGAAGGGTTAAGCCCCTATTTTTTGGGTAACACTTATTTTTTTTTGGTACTTGTTAAATGTTTGGCACTTATTGTTGATTAACTACCATTTTTTGTTGACTAACAAAGATACATTGTTGATTAGACAATATTTTCAATGGATTTACCATTTGATGTAGTGGCATGTTAGTCTATATATGTTATTTTGGAATATTAGTTGCCACCTATTTGGGTGGACTATTGTTCACCACCTATTGAGGTGGAGGATTAGTCACCCCTAGTTAAGGTGGAATGTTGGAATATGTTTGATTACTTTTTACCTATAGTGTAGTTGAGGAAGAAAATGATGGAGGTGTAGTCATATTTTGTATCTATGAAATAGATGTTCCTATCCCCTACTTTTTTGATCCACTCAAGGTGTTTTTAAGGGAAAATTATTATGTATTTTTCTATTATACATGTAACCCAACTTGGTGTGTATTAGAATACACTTGTGTGTTATCCATGATGTTTTGAAAAGGGTGTTGTGTAAGAGCCATAGTGTATTTATCAATGATTAGGGCATTAAACATGTTCCAAAATTAGGTAATTTGTGTGAATTGGTATATGTTTTTAGTGGTATAACCCAAGTCAATTTGTACCCAGTCGATGGAGTTAAATATAAGAGCAGCATATTGGAAATGGTCATTACATTTATATTTATAGCCAAGTTAAGGTATGTTTGGTACACTTATTTCATTTATGTTATTTGGTCAAAAACTAGACCCTTTCCTTTTGTAAGCATACAAATATATTGGTTATGAAAAACATTGGTAAAAGGGCATGGTTATGGATAGATAATGCCTATTCAAAAGTTCTAACTACTCACACATTATTAGGATCTATAACCAATCTAGGTAAAGTTTCATGTGGAAAGTTTATTATGAATTTATCACCTACCTATAGTACTCTAACAAGGATTCCATATCTATTATATAAGAGATAAAAATAAAATAAGTAAGGATCACAAATGGTCTAAGTTAGAGTAGTCACATAGTAAGGTTGTTATTGTTAGACCTATTCCATGTTAGGAGCTATACTAGTAAGGTATTATGTGGTCTTGTCTTGATCTTGCCCTACATAAGAAGGTGTGTTGGAATTATAATGTGATAATGGGACTTGGCACTACTTTTTATAATGGGTATCATATATGGTATATGGATCTATCTCATATGCTATGTCATCTCCATAAGGATCATGAGTAAAAGGGTCACTTATGACAATGTTTTCATTTTCTAAATTATACATGGTTATGCTATGTGTATAGAAAGGCATGTTTGAATCCATGTTAATAGTATCATGAAAATATTGGTCTATCATTATAAACATCTAAAACTTGGCATAAAAGGTAAACTTGAAACAAACTTGGTCACGGTCTATAACTATCACAAAAAAACACTTAGATATTGGAAAGAGGTCTAAAAGTGAAACATGAAATTGATCTTGGAAAATGTATATGATAATTATAAGTCAAATTTGGAATGAAAACATTAAATTGGTCTTGATAAAGGTATTAAACTATTTTAAAATTAATCAAACTTGGTACGTGTCTAAGAATGAATTTACACTAGGTCCATGGCAAAAGTCACAAAGATAGTCTTGGAATTGAACATAATCTTGGCATGAAACCTAAAGTGAACTTAAATTTAATGAAATTAGTATAAAAAAAGAGTTAACTTGGTCAAGATTAACTTGGAAAATAAGGTCAAAGTGAATTTGGTCTAAAAGGAACTTGTAATAAAAAAAGGGGTTTGAAGTTGTTCTTGGCAAATGTCTCCAATCAATCAAAAATCCAACTCAAGTATCACAAACTAAGTGCAAAAGTAAAAAATTCAAGACCAAGGGGTAGGTAAGATTAAAATTAAAACTAATTATACTTATATTTATACTTAAAATTAGATTTTAGACTTTGTTTGAGAAGGCAACTTAAATCTTGGCAAAAGGGTTGAAGGTCTATGTGAATGACATAACCATGCTATATTTGAAATAGACTTCAAACTCTTAGGATGTTTGAAATTTGGTCAAGAATGATTCCAATTGATCTAGGAAAAAATTTCCAGTGTAACAATTCTACTTAGAAACAAAGGACACAAATGATTTTGGTATCATTTTGGTCAAGACAAATAATCTAGAACAATTTTGGCAACATAACACTTCTTTGTGAAAATTGATGTGTGTAACATGTGTTTGTTTGATTCTCTAATTTGTTTTATTAATTTTAAAAAAATGATTTTGGACTCAAATATTAATATAAGAATTATCACCTAAGTTCACACTCTTACAATAAAACTAACACAAGTTGTGCATAGTATCTACTAAAATTTACACCGATATACTTGTCTTGAAAGAAATTAATTGTTAATCTAAAAATAAAGAGTGCATTTAGGTATATTTTTAATCCCTTCATATATATATATATATATATATATATATATATATATATATATATATATATCAATAAATAATATGTGGAAAGTAACTTAGAGTGAATTTAGGTATATAACTAATCCCCCCATATATCTAAATTTTTGAAACAGATTATCTAGATGGTCCATAAGTGTATAGAAACACTTGGGCACAAAATTCATATAAATTAGATCCAAATCATCTACATTGTTATGCAAGGGTATTGTCCCTTGCATGATGAATTTAATTATACACTACTTAGTGAAATTTGGTGTCTAGATCACCACATGACTTAAAGATCCATTACATTTTTGAGGTTAATATATTAGCCACTATATATTCTAATGACATGCTCAATTTATATACCCCACTGGTGAGTGGGGTTACAATGATACTAGGAGATGAATCCCCAGGTCAATTCCCACCTAAATAACCCATGAGGAGGTGATCAAATCCCACTCACAAGATAAAAAACCAAAAATTAAAAGAATAACTAAGTCATTTCTGAGTCACCCAAGTCCTTAGGAACAAGGGGAGAATATACACAACATTTATTCAGGTTTGACTCAATAAAAAATAAAATAATACATTTTTGGTTACCTAATTTCCATAAAGGGATCAAGGGGAGAGAATAAGCATAGGGCTTTACTAAAATTAAACTATTTTAGGAAATGAAACTAAGTGATTTGTAAAATGAGAATAAAAATCAAACTTCTCTTAGGAGCCCTAAGTTTAAATGTGATTATTCTTATTAAACACCTATTTGAAGTGTGGGGTTGGAATGATGCTAGGAGATGAAACCCCAGGTCAACAACCACCTAAATAACCTATGAGGAGGTGATTAAATCCCACTCAAAATATAAAAAACAAAAATTAAAGGAAGAACTAAGTCATTTTTAAGTCACCCAAGTTCCTGATAACAAGGAGAGAATGCACACAACATTTATTCGAGTTTGACTCAATAAAACAATGAATTTTTGGTCACCCAAGTTACATAAAGGGGACAAGGGGAGAGCTTAAGAATAATGTTTTAATAAAATGAAACTATTTTAAGAAATGAAATTAAGTGAATTGTAAAATGAGAACAAAAAGAAAAGTTCTCTTAGTATCCCTAAGTGTTTCGCTAAAATTTTGTCTATTTCAAATCTAAAGGAAAACACAAAATAATAATGGGGATAAGTGATTAGAATGAACCTGGATTGGTTTGCATGCCATATCTATATGTTTTAATCACTCCTCTTTGGCTAGGGAAGACTACCTACAAGTAAGAAAACACTATCATAAGATGTTTGTTAGTAGTTAAATGAGTGGGCTACCAATCTACGTGCTTATTCTAAGAAGTGTGAAACTTCCTTAGAGATGATAGTCCACTTTAAGAGACAAAAAAGTAATGAATAAGTAAAAGAGAGGAAATGATAGAATGAAAGATAGATAATATTACCATTATTAATAACTTATATGCAACAAGGAGTGACAGGGTGCATGTGGAGTATTTTTTTGTGTTTTATAAGTTATTTGTGTAGGTTTTGAAGAGGTTAGGTAATCCATAGTCATCAAAATTAGTAGGGAGTGATCAATATTGGTTGTAATACCAAGGTTAATGGTGGAGGTGTCTGATGTTAGTTATTTTGTCGAGGTCAATAGGGGTAATAATTATTTGGGAGCTTGCAGAATGCTTTTTTGAGTCTGGAAAATGGTTTTGATCAAGTCTGGGAGGTTGGGGAGAGTTATGAGAGAGAAAGTATGGTTGGGTAGATATAGTCAGAGGTTTAGTGTGTTAATTTAATGGGAAATAAGTGAGGAAGACTTGTAACCCTCTCATGGGGGTTAGTCAGAAGTGTGTAAAATAATGCATAGTAGATATAAAGTGATAGCAGAATAAATGTTTAAAAGACCTATAGAATAAGTGATGTACTTAGCTATGGTTTCTAAATGATAAGTCCTAGATTGATGATACCTATCATGGAATCTGAACCTAAATTCTTGAAAAAAGAGAACAAGTAGGTGTTGTTGGTATTTAAAAACTCAGTTCCTGATCATGATTGACTTACACAAGATGATAGTAATCTAGGACGTTGAAAATAGAATGCCCAAAGCTTGAGCGCAAGTAAGAATGAATTTTCTTGATTTTTATTGACTTAAACTTTAGGTTGGAGTTTGGCTTATACTTTTTACATTAATGATCCCATCAACATTGACCATGGGTTGATTGACATTGATGGTCCTAGAATAGGTAAACCTTACTATTTTTGGCATGTTGTCTATTATTCTTCATGCCAAGTGTGGAAACCATTACAAAATGGTAAAAATAAGAGGTTAAGAAGTAGTTAGTTGATTAGGAATTTAGTTTAGAAGTGGGAATAAGTTTTAGGTAGTTAGGATGAGGAGACTGAGTCTTGAGGTGACTCATTAGGTGAGAATTATTCATAGGGTGAGGTGGTTAGGTAAGGTGGCAATAAGGGTTTTTAATTAACTTAATTAAGTATTTTAAATTAATTAAATGTGTGAGGGGTAAAATTATGGGTTAGGGAGGTTAATTTTTATTATTGAAAAATTATTTAAAAGGGGTTTCGCCCCAAGAAGTTACACATTTATGTGTGACATAATTTTGGTGTCTAAATTTAAATCTTTTTGTCTTGTAATTTGTACTGATAATTTTTCAAGAAAAAAATAGGAGTTAGAGGCTCTAAGTATTGGATGAGGTATCCCTCCTCAAAATGGGAATTGACAGAGGAGAAATCCAAATTGAGTACCAATTTGATAAAAAGGTAATTGGGTGAGTGGTGGAGAATTTGAGTATCAATTCATATGCATATACTATTATGAGATATAATTGATAAAGTTAAAAATAGGTAAGGTTAAGGAGGACTCAAATAGAATTAACCAAATCATATCTTGTAAGTGATAGCTAAGAGGTCAAAATAATCAAATTTATAGCTCCAATGGTGAATGTGTCCTAGGTATCTGAGGTAGGAAGTGCCCTTAAGAAACATAAAAGGGTTTAGGGTGATAGGATGAGCTTGTTTGCCATCCAAAACACCTAATATACATATGTGTGTATAATAGCCAACTATAGTAGAATAGTATAAGTGGTTAAGACAAGCAATGAAAGGTTGGTGTAAAAGTGTTAATGAGTGAGGAGATATTCATGATCTCCAAGAAAAGTCATTATGGGTGAAGATGTAAGTGAAATACAATGGTTTTTTTCATGGTTGGGGAGATATATGTGATCTCTAGTTACCCTAGTGTACGGGTAATGTTAGAAAAGTTGGGGTTACTTAGGTTGGTAAAACTTTATTGGAATAGTGCTGACATTGGTGAAATTTGTTGATATCAGTAATGAAAAGTGTCGATGTCAGTAAACTAGGGCAACATTGCCAATGTCAATATGTGTAAGCACTGACATTGGTAGATTAGGTCAAGAATGCTAACATTGGTGGTTGACTAAACCCAATAAAAGGGGGTTTAGTGGCTAACCAAACTCATTTTCAACTTTGTGATTAGAGAAAAAAAAAGATCTTGAGATGGATCAAGATGGTAGAGTAAGGAGGGCACCTAATATGAGGTACACCACCATAGGAGCCAACTATACCAGGTAAGAGGAGATGGAGAGATGAGGTAAGAGTCTCTGATAGTTGGTTTGAAAGTTGATTTGGGTATTTGTAGTTTTTAGGCTAATTTAGAGGTGGGGGTGTAGAAAACATTAATAGAGTGGTAGAAAATAGGGTAGATTATTTTTAGGATAAGTTGGGGGGTTGTTTGGGTAGGTTTTTAGGTGAACTTTTTAATTTTGGGTTTGTGTCATTTGGCCCTAGGGATAAACCAATCACCAACATCGATGAGTTCTATTGATGTCAACCTGAATTGCACTGAGGTTGGTAGGTGGCTAATAACATCAATTGATACTTAGGCTTAAAAATCTTTGATGTTAGAAGTATTGCTAACATCAATGACTATGAACGATTGGAAAAATAGGAAAAAGGGACAATTTGGATCCCTAGTGGAAATAGTCAACTAGCCTAATGGCTAAGCTAGCCTCAAAAGACCTCATGTCGACTGAGTGCTACCTACATAGCTCAGTTTAGGGACTCAAGCCAATGTAGTTCTCTTAGAGCCTAGGGAAAATATCTAAAAAGGTATGTTAGGGAAAATGGGTAAAAAGGTAGGTTGAGATAGGTCAAGAGGTCTAGGGTTTAAAAGATAAGGCATAGTATAAAGGGTTAGGGACATAGGTCATGAGGCATAGAGTCATGATAGGTGGGTAGGCCTAGGGTGGAGAGAGAGAAGAGGTAGTAAATCCTAGGGTAGAGAGAGAAGTGAAACATAGGGTAGAGAGAAAAGTGTAGGGTAGTTAGTTAGGTGGGTATATGGCTGAACTAACCTCAAAAGACCCCATGTTGACTGAGTGCTACCTAAATAGCCTAGTTCAGGGCCTCAGACCAATATAGTTCTCCTAAAGAGAAGGGGAAAAGGTGGTGATAGAGTATAATAGAAATTACATGACTTGAGTTGTGTGTGTATGGATGCAAGAAAGGATGGAGCTGGCATTACAAGATCATCTATCGAGGCCATTGACATGTATAAGGAAGGATGTCACTCCAAACAAGGGGGAACACATGATGGCCATGGGGTTAGGAGTATTATGATGGTATTATCAAGTCACTTAGGATGTGTCCCTGATGATAGCATTGATTGAGAGGTGGGATCACACCACTAAAACCTTTCATCTATCGACCAGAGAGTTAATAATGACTCAAGAGGATGTTTATAAGATTTTATAGCTATCACTCTAGGGTGAAGATTTCTTCACATACTTGAGAGAGGAACATGATATACACATGGTTGTATTATATAGAGAGCATGTGAGTGAGATGACCTACCATTCTATGAGTTTTGCTTATGAGCTACTTTATATGGCTGATGAGGAACATCATCGACTGAGCATCTTGATGATGATCAGGATCATGGTGTATGCATTACTAGATGTAGATGGTGGTAAATTTCTAATTGCATTGACATGTGTGCTTACATAGATGGTTTAGTAGTGGACTATTTTTGCCTAGGGTCTAATATTTTTAGTATAGTTATATAGAGAGTTATGGGGTTTGAGACTGTGATGATGATATAGTTTATGTGTCAGACATCTACTACACTATTGGGTGTATGAGCACATCATGGTGACATGACCACTAGGGTTACCTACCACTATCTTAGCTAGCTTTAGGGTTGGTTTTAGATGGTGGAGAGAGGGCATGGCATAAACCCAAATAAATGGTATGGTTTTGGACATTACCTATTATAGGCATATGATTGAGGGTTTAATCCTTTCTAATATTTTATGGAGACCCTACCTAACATACCCAATTTTTAAAGGATAGGCATAATAGCTTATGGGTTTGTAGAGCTCACTATGGGTTAGGGGAAGATGAGCTAGTGAGTTAGAGATGGTACCCATGACATGAGTTAGGAGGTATTTTAGTCTAGTCTAGGATATTTTACCTGCCTTCCCTCGATATAAAAGGGATGACATAGAGACACCCCTACCACTGCCCCAAGAGATAAATGGGATAGATTTTGAGGAGCTACCAATAGGGCCCAAGGTTGGAGACACAGGATGTATAGTGGCATATAGAGCTTCATGGGCCAATTTACATCCCATAGTAGAGGTTAAGAGGTCACCACCAGATTTATAGGTGTTGGTGAGAAAGAGGGATGTATTGATACATGCTCGAGATGTAATAGTACATGATCAAGATATATCCCACGCATAGGTATTAGCCTTATAGGGGTAGATGGTGATGTTGTAGGGTTAGGTTAGGGCATTATAGGGCTAGGTTGTAGCACTATAGGTCCAAGTTACTATTTTATAGGGTCATGTGATTATAGTGACAATAGAGAGAGATAGTTTGAGAGTAGTAGGCTAGGATTTTCCTCATCCTCCACCACCATAGGGACTAGTACAGGCTAGGCCATCATCAAGTGATATGTGACCTCCATAGATTATATCTATAGTGAGATATATGATTGTCCTAGATGATATTACCTACTATGAGAGGGAAATTAGAGAGTTTCCATTGATTTATAGATATTTAAAGTTCACAGAGTAGGAGAGGTCTATGTCACCTGCTACAGCTTCTAGCTCATGTAGATGCAGATAGGTGGAGAGTGGTGATGATATTTCTTCCTCATGACCACTTAGAGAACCTCAAGGTCCTTGACTGTTAGAGTTTTCTAGTTTTGATTATCTATGTTATGTGTATACCAGCATGCGAGCTAAAGATTTGAGATGTATATTTTGAGAGAGAGATATTATGATGATGTAATTAGGGACATATATTTTGATCAAATATTATATATACATGAGATGTTCATTTATTTTTATGTTGAGATGTGTTTATTATGATAGATGATGATGATGATGATAAGTTATGCTATGTTAATTTTGATGTTGATTCTAATCATGTTAGTTGAGTTAGGCTAGCCTTTTCCCATATATGTGATGGTATATGCATAGTTGGTTGATTAGTTTCATCTTAGAATATTTACATATTTCATGATGGTGTATGATTAAAATTAATAGTTTTGTTATGTTAGTTTATTTAACTATTTTTCCATATTTGTGATGGTGTATACATAAAATAAATTGAGTATCATTTGATAGTGTTGGTATGACATTATTTCTTCATCTCAAATAGAGAGATGAACATGTGATGTGGATGGGAAAATAAAGAGGTAGAATGCTCATGCATTGGCAAAGACCATAATAATAACATAAATAGGCTTAAGAAAATGATCCTCTTTCATGCCTTGTATCTTTGAACCATTGTGTTTGTCAGACAAGCGTCACTTTTACCCTATGTTAAGTGAGCTTCACAGTCCATTGAAAGAGTATGAGTGGAAAAAGGTTAAAATGAGGGAAAATATTTGGGTAGAAAAATCTACAAAGTAGGAATGATATGGCCCTTTTGTGGGTGACCCAAGAGCTAATATAAGCAAGTCCATGACATAAAGCTTTTTTTTTTTTTTTTTTGTAAGCTGATCAATACGGGAAGCCTACAATGGGATGTTGTATGAGTTAAGGTCGTATAAAGCTATGAGAAAACTTTTTAATTTTTTTTTAACCTTTGAGAATAAATCTTGGCTTAGCCATCCTTAAATGGAGTGGTCTAAGTATTTGTTTTTAATTTTAAATAACTATCCTTCAAGGCAACAGTCTATTAATAGTAGCAAAGGGAAGTTATGTATTTGTCCTTCAAGGGAGCAATCTACATTGAGAAACATGACCTAAGACTTTATAACTTTTTTAAATATCCATTTTTTTTATGATTTTAGTCATGGACAAGACTATATAAGCTTAGGGGTTTTCCAATTTGAGAGCAAAACCATACCACTATGTAAGTTAACTAAGTATAGAGGAGTAAGGGTGAAGAGGAAGGGAAATGAATGTAATAGGGATGCTCAAAGGATGAGCTCAAGTTAAACATGAGGTGAAGTGATGCTTTTTTAACAAAATAATGGTCATAGGTGTAAGGCATTTAAAGAATCTGGTTCTAGCCTTTCTTCAAGATAAGGCAAGTGATAAGTTCCTAAGCCATACTTGTGAGTTATGATATAAGGTCTAAGCTAATTAGGAGAAAACTTACCCCATTTTATTTTCTCCATGTTCATCATATGTTGATTTTATTACAAGATTAGATCTCCAATATTGAAATCTTTCCCTTTAAGGTTTTTGTTATAAGTGTGTTTAATACACTTTTGATAGATTTGGAAGTGGTTGAGAGCTATGAGATGGTGCTCATCAAGTAATTCAAGTTGAGCCAAATTTTATTGGTAAAATTCATCATTAGTAAGTATGTCTTGTAAAAAAATATGAAGAGAAGGAATCTAGACTTCAAGAGGAAAAATAGCCTCCATCCCATATACCAATGAAAAAGGTGTATCACCTGTAGGGGTTTCAATGCTAGTGTGGTAAGCCCATAAAGCAAAAGGAATGTGTGTGTGACAATCCTTGCCTGTATCATTGACCACCTTTATGAGAATTTTGGTCAATGATTTTTTAAAATCTTCTACCTATCCATTAGCTTATAGATATTATGGTGATGAGAATATTAATTTGATTCCAATTGTATCACAAAGACTTTGAACAATCTTGTTTTTGAAATATTTATCGTTATCTATTATAATTTTATGAGGGACACCAAAATGATATATGATGTGATGGTTGATGAAGTTAACAATTTTTTTAGCTTTAGTGGAGAAAAGAGAGATGGCCTCAATCCACTTGGTAAAGTATTTAGTGGTAATAATGATAGAATAATGATGGAGAGATGAATGAGGGTTAATCTCTCTGATTAGATCTAAGCCCCATTGGGAGAAGGGCCAAAATTATTTCGTAGCTTGTAACGCATGATTAGGAATGTGAAGGAGGTTAGCATGTTATTGACACTTGATGTAACATCCAACATACTTAGCATAGTCTTGATGAAGTGTGGGCCAATAATAGCCAAGTTGAAGGATACGCTTGGCAACTACGTGACCATTAAAATGCCCACCACAAATTCCATCATGAACTTCCTAAATAGTGAAGGGAGTTTCAATACTACTGAGGCATCTAAGGAGAAGACCATCAAAACCTTACTTGTAGAGAAGTCCCCCTAGTATAGTGTAATGAGTGGCATGTTTTATGAATGCATGTTTCTTATTATTGGAGAGATCTAAAGGGGTAATAAAGAAGGAAAGATAATCCATGAGTTGTTTATACCATAATTCATGTAGGTTGGCTGTTACTTTTTTGACAAAGAGGATGTTAGCTAAGACATAGGAGGGTAATGTTAAGTGATACATGGTGACATAAATTCTTGAGGAAGAGGATGAAAAGGTTATATGTGAAGTAAGTGAAGCCATTATGTCAAAAAACTTGTTTGTAAATTGAGGAATAGTTTTTAAGAGATAAGAGTCAAATGATCCCAATAACATAGCTACATGATGTTTATACCACTATAGAATTTCATTTTTACATTGGTAGGAACCATTAACCTAGTTAACAACTAGCTGAGAATCACCAAAAATGGTTATGGGATTGATACCCAAGAAGAGAGCTATTTGAAGTCTTAGAATCAAAGCCTCATATTTGGCCATATTATTAGTGCATTCAAAATCTAGTTTAAATGACAAAGGCATATGTTGCCATCTATAGGAATAATAATGACCCCCGCACCCCCACCATGTTGAAATTTACATCCATCAAAGAAAATCATCATTTGATAGGATATTTCATCAATGGAGAGCATTGTAATGGATTCATCAGGGAATTTGAGGTTTGAAGGTTGATTGTCAGGTAAAGGGGAAACAACTAACTGGTTAGTGATTGTTTACCCCTTAATAGACTTTTAATGAATGAAATCTAAGTCAAATTTAGAAAGAATCATGAGCCATTAAGCTATAGGTTAATTATGATAAGGTTTGGAATGCATGTATTTGAGGGGATCAATATGGGTAACCACACAGGTTTTGTGATTTAGGAGATAATGGCAAAGCTTGGAGGTGGAAAATACCAATGCAAGGAAAAGTTTTTAATTTTAGGTATATCGAGTTTCATAATCAATAAGTGTGCAAATTATGTAGTAAATCACCTACTCTCAATGTTTGTCATCTCAATGTGCAATCATAACACCTAGAGAATGGTCTGTTATAGAGATGTATAGGTAGAAAGGTTGATTTTCCTTAGGTGGAATAAGAATCATTAGGGAAAGGAGGTATTGTTTAAGTGCATCAAAATATTCTTGGAAATATGTATTCTAATGGAAGGAGACATCTTTTTTGAGGAGATGGTGAAAGGGTTGGTAACAATATGACAACTAGGAAATGAAGTGGCAAATTGACTAAAGTTTGCCATGTAGGCTATAAAGTTGTTTGATATTAGTAGGTGGAGGCACTATAGTATTTCCCTAACCTTATCAATATCAACCTCAATACCATGGAGAAAAATGATAAAACCTAAGATTTTATCGAAAAGAACACCAAAGACACATTTCTTAGGGTTCAATCAAACATTATATAGGAGGAGATGAGAAAATAGAATTTTGAGAATTGTCAAGTGGTCTTGATGAAGTTTAGACTTACCAAGTAAGTCATCCACTTAATCTTCCATAATTTTGTGCAGGAGATCATGAAAAATGTATGTCATGGCATGTTCATAAGTGGCACCAAGGTTCTTTAGGCCAAAAGGTATGACCCGACAATAGAAAGTCCCCCATGGGGTAATAAAGGTTGTCTTGTGCTGATACTCAAGAACAACTAGGATTTGATTATATCTAGAGAATCCATCCATAAGTGATAGCATATCATGGCCAGCCATTAGATCAAAAATTTCATCAATACTTGGAAATGGGAAGTCATCTTTTGGACAAACAAGGTTTAAATCATAATAATTGGTGCAAATATGGACTCCCCTAGTTGCTTTTGTGATAGGAAGAATATTGTAAATCCATTGTAGATAGTTGATGGGTTGGATAAAGTTAATAGAAAGGAGGAGTTGTAGCTCTTCTTTGATAAGGAGATCAATATGAGGATGCATCTTGAAAATCTTATGCTTAGTAACTTTATCATCTCGATTAGTGATAATGTTATGGGTAATGATAGAGGGATCAATACTAGGCATGTCATTATAAGACCAATCAAAGGCTTTGCTATGGTCATTAAGAAATGTGGCATAATCAAATTACTCAGAGGAATCTAAAGATTGGCCAATCTTGAGGATGTGAGGGTTATCATGAGAGAGCAGGTTGATGTTAATGGTTGATTCATTTAACATAGCTTGTGTTTCAAATGGGAGAAATCATTGGATATAGGAATCATCCACACCCATATATGTGAGAATTACATCATCATCTTGACATTAGATAATGTTAATAGTGAGAGAGTCTTCATTAATTATTTTAATATGAATGAGAGAAAGGGACCTTGTTTCCTTACCTTGATGATAGATGAGAGGCCCCAAATGGATGAAATTTATTGAAAAAAAATTAGGAGGTATAGATACCTCTACTTTGGTAGGTGATGGTGGAGAGGGTGGAGAAGGAAAGACTAGTTCTTCGATAATTAGTATATGGAAAATCTTAATGAGTTTAGTTGGTTCATCATATACCACTCTATGCCTCCTTTTGGCATTTTCAATGGTGTTGCTAGTAGGATATTCAATAGGCATATGGACACCTTATTCATAACGACCTAAACCAAATCCTTCCTAGGCACACCTATAGAGATAGGTGTGAGTAAATCTAGGGTTACTCAAGAAAGAGAAGTCACAAATAAATAGTTGTAGTGAAGAAGATGGATTGCTGATAGCAAGAGCTTGATCAATTCCCCCATATGTAAAATTGGTTTGAAGGTTAGGGGGATCATAAGGGATGACCATCCCAATATGGGGATCATAATTTTAGTGCAGGTGAAGCCTTCTATACTCTTATAGAGTATAAAAATTATCAAGCATCAATAAATGATATTCACTAAGTGACAAATGTTGAAAGGTTTCCTCTATGGGATCTTTGTCAAGAATTTGTGTTGTCGGTATTTGAGTAACCATAGGAGTAGAGCTTGTAGAAGATTTAGAAGTATCATGAGGAGAATATGATGTTTTCAATGGAATTAGAACATCATTGGGACTATAGGTCATGTTGCATGTTTTAAATGGAGGTGGGTCAATAGGTATAACATGTACTTGTCCATCATGTTCAAACTAGACATAGTGGTACAAAGTTGAGGGTACACATGCCATAGCATGTATTTAAGGTCATCCAAGTAGTGTGTTATATTATAAATCTCTTTCTATAAACTAGAAGAACTCAAGAATAGTGTGGGGACTTACATGGATATGTCAGACAATAGTGCCCACTATAGTAGTTGTAGTATCATTAAAGGAGTAGAATATCTCATCAATTTGAGACATGAAATTGTTGAGAAGGGATATTTTTTTGTAGGCATGGGTGGAAATAATATTAATACTAGCCTCCCCATTGATCATGACTCTTTTGACATGATTTTTATCAATATACATGGTAATAAAAAGGGCAAAATCCTAATCTTTAGCATGTTGAAGTGGAATTTCCAAATCATTGAAATAAATCAAGGAGATGGAATTAAGGGAGCTGACCAAAGCTACAAGAGGTTGGGGATCATTTTATTGTACCTTAATCACTTGAAAATCACTAATCAAAGTTTGATAGTGTTGGGATGAGTTTTAAATTAACTCATATAAAGACATTTTCACAGGACTTTGGTGAAGTTGTTTCACCATTAAACTTTGAATAACATTTGAAGATGTTATTTTAAGAACACCTAAGATGGAAATCTTAGGATTAGGAAGAGGAGTGTCTTTGGTAAAGGGATGAACCCAAGGATAAGTGACCTTTTATTTGGATTTATTTTTTTGGTTTTGTGATCATGTGGCCACATTAACTATGTTGATTTGAATTGTCGGTGAAGGAGGTGGTAAAGGGGTTATGACAACATCTTTAGTTTTGAATTTAGGTGGAATAACAAGAAGGTTAACATTAGTATCATTGAAGAGACTGTCAACATTGAAGTGTTGTTGAATAACTACTATGAGAGCTTTAAAAATCTTAGTATCATGTCCAGGTGAACAATGATATAAACACACTTGTGTATTATTAAACCAAGATGGCTTTATTTTGAGAGGACTATAAGGATTAATGGGAGGAATAGTTATTATAGAATATTGCAATAACTAACATAATAAAAGGATTTGAGAGCTTGAAAGTGGGCTCACACTTTTTATTCTAATAGGAGTGGACACCTTCTTTTGTTTGAGTGTTGGAAAGGTAATTTTATGTGGTTCCTTGTTTAGTGATGATGGAGTTACACGTTTTACTATAAATTTACTAATGTTAGATATGAAAGGTATAATAGATGGAAAATGTAGTAGTGGAGGTAGCTTAACCTTTTGTTTTGCTTTGTTAAGAAATATTCCAACTAAGGTAGAGGGGTATGGTCCCAAAATAGATGGTAAAGTTAAGGGTTGAAAAAGAGATCAACAACATCTAGGGAGCTTAATATTTTAATGTAATTTAGGTCATAAAACTCTAACTTGTGGTTGAGGAGATAAATCTAATTTCACCTATGGATGAATTAAATTAGAGATGAAGTGTATGCCTAAGGTCCTAATCTACTTCAATGTAGTAGATTCCTACGAGGGTGAGGGTTCTGACATAGATGACTAAACTTCAATTGATTTTGGTGAAAAATATCCAACTTTGTCAAAGACCTTGGGGTAAAGGGTAGTGAGTGGGTTGGTGGTAAAGGTTGACATTTGTTGTGTTGGATAAGGAGTTTTTAGATGGTCCCAAAATTTTGCATGATCTAGCTTCGTGGAGTCAAGAAATTCTAGACTTTTTACCAACTATGAGAAGGGTTTAGAAAAGGTCGATGTAGGCATTACGATTGTGTCTTTTGATGGCTGAGGTGTTTGATAAAGAGGGAAAATGTTAGTTTTTTCTACTTCAAGCCAAAGACAAGAAAGAATTTGAATAAGGTCCTCTTTAATAGAGATGAAAGAAGAGACATGGTCTACCATGGGTGGAGGGGAGGTAGGTGAAGAAAGTTCCTCAAAAGGGTAAAACATAGGTATTATGGCTCCTTCAACATGTGGGAAAGGCATGGGTAAAGTATGATCCTCATTAGGTAAAATAAGGGGTAAGAGTGGGACAATTGGAGTAGGCAAAATAGGTCTCTCATCTATTATGGGATTAGATAATACTGACTCCTCTAAGTGCAAAGGTGGAGTGGGTGAGGTACTAATATCTATAGGTGGAAGAGAGGTAGGTGAAGAAGGTTCTTCAAGAGAATATAATGAAGGAATGATGTTCCCTTCAACATGTGGTTGAGGAAAAATTATGGTGTGGTCTTCAAGTGGTAAGAGGATAGGTAATATTGGTGTAAAAGGAATTGGCATTACAGGCTCCTTATGTGGCAAAAGAAGTGGTAAAGGAGGCTCTTCCTCTTGAGGGAGAGGAATGGGTGGAATAGGATCTTCTACTTAAGTAGGAAGAATGGGAAAAATAGATTCCTCTAAATATGGGGGAGTAGTCAATGAAATAGATGTCTCCTATTGAGGGGAAGGTTAAACTATAGGTACGGGAAATACCATATTAACTATATGGATATTATGATCACTTGAGTTATTTGTGGACTGAACAATATTTTGATTTGATGAATGGTTAGGAAAAGGGTGTTTAAACACATCCATACTTTTATTATGGGTACATTAGGATTATCCAAGAAAATATCACCTCTATCAAGCATTTCTTAAATAATGTTCTTGAGTGTCTTACAACTATTAGAATTGTGGCCTTTAACTCGATGGTAATCACAAAACTCATCTTCCTTGTACTAAGTTAGGATAGGATGAGAAGGGTCAAACTATATAGGAGGTTTGATATAAGGAAGGTTTGTGACACCTTGTTGTAATAATTTTTCCAATATGGATGTATATGACTCCATGATGGGAGTTTATTGTCTTTTTTCATACCATTGTTGGAATTGCTTAGTCAGATTTTGGGAAGTCAAGGAATTTGATTGGTTTGTGGTTGTGGAAGAAGTTGACTTAATGACCACTACATTGGTGGAGCCTTTAGATTTTTGGTTAGAGGGAGAATTCTTAGAGGAGGAGGATTATTTTGATTTGTAATTGGGATTCTTACTATGCAACTTGACTTTGCCTTCATCTATAACATAAACCTCAAGTTTTCGTGCCACTATAAAGGCCTCATCAAATGTGTAGAAAGATTGTACTTGGAGTGTGGATGAGATGTGCTTAGCACATGCCCTTGAGAAGAGCTCAATAAGCTCTAGTTGGGGTCAGGATAAGGAGAGTTTATTGATCAAGATTCTCTAATGATTGAAAAAATCTCTAATAGACTCATCATCAAATTGTCTGATAGAATAAAGGTTTATTATAAAAACCTTTTTGGAAATATTAATAGAGAAATAGTCTAGGAATATTTGTGTGAGTTGTGTAAATGAGAAAATGGATTGCTGAGGTATAGAGCTATACCAATCCAAGGTAGCACCTAAAAGAGACATAGGGAAAGTATGAATTAGTAACACATCATCATGCCCTATTAAATAACAAGCATGTCTAAATGCTTGTAAGTGCTATTTTGGGTCATCTTTACTCTAGAAATGAGTAAAATTAGGGACTTCCCATTGGCTTGGATAAGGGACAATAGGCATAGAATTATGGTTTGGTTTATTTCATATTTGATCATAAGATAACACATTTTTTGAATTGAAAATAGATGTCTCTAGATTAGACATCTTATCCAGCAACATCTTAATAAGGTCTAGAGGGGGATTAGTTTGTGGAATACCTCCTAAGTTATAGGGAACCTGATAGGAAGTATAGGGAGCATATGACATAGCTTGCTAAGGTTGTGTTTGAGAAACATAAGGATAATGAGTCATAAGTTGGGGTGTGGAAAGAAAAGGGGCTTGCCCATTAGGTTGGAGACTATGCCTTGGTTGGTTATTATTGTAGGTTGGATTATCAACATGGTTAGAATAGATGAAGGGTAAATCATAAATCAAGTAATTATAGGCACGAGGGTAGATGGAATAGGTACCACTAAATTCTAGAATGGGGTGTGACTTGACTGAACTGGTTGTGGTTGTGAAAGTAGGGAAGTCACACTAGGGTTTAGGTGGGATTGGGTAGTTGGAGATGTTACACTTTGGACATTGTTTATAGTTGGGTTACTCATCAAAGTGGTGGTTTGGGTAACCATGGGGAAAATAGTGTAGGAAACTAAAATTAATGTTGTCTCCATTAGAGAGGTTGGCATACCATATATTGGGTCACTCAAAGAATTATGGGTTTGACTCATAGCAAGGTAATGCTAAAGGGATGTCACATTATGATAAAGAAATTTAGCAAAATCTTGATCTCCCTCAGGAATAATGGGAATCTGGTTAGGGTTGGGAGTATACTCTATATCTGAAGTATGTTCCATGATAGAATCAAAAGTGAGAGGGGAAGGTGGAAGTGGTTTCTAGCTTGTGTAATTGACAAGAATTTTGGCTTGAGCTCGTGTCAATACCATATAAGAGGAAGTATAAATAATATTACTACCTTATATTAGAAGAAAAATAAGGAAAAACCAAGTTTGAGTGTGGGTAAGTGGGTTATTTTAGCTTGCTATTTTGATCTAATGAAATTACATAGTCACTGATATTGGTCTCTTGATCGATGTCGATAGAAAAAGTTTGTTGATGTCAGTGGTTTAATTGATGTCAATAGGTAAAATCTATCGATGTGAGTAGGGTTAACCAATGTCAGTCACTATGATAACTTGGGAGATGGAAAATATGATATTTTATGAAACCAAAATTTGAAATTGGGTAGCATAGTGGATGTAATAGTTTTGTGTAAAAAGGAAGAACACTCAAAAAACTTTAGATAATAGGTTATACAAACTGAGTATTAGAAATAATATTGATTTTGTGAATCAATAGGAAAACATCCTTACTAACTCCAAAATATAGAAAGCAACAAAAAATCCAAAAAAGAACATATAGCCAACAACTATTAAGTCCTAGAGATTAACTTTTAGTCTCATGTTGGCTTATGCCTTAATTAGATAGTGAGAAGAGATTTTGGTTATCAAAGGTATGAGAAAGAAATTTAGAGATTATTTTAGGTTAGTTTTAGTGCTCAAGAGGAAATTTGTGTTAGACCAAGTATGTGGCTCATTATAGGAGCTTTCTCTCTACACTTTATGAACCTAGAGCCAAGCCAAGCTGCTTAGCCAAAATATACCTTATGTCAAGAGTTTATACTCCACCAAAGAATGGAGTGGGTTCTCCCCTTGGTGGTGAAATCCAAGTAGGATAGCTGGATAGGGTAAGGGGATCCACCAAGTGATGAAATCCTGATGGGCCTTTTCTCAAGTGAGTTTATATGTTTTTTTATGTGAATTTTATTTGGTTTTGTAACATAGGTGCACTATAATTTATTCAAAATGCTTGTAATTAACTAGGTGAGTTAATATGTGACAAGTAAACAATGAAATGTATTAAGTTTTAAACCCAAATCTAAGATGTTTAGATTTGAATGAAACCATAGATGAAATAGGAATAGAGTATGAAATTCACTATCCTAATGTGCATGAAAGAAGAAGTAAAGAAGAGATTCTTTTTTTACTTGTAAAAGAAAATGACAAATTGATTTTAAAGGCAAAGAGAAATGAAAGAAAATTTTAGTTTAATGCTTTTAAACAGAAAATAAAATATTGAATTTTTTGTTTTAAGAGAAAAGAGGAGGAAGTGCAAGAAATTAAATTTTCACTATAATTAACCTATATG
The DNA here is from genome assembly GCA_037957365.1 of Torreya grandis. NCBI lineage: Eukaryota > Viridiplantae > Streptophyta > Pinopsida > Cupressales > Taxaceae > Torreya > Torreya grandis. The sequence goes on from JARHVA010000369.1 coordinate 3,724,211, forward strand.
AATGCTTAAAATAAGAAATGAACCCAAGGAAAACTCCAGGGTCCCACTGAGCATGCCAAAAATGTTTTTCTAAATTTTGTCTATTTTTAATCTAAAGGAAATCATAAAAGAATGATGGGGATAAGTAATTATAATGAACCTAGATTGGTTTGCATGTTGTATCCAGACATTATGAGCACTCCTCTTTGGCTAAGAAGGACTACCTTCAAATAAGAAAACACTACCACAAAATGTTTATTAGTAGTTAAATGAGTGGGCTGCCAAGCTATGCTCTGGTCTAGGAAGTGTGAAAATTCCTTAGAGATGAAAGTCAACTTTAAGAGATAAAAAGTAATGAATAAATAAAATAAAGGTGAAGATAGAGTGAAAGATAGATAATATTACCATTATTAACAACCTATATGTAGCAGGGAGTGACAGGGTGCAAGTGGTGTATTTTGTTTGTGTTTTAGAAATTGTTTGGGTAGGTTTTGAAGAGGTTAAGGAATCCACAGTCATTAACATCAGTAGGGGAGTGACTAATATCATTTATACTATCAAGGTCAATGATGGAGGTGACTGATGTTAGTTATGCTACCAAGGTTGGTAGGGGCAATAATTGTCTAAGAGCTTGCAAAAGGCTTTTTTGGGTCTAGAAAATGGTTTTGATTAGGTTTGTGAGGTTGGGGAGAGTTATGAGAGAGAAAGTATGGTTTGGGTAGATTTGGTCAAAGGTTTGGTGTGTCAGGTTAAGGGGAAATAAGTGAGGAGGATTTGTAACACCCTCATGGGGGTTCAATTAGAAGTGTGTAAAACAATACACAATAGATATAAAGTGATAGTAGAATAAATGTTTAAAAGACCTACAAAATAAGTGATGTACTTAGCTATGGTTGTTGAACAATAAGTGATAGATTTATGTTATTTATCATGGAGTCTAAACCTAAATTCCTGAACAAAAAGAACAAGTGGGTGATGTTGGTCCTCAAGAGCTCAATTCCTAATCATGATTGACTTACACAAGATGATAGTAAGCTAGGATGTCAAAAATAGAATGGAATGCCCAAAACTTGAATGCAAGTAAGAATGAATTTTATTGATTTCTACTGACCTAAACTTCAAGTTGGATTTTGGCTTATATTTTCAATGTCAATGATCCCATTGGCATTGACCATGGGTTAACCGATGTCGATGGCCCTACAATAAGTAAACCTTACTATTTTTGGCATGTTGTTTATTATTCTTCATGCCATGTGTGGCACCCATTAAAAATTTGTAAAAATAAGAGGTTAAGAAGTAGGTATTTGATTAGGAACTTAGTTTGGAAGTGGGAATAAGTCTTAGGTAGTTATGATGAGGGGACCAGGTCTTGAGGTGACTCATTAGGTGAGAATTAGTCATAAGGCAAGGTGGCCAAGTAAAGTGGCAATAGGGGTTTTTAATTAACTTAATTAAGTATTTTAAATTATTTAAATGTGTGAGGGGTAAAATTATGGGTTAGGGAGGTAATTGTTATTATTTAAAAATGGTTTAAAAGGAGTTTCAGCCCAAGGAGTTATGCACATGTGTGTGACATAATTTTGGTGGTCACCCAAGTTCTATAAAGGGGACAAGGGGGTAGCATAAGCATAATGATTTAATAAAATGAAACTATTTTAAGAAATAAAACTAAGTGATTTGTAAAATGAGAACAAAAATCAAAGTTATATTAGTATCCCTAAGTCTAAATGTGATTATTCTTTTTAAACACCTATTTGAAGTGTGATTGAAGTTTGGCCTTTGTTTTAACTTTAAAATGACAAAAAATTATTTGTAAGAGTATTTTAAGCACCAAAATACAAGTGGAATAACTTTTTTATCATGTAAAAACTCCTCTCTTATGTTTAATTTCATACACAAAACATTAGAGGATTAATTTGTGTAGGCTTAGATTGCCTTACCAAAAAAAAATTTCCAACTTTTAAGGTCTTAGGGCTTTTGGTCTTACGGTGAAGTTGTCATTTATTAGTCAGGGTAAAATCATTTTTTCCCTATAATGCATAACATATAACTTGGATAAGTCACCAATTAGTAGGCACAAAGCCATTGAATACAACTATCAAATTTTTTATTTTTCCTTAAAAAGTGATGAAGTCATCGAATTCACAATAGACTATTACCTAGAAAATTCATCGATATCACTGTTCAAAGTCACTTATTTCTTCTATCAATGTAAATTTTTAATGAAAAGTCACTATTTTATATCAAATTCATCAATATGTAATAGTGAATTAACTGATACTTTTAAAAATATGACATATAGAAAGGTGAAAACTAGCGAAGTTATTGATTTCCTAGGTCAAAGTCATTGATTAGTAGTTTAATAAAAAAATGGTATTTTCAAGGAAAAAAATTAAAACTAAGGTATAAAATGGGTTTTTATTGGCTCCAAAGAGGTCCAAAAATTCATTTATGATGCGTGTGGGGTGTGTGGTCCTAATGGGCATGCCATTATGTATGCAATATTAATCTAAGGGAAAATATGCATTAGTCACTTGTTAGTTGAATCAAACATCAAAGACAAGCTTAAGACAAAAGAATTCCCAAGCCTAGAAACTATGGGGAGATTGATAATAGAAAGCTAAAATATAAAAAAGCTAGAAGAATAAGATTTGAATCCTTTTCACCTTCCTTGTATCTCTAAATCACTTATTGAAATTGTAGTTGGCTTACTCATCTTGTGTCTAAATTGGAGTCTTTGTCGACATTCTTCCTTTGTGGGTAACACCTCCCCTTTGTCCACTATGGTTTTTTTCCTGGCATGTATTGGACTATGAAACATTTCTTATAAATTTCTCATAATAACTTTATATAAAATAACTTCTTAGAAGTGAGTGTGATACCTTATATTTATAGGTTTCAAACTAAACCCAACCTACGTGTGATTAGGTCTAGACTAACCATGGGTTAGACTTGGGAATCCAAATGAAATAAATAATGTCCTTTATTAAAATTCTTGATTTTTAAGATCATGACATCATCATGACCTCATTTCCCTTTGATATTTGCTAAATTTTGAGTTTTGGAAATTAAAATTTCATTAATTCAACATGGATGATTTAACTAATCATTTAATTTTATTTGATTGTTTAATTAATTTTACTTAGGCTTTTGGTCATTTTAAGGATTGGATTAAGTGCCCTACTTAATTGGTCAAAAATGCCAGTTTACTAGGTGAAAACCTAATTAGGGATAAATATGTGAGAGTTTATCATTGGTTACAAGGTAATACCCTAAATAGGGATGTTTTGATGCAATTTTAGGTACTTATGTCCAATATCTAGATGAATTTGGTATGTTTAATGATTCATAGGCTTAATTTGCATAGTTTGGTAGGTATCAATATGAAATTTGTTTAGACATGAATGTGGATAAAAAGGAGTGTCTACAGGGCCCATTGGTATGGGCCCCATAAACCTCTTCATGAAATTCCTCAATGTTAGTCCATATTTTGTTGAGGTTAAACAACGAAGAGTATTTCCATCAAATCTTCTACGATAGAGTGTAGGTCCAAATAATATATAATGAGAAGCTTGGTGGGTAAAGGATTTTTTTAAGATATGTTAGGTTAGATTACCTTTTAATTAAGGTAATTATATAGTTCATAATACTATGTAGAGATAAGAATAATAATATCACATATCATCTCAATGACTAAAGGTTTATGAGCGGGCACTAGACGATGTTCAATGAGAAACTAATAATCTCTTGCCTTATCTATGATGTAAATCATAGAACCAATTATAACCATGGAATATCTATTCTATTATTAACCTGAGGTATTTTTTCAAATTGAAGGTGGGTAGTCTATTGCTTGAGAGTGTCTACTATCACTTTATAAGGTACATGATTCTTGTCCATGGTCTAGAATTAGTCTATGACCTGATTAAAGATAAGATATAAATATCCATAAACTAGAAGATGTTGAATGCTCCACTATACTAATAAATAAAGACTTGTAATGAGTGATTCATACTCACCCATTTTATTACTATAAGGAAAGTTGATAGTGAAGGACCTAGGAATGGAATCCCCTATGGTGTTATAAACAATAGTCCTATTCTCAAATAATGAGATGTGAAAGAACTATCAAAATAAAGCTTCCACTACTACTCTTTAGGAGGTGTTTCTAATACAATCATGATGGACTCATTATGAAACCGAAATGTGACTGGGTAACTGTTAGAAAGATGAGATGTTTCAAGTTGGTCTATGATTATTCATCCCTTAAAGGCCTTTTGTTTAGCATATTTAATCTTGAACTTGCTTAGAAGTATAATCCATTTAGCCTTATGACCCTATAATGATGTTTTTGAAATTAGGTATGGAAGTAGATCTACTTTGACAATGACAATGGTCTTAATATTTAGGATGTAGTGGCACAACTTCTACAATGCAAAGACCATAGAGAAATAATATTTCTTAATCAACATATAATTATGCTCATACATAATCAATGTATATCTTAGGTAATATATGGAATGTTCCTTCCCTTATTCATCATGTTGGGCCAAAAGTGCCCCTAGCACAATTTTAGTTGCAAAGAGGTAGAGTGGCAATGGATAATTTGGCATAGCTAGTAACCAAATAGGTGGATTGGCCAAGTATTCTTTCAGTTGGTCAAAGGACTTAAGGTAATCAAAAATCCATTAAAAAATAGTGCCCTTATTCATTAAATGGGTAAATGGATGGTACTTATCATCTAGTTGTGATATGAAGCATCTAATTGATTATATATTGCCCTAAAAACTATGGATTTGCTTCAAAGTATAAGGTGGTGACAACTCGATAATGGCCTTGACTTTGGCTAGATTGACTTCAATTACCCTTTAATAGATAATGAAGCCTATATATTTTTTGAATTTATGCCAAACATGTACTCATTAGGAAGTCTAACCTTGTAATCTTGAAGTCATTCAAAAATCTTGCAAAGTACATCTATATTTTTGACATGGGTCTATATTTACCTAGGTTTTCATCAACATAGTCTTCAACTATATCAGGAATCATATCATAGAAAATTGACATTATGACACATTGGTACATTTCCCCTAAATTATTGAGGTTAAAAGGCATGACCTAATAACATAATACTCCTAAAGAAGTGGTGATTATTATTTTGTTTTGGTCCTCTAATGAAATTCATATTTGATTATATCTTGAAAACCATCCATGAGAGAAATAATTTCATACCCAATTGTACAGTCAAAAATCATGTTGATATTTGGCAGAGGAAAGTCATACTTTGGGTAGGCATTATTAATGTCATATAAATCAATGCACAATCTCATACTTTCTAAATTTTTATTTATTGGCACAATATTGGAGATTCAATATAAATAATCAATAAGATGAATGCATCCCACATCTAAAAGTTTCTCTAGTTATTTCTTGACTAAGATAATAATACAAAGGTGTATTTTCTTAGTTTCTACTTGACTAGATTGGCATCAGGATGTACAATAAGATGATGTACAACCAAGGTGGGGTCCAGACCTAACATGTTATAATAAACTAATGAAAAATGTTGATGAAATCCATAAGGATGGATGTAAGGACTTCACACTCCTCTTCTATGAGGGATGTGATTAGTTTGATCCATTTTGAATCATCTTATTTTTGAATGTTGACTTCATAAATGGTCTCCACATGAAGTGTAGAACCATCTTCTAAGAGGGATAGTAAATAAATGATCTGGTTGACAATATCAAAGTCCTCCAGTTAGATTAGCTCATCAAGTTCCCCTAAACATGATGAATCGAAATAACCCAATGGTGGAAAGGACCATGTAAAAAATACATCTAGACATTCTTGGACAATCTATTCAAATTCCCACTATTCTTCTTCACTAATTTTAGAACTAAATATGATTTTAGCATTAGTTACATCCTGATATTCATCTCATGTATAATGGTGCCTAAAACATCTTTTCACTAAGACATTGACCTTTTTATTTACTTTTACCCTGGTCCAATATCGCTTCAAAGAGGTTTCCAAGTTTGGTCTTCAATGTTTGATTTTATTTTTATTTTTGGCAAAGGAAGTTTTTCCACTCTCTAAAATAGTACCAAGATCCAATCTAATATACAAACCTTGTTAATGATCTCCAAGAGGAATATGGTCTCTTAGACCCAAAAAGTCACAAATAGACTCATCATTTTTGAACTCATCAAGTGACACTATGTATTCTTATTGGTCCTAGTTGATGAGTTGTGTATGATGAAGGAAAAGTGGGGAAGAATGAATGATAGATGTAATGATACATCCAACATGAGGGTTAAATAATTTTTTTATTAAATGAGTCCTTTGATATACTATAATCATGATTTGTATTGCTATAGACATCATCATCAATAATCATTGGTGTATGCACATAGATATAGTATGTAGGGTCATCCTTAGGTGGCTTAAATAAAATAAGGTGAGTTATCTTGTACTTGGTTATGGAAATTAGCTCAAAAATACCTTTTTGATCTACCTCCAGGCCTTTGACTTCATAATATTAATTATCCATGATCTAGTTAGAGATGGGATACCTTTTACTTTGGTAACAATCAACCAAATCATCATTAGAAATCTAGGAATCATCTTTGATAAGTAGGTATTGTTATTAGTTAGTGTTCAGTGTGAAAATAATAGGCTCTAAGGAATAAAAATTGCCATTTTATTTTCATTTATGTAAATGATGTTAGATTTGGGTATTCTATAATATTTAGGGGCTTGTGGAAGGTTAACTATATGGAATGCATTATACATGAGGTATTCTCCTTACCTTTATTAGATATGGTAAAATGATTAGATATCTCAAGTAGGGGTATAGAATAAGTAGAGACAAGGTTATAAGAATCTATATAATTATAATCTTATAGTTTAAAAAGTATGTCTTTATCCTTATTAGGTTTAGGGTCTAGGCCAACATGGTAATTATAACTTTCATACTTGGCATTCTGATGTTTATAGAATTGGTATAGGTATAGGACTACAAGAATAGTCACCTCCATCCTAGAATGGGGATACTCAATACATTGGTGTAATATGGAAGGTATTTCCTAGATTTCGTTTATCTTTGGTTGGCCCAGAAGTATGTTGTATTATAAATCTAGGTCCAACACATGGAAAAGTGTGTCATGGGTCAAGGGCCCAATGAAAACTAGAAAATAGATTGTTCCCTATGATTTTTGTTCTTCATTATCATAGGCCTTGATGGTAATGGTATCTAACTAAAGGTTAGTTGTTATGTATCCTAGATGTTTGACTAACCATAGAGACATAATATTGAGTCATGATCCATTGTCTATGAGGACACATTGAACTTTGTGTTGTGATATGATAAATCATATATATATATATATATATATATATATATATAAAATGGGATATTGTGGAAAAGGTTTAGGGATGACATATCACTTTGGTCAAAGGCTAATTATTGGTTAGGAATTAGGTGTATGACCAAATATTTGAATTTATCTAATGTAATGTCATTTAGGACTTGGGATTATATCAAGAGTTTTGTAAAGATATTCTTGTGTATAATAGAGGAGCACAACAAATCTAATGTGTGTGTGTGTGTGTGTGTGTGTGTGTATGGATATTTTTGAGTTTTTCAAACATATCATATGTTTTCTCTTTAGCATTGGTAATTGGAGTACACTTAGATGGTATAGTAGATTGAACAGGCTCATTGGTAAAAAGTGGTTGTGGGCTTAAAATGATGAATTTAGATTTAAGAGTTGTGATTTTTCAATATAGACTGCTTAAAGGTCCATTCTAACTAGAGGGAGAAGGAAAATGGCCTATGATGGTAATATTTTGTTATTATTATGCTTAGATATGGTCATAGGTCAAAACAGGATTACCAATATACGGAGGATGGTAGGCATTATTAGGCAATGGTCTTGGTTAATTGGGAATTGGTCTAGGGTTGATGGTAATGGTGTCTATATGATCACCTATCACATAGCCTATAGATTTATTGTAGTCATATGCGATAGTGTGATAGGACTCTTAATTAGATGGATTATTTTGATCTAGGTTCTAACCATGTGTTATGGTTATCATCATTGTTACTATTGTTGTTATTACTACTACTATTATTGTTATTGTTATTATAGAGGTGACCTTCATGGTTGTTTATTTTGATTGTTAGCGTTGTGTTGTGGAAAAGGATCTTAGTAAATACCCAAGTTTATTGGAATTAGATCCCTATTATCCACCTTAATCTCTCTATTTTCTAACATGTTTTGAGTGAGGTGAATTAATTATATGCATCAACATATGGAATGTACTTTGACTTAGTGATAGTCACATAATTCATTATCTTTATACCAATTAGTGAAAGGAAAATATTCAGGGAATAAATTCAAAATGGGTTAACTAGTCATATTGGTAATAGCTTATTTTTATAATATCAACTCAATTAGTTCTCCATGGTCACTAAATATTTTATCATTAAGTCTTTTTATCAAATGAGTTGTTTCCAACTAAAGAGGGGGAGTGATTACATACATGAAGTTGTCTATATTTGTGGAGGTGGTTGTGCTTGTGGAATTAGTTACATATAGGGAGTTAGTTGATAGATGGTGTTTATACCATTTAGACATGGCATGATTTAGTAAATCCATTACTAAAAAAAATATTATTATAATTTTAGGATTTGGGTTTTTCAAAAGTATTGGCCTAAGGTGGCATAGGATCCTACGTCTGATTGGTCCTTGGTTTTGGTTTTAGCCTTGATTCTAGTTTTGGATTTGGTTCTAATTTTGGTTTTGATTAAAATAAGACAATTTGATTATCCCCTTATTTATAAGGGCCTTCTTAATGTTTATACCCTTTATAATTATCTCCTAAAATGTGTGAGCACACAAAATTTCAAGGCGATAAGATATATCACTATGCAAGTTATTGGTAAACATAGTTATCAATTATTTATTAGGTAAATTATGAGTGAAAAATCTAGAAAGTGTTATCTATTATTGTAAGTATCTAACAAACCTCTCACCGGTATTTTATCTATATTGACCCAAATCAACTAAATTAATCTTGTGCTTGAGATTATAGAAGAAATGTTATAGAAATTTGTTTGAAAGGTCATCAAAGTCACATACATAATTCATTGGTAGTTTGAGAATCCAATCCAAGGCATGTCCAACTAAACTTATGGGGAAAAGAAGAAGCAAGTAGATATCAATACATGCCACCAGATGGAAAGAAACAAAGAAATTCTTTAAATACTCCTTAGGGTCACCTTTGCCCTTCTATTTATCAAACTTTGGTGGATAACAACCTGAAGGAAATGGTATTTGAAGATAATCCATGTCAAATGGATATGAACACACCTCATCCAGTTTAAACTTTTTTATTTACTTCCCAATCTAAATAGTTGCAATTTTAGCCTTCATTTGTTATAGTTCTTGGGATATAAATATATATCATAGAACTTATACTAGTTTTGGCCAGGAATTCAAAGGTGGATTACCTTGACCATTGTATAATGGAATAATGTGGTACTATATAATAGTGTCTTGGTCGATTGACCAAATAGGAATATGTATCATTTAGTTAGGATTTTATTATTGATATGGTACACATTGTTGGTAAATATTTTGGCTAAAATTAACAATGCTAATTTTGAGGGAATTATAGTTGGGATGGAGGCATTTGGCTTGGTGGAATGTAATGTACATGCTAGGTGTGAATAAGAACATGTTTTTGACAATTCAAACTCTATTGTATAAAAGGTATTCATTTTATTTAATGATTTATTGTTGAAGGTGTTGTGTATTAGGCACTTTTTTAATGTGAGTTCTTTGTTGGGAAAGAGGTAATGATTTCCTATTATGGTTAATCTCCTATTTTTAGGTTAAAATTTACTACTTATTTGTTAATTGTTGAATGTTTGGCACTTATTTATAACTAACCACGATCTATTATTGACTAATAAGGATATGTTATTAATTAGATAATCATTGTAATAGATTTACCACTTGTTATGGTGGTAAAATAGTCTATATATATTATTGTGGAGTGTTGGTTTCCACCTATAAGGGTGGAATAATGTTCATGACTTGTTGAGGTGTAGGATTAGTCACCCCTTATTCAGGTGGAATGTTGGTTTACATTTGGTTACTTACTACCTACAATGTAATTGGGGAAGTGGATAGTGGAGGATTAGTTATTTATTTTTGTGAACTAGATATTCCTTCCCCTTGTAATTATGAAAAATTTAAGGTATTTTTAGGGGAAAATTTTTATGAATTTCTCTATTATACATGTTGCGTAACTTGGTGTGGAGTGGGGTACACTTGTGTGGTATGCACCATGTTTTGAAAAAGGTCTTGTGTAAGAGCCATAATTTCTTCTTCAATGACTGGGGAATTAAACATGTCCCCAACTTGAGTATTTTGAATGAATGGGTTTGTGTTTGTGTTGGTATAGCCTGATGAGCAATTTTTCACCCCAGTGGATGGAGCTAACTCTATGAGTGGTATATTGGAGATGGTCATGTTGTTTATATTATTGGTCAAGTTAAGATATGTTTGTTATGCTTGTTACATTTATTCTATTTGGTCATCAATTTGACCCTTTATTTTTGTAAGAATAAAAAATTATTGGTTTTGAATTGGTATAAGGACTTGGTTATGGCTAGATGATGCCTACTCAAATGGTATAATAGGAGGTATGCTACTATAATATCTAACCAAGCTAGGTAAAATTTCATGTGTAAAGTTAGCTAAGAATTTGGCACCTACCTCTACCACTTTAATAAGGATTTCATATCTATTATCCAAGCAATGGAGATTAAACAAGTAAGGATCATAAGTTTTATGAGTTGGATTAGTCACATAGTAAAGTTTCTATTATTGGACCTATTTCATGTTAGGTGGTATACTAACAAGGGATTGAATAGTTTAGGCTAGGTCTTTCCATGGATAAGAAAGTGTGTTTTCAAGATATTGTGTTAATGGTACTTGTCCCTACTCTATATAGTGGGTATCATATGTGGGATACAGAGCTGTCTCATATGATACACCATCTCCATAGGGATCTTGAACAAATGGGTCACTTGTGAAGATGTTTTTGTACTCCATATTATACATGATTTAGATACATTTATATCGAGGTGATTTGAATCAATGGTAAATGTCTCATGAGAATATTGGTCTATCATCGTAAATGTTTGAAACTTGTACTATATGGGAAACTTTGACAAATTTGGTCATGGTCTAAAACTATCACACAAAACACACTTAGATCTTGGAAAGAGGTCAAAAAGTGAAACATGAACATGGTCTTAGCAAAGATCTATAATAAGTCCAAGGAAAAATTGAAATTAAAACATGAAACTGGTCTTTGATAAAGGTCTTAAATCATCTAAAGGTAAAACAATCTTGGTCTATGTCTAAGAATGAAATTGTGCTAGGTCCTTGGAAAAAGTCACAAATATAGTCTTATAAATGAACTTAATCTAGGAACAAAACTTGAAATAGACTTAAATATAAGGCAACTAGTCTGAAACAAAAAATTGTACTTGTTTAAGTTAAAATTAGCAACTAGGACAAAAGTGAACTTGGTCTAAAAGGAAGTTGTAATGATAAAAATAAGGTCTGATGTTGTTTTAGGAAAACGTCTTAAGCCAATTGGAAAACCAAATCAAATACCACAAATTAAGTACAAAAAATAAAACATTTAATCCCAATATGTAAGCAAGACTCCAATGTAAAATAATTTTACTTAGATCTAAACTTGGAAGTGGGTTTCAAACTTGGTTTGAGAAGGCAAATTAACTCTTGGAAAAAGTGGTGTAAGTCTATGTGAACTACATAATCATGCTAGATTTGAAATCATATCCACAAATTTATGATGATTTAAACTTGGTCAAGAATAAATCCAACTTATATAGGTAAGAATATCAAACATAAAATCACTACATAGAAATAAGGGCATAAATGGTTTTGATCTCATTTGAACAAGGCAAATAATTTGGAATAATTTTGGTAGGGTAACACTTATTTGTGAAAAGTGATGTGTGTAATGTTTTTATTCTATTTTTTGATTCATTTTATTTGAGAAAGTGATATTAGACTCAAAAAATACAAGTAAAATAAGAAGTAACACCTAAGTGCATACTCCCAAGCTAAAATTGACACAAGGTGTGCATATTATCCATTAAAACTTACACTGATATACTAGTCTTGAAAGGAATTAATTTTTAATCCAAAAATAAAGATTACATGTAGGTATATATTTTTATCCCCCCTCTATCTATCAATAAATGATACATGGTAAGTAACTTAGAATGTCGAAGCAACTCAACATTTGGCATGATAATCCACAACAAATGGGGTCAATTAATCTAATTTTTTTGAGTAGATTTTTAAATGGTCCACAAGTGCCTAAAAATATTTGGGTAAATAAATATCTATTAAAGGACTCAAATTACCTATATTTTTATGCAAAGGTCTTGTCCCTTTCACAACAAATTCAATCATGTACTACTTATGAAGTCCAATGTCTAAACTACTACTTGGCCTGAGTCCTCTTCCATCTCTTCAAGTTAACCACTCAACCACTATCCCATCCATTTAATGTGATAAAATTAGATACCCCATCAAATAAGTGGGGTTGGAATAATTTTTGGGAGATGAAACCCTAGGTCAAAGTCCACCTAAATAACCCATGAGGAGGTGATGAACTCATATTCACAAGCTATAAAAAAGAAAAATAAAGGGATGAAGTCATTTTTGAGTCACTTAAGTCCCTAAGAATAAGAAGAGATAATACATGAGATTTACTTGGGTAAACTTAATAAAACAAGCAAAAAAATGCATTTTTGGTCACCCAAGTTCCCTAAAGGGGACAAGTGAAGAGCATAGGTGCAAAACTTTACTAAAACTACTATACTATTTTATAAAAACAAAGAATAAAAATTAAAGTGATCTTATGATCTCTAAGTCTAAATGTGATTATTCTTTTTAAACACCTATTTCAAGTGTGATTAAGGTTTGGCCTTTGTTTAAAACTTTTAAATGACAAAAAAAGAAAGTTTTTTGCACAAGTTTTTAAAACACCATAATACAATGTCAAACAACCTTGTTAATGTGTTAAATTCCTTATCTTTTACTTAATTCCCTATAATAATCATTAGAGGATTGATTTTTTCTTGATTAGATAATGAATGCCACCTAAAAATTAGCTCAAATCCATGAAAAATATGCCCTCTATAATGATTTCACAATTACATAGTCAAGTGTAAACTATGAAGTTGTAGCTTAGTGAAAAACATAGAAAGCATGAAAAGCATAGTCTTATAGTGAGATTTCATAGTTACTAGATCATTTCACAACTCTCTTTAGTGATTTCACAACTACCTTTAGTGATTTTGTGACTACCTTCAATAATTTTCTAGCTATCTTCAATGATTTTGCAAATGTCTTCAGTAATTTCACTACCTTTAGTGATTTCAGAACTACCTTCAATGATTTTGCAATTGCCTTTAATGATTTTAAAACTACCTTCAACAATTACACAACTATCTTCAGCAATTTCATAACTATCTTTAGTGATTTCTCAATTTCCAAACTTGTAATTAAAAACTTAGAAATAGGGAAAATAATTTCATGAATACCTAATAATTTCTCAAATAAATGTTTCAAATTCATAAATACATAGAAAAACCAAAAAATAACAAATAATTTTGGAATGAATTCATAGTTACCCCAACTATTTATCAACTAAAAGCTTTAAATTTACAAATACATAATGTAGAGTCCAAATAAAAGTGATTCCATAAATTTTTGAGATGATTTCATAGTTTTTTTCAATATTTTCCCAAAATAGAGCTTCAAATCTATAAATTTGTAGAGGACATTTTTATAAATCTACAATCAATCACAAACACATAAAAACCAGACAAAAAAAGATAAAAAAGGTCATTAGAGAGATTTTATTAAATTTTAAGTGTCCCAAGATTCTCTTATAATTAATTATGGTGTGTTAGTCCCATTGGTCATACCACTATGTATGCAATAGGAATCTAAGGGAAAAAATGCATCGATCACTTGGTAGTAGAATAAACATCAAAAACAAGCTTAAGAGAAGGCATTCCCAAAACTAGATACTTGGGTGAGATTGTAGACACCAAAATTATGCCACACATTTGCATGACTCCCTGTGTCAAAACACCCCTTGATCCCCTATTAATAACTAACCTTCCTAACCCATTTTTCACATTAAAATATTTAATTAAGTTAATTAAAACCCACTTATGCCACCTCACCTAACCACCTCATCTTAAGAATAATTCTTACCCTCTGAGTCACCTTCAGACTTAGTCTCCTAATCCTAACTACCTATGACTTTTTCTCACCCCTAGCATAAATTCCTAATTAATTACATTATTCATAGCCTCACATTTTTACTATTTTATAAAAGACACCACACTTAGCAAGAGAAGAAACAAACAATGGGCTAAAAATATCCCTTTTACCTATTCTCATGCCACCAACATTGGTGGGATCACTGATGTTGGTTACTTAAGAAAAATTTTAAGTTGGTATTTGGGTCACATAATTTTAATAATTCATGCATAGGGTTTTGGCAATTAGATCATCCTACATCACTTTTAACACCCAAACTTACTGTTACTCTACACAAATTGATCTAAATTAGGAATTGATACACTGCACAGTGCCTAAACTCTTGAAGACCAACAACACATGCTTGTCTTATCTATTCACCCATAAGTTCACCAAGCCTCATCATAGTCATCTATTTGGTAGTCACAGTTCACCCATTTCACCAAATAAGTATATCTCAGTGTTTTGTAAGTCTTTAAATAGTAGTTTTATAATTGCTTTACATTATACTATTTATTGTTTCATGAACCCTAACTCGTTATGTGGAGAAGTTGTAAATATCCCTACCCACTTTTATCTACCCCAACATATCAACCCTCTATCTAGACTCACCTAAGTCTTGCCCACCTCCTTAAAACTCTTCCCAACCTCATAACCTGACCATATTCCCATTTTCCCTCTCAAAAAATCCTTCTTTAACTCATTCTAGTATTAATACCCCAATAGACATCGATGACACAACTGACATTGCTGACCCAACCAACATCGGCAACCAAAACCAACATTGGTCCTTTAATCAATGTCAGTTACTATGTTTCTGAACAAATGAACTCAAAATGACCTAACAACCTTTCCAAAACACAGACTTGACTTATAAGCCTACACTATATTATATTCTTCTACACTCAAAATTGTAACACGGTAAACAAAACTCTCTCTCTCTCTCTTTCTCTCTCTTTACTTGGATTTATTTTAAACTTTGTTTTAAAATAGTAGATTGTCATCTCAAGGAAGTTTCATGCTTCCTAGAATAAGTGTGTATCTTGGTAGTCTATATATATCTCCACTAAAAACTATTTTGTGTAGTGTTTTCTTATCTATAGGTATCTTCCTCCATATCCAAAGAGGGGAATCTACAAAGTTTGGAATGGTTCACACTTATCTAGGTTTGAATCACTTATCCCTAAATCTCTCTTTTCTATTTCTCTCTCTCTTTGAATGTAAAATAATCTCAAAACATAGTGAAACATTATGGCATTCCTAGTGAGACCCTAGAGTTTTCTTGTGCTTTTTACTTATCTATATATTCATATAGGTGTACCATAGTGAAATTTTCATTCCTTTTACTTTCTCTCTTTGTCTTTCTCAAAAACAAAATTTTGAACTTTTTATTTTTTGTTTAAGGAAAGAACTAAAATTTTACTTCCCTATAATTATCCTCTTCTTTTGTCTCTATAATAAATTATTTATTTTCTTGCAAGCTAAAAAGAATACCTTCTTTTATTTGCCTCTTTTGAGAATTAGGATAGTGAAATTCATCCTTTTCTCCTATTCACCATTATTTTCATCTGAATTTAAACATTTCTAATTTGGGTTTAAAACTCACTACATTTCATTGTTTATTTGTTGCATTTAGCTCACCTAATTAAATAAAGCATCATGAATAAATCTTAGAACACAAATGTTACACAACCAGATCACTCTTATAAAATTAAACATCTAAACTCACTTGAGATAAGGCCCATTGGGATTTCATCACCCAGTGGATCACCTTACCCTACCTGGTGATCCCACTTGGATTTCACCACCAAGGGGAGGACCTACTCCATTCTATGATGAAGTATAAAATCTGGATAGGAAGTATATTCTGGCTAAGTGGCCCAGCTCAACTTTGGGACCATGAAGTATAGGGAGCAAGCCCCTATAACAAGCCATGTACCTAGTCTAATATATATATTTTTTTGAGCATAAAAACTAACATAGAACCATCCTTAGAATGATCATCTAGTACATTTTTCACAAACAAATCTTACTCTCACTTTCTAAGGTGTAAGGCATCAAGAGACTAAAATTAATTATGAGGAGTTAATGTTTAGTGGTTGAATGTTCTTTTTCTACTTCCTTTTGTCTTTTGCATTTTTGAGTTAGTGAGGACATTTAATTTATCAATTTATAGAATCTATTCATTTCTACCTCTCAGATTCTATTAACCTCTAGTTTCAAGTTTTCTATGTGTCCTTTTTCCTTACACAGACGAATTGTATCCTTTGTTTTACATAGATTTCACCCCTAGGTTTCCAAAACCTTGGATTTTTCACCTTTTTGGATTCCATAATAATTGACATTAGTAAGACCATTGAAGTTGATGGCCCTGTTACCTACCAACATTGGTTAGATAATTGATATCAGTGACTGTGTGTTTTTATAATTTTTAGCCTACTTAGATAACAAGCTAAAATTACCTACCTACCTACACTCAAACCTGATTTTATAACACTCTATCACTAATACAAAGTTTAAAGCCTACCTTTATCCCTTTTTCATGGTCTTGACATGTATTCAATCCAAAAACCACTCCCACCTTCCCCTCTCCTTTTTGATTTTGCCATGGAGCGTACTTTAGATGTGGAGAATACCCCTATGATTACCAGTCCTAAATAGATCCCCATTATACATGACAGATATATTGAATTAAAAATATTTCTTGATCATAACATTGTATCCCTTTAGCATTATCTCACCATGAGCTAAACCCGTAACACTATGGGAGATCCCCTTTATGGCATGCCAACTTCCTTAATGGAGACAACTACAGTCTTGGTGGTTTCCACCATTAAATATATGGTTACCCAAACCAATGCTTCAAAAAGTGACCCAACCATCAATAACCCTAAAAATTCAACTACCTCAATTTCTCAATCTCATCTTCTTAACCCAACTTCTATAATAGCTCCCTTAGCCTCACAGCCACAACTAGCCCAGCCAAGTCAAACACCATTTCAAAACCTGGTAGTGCCCATCCCATTAACTCTTGCACCCATAATTACAAGATTTTAAAATCATCCTTCAACCCATATAATCATGCTATCAACCCAACCTCTAGTGATGACACCTAGACAAGGCATTATCTCTAACCCTATAGGAAAAACCTCTTTCATTTCTACCCCTTAACCGATGAATTATTCTAGTATGTTTCATCTATACTACCACAACAAGGTGTGTTATATCCCACCTATAGCTCCCTTAAATTAACCTAAAACTTAGGGGGTTTTCCTCACACTAATCCTTATCATGATCTCATCAAGATGCTGATGGATAAGATGTCTAACATAGAAACATATATGTCAGGTTCAAAGAATGTTCTATCTTATGATCAAATATGTAATGAACCCATCCATCCTTCTATACCTATTTGGCCCTACCTGAGTTAGTGGGATTTCCCTAAATTTACTTGTTTCTAGAGTAAGGATGACCCACAACAACACTTATGAGCATTTTGACATGTTTGTTACCTAATATGGCATGATGATGCATTATTGCTTTGCACTTTCCCTATGTCTCTTTCGAGTGTTTCCTTGGATTGGTATAGTTCCATAACCTATCACTCCCTTTTCTCATTTACCTAATTTGATCAATTATTTTTGGACCACTTCTCTATTAATATTTATAAAAAGGTCTCTATTACAGACCTTTATTCCATTAAATATTTTGATGATGAGTCTATCATTGACTTTGTCACTCATTGGAGAGGTTTAATCAATCAAATCTCCTTGTCTTTACCTCAACCTGAGCTTATCAAGATTTTCTCAAGAGTATGTGCCAAAAACATCTCTTCTACCCTCCAAGTCTAGACTTTTCACACATTTGATGAAGCATTTAAAATGGTGTGAAAGTTAGAGATTCAGGCTATAAATGAAGATAGGGTTAAGTTACGTAATGAAAATACCAACTACAAATCTTATTACTCTTCCTCTAAACCCTCTTCTTCTAATCAAAATTCAAAATGCTTCACCAATGCCATGGTGATTAAATCAACTTCTTCTACCACATTCAACCTTTATAGACCATCCACCTCATAAAATCCAACCAAATAATTCCAAAAATAGTATGAACAAAGACAATACACTCTTATTGAAGAGTCGTACACTTCTATTTTGGATAATTTTTTTTATCAAGGAGCTATTACCCTTCTCCAAATGATACCTCCTATATAGTTTGATCCTTCCCATCCTATCCCAACTTGGTACAAGGAGGATGAGTTTTGTTGCCATCATCAAGTTAAAGGCCATAATTATAACAACTGTAAAACATTCAAAAATGTTGTTCAAGATATGCTTTATAAAGGTGTTCTTTTCTTGGATAATCCTAATGTGCCTACTAACCATAGCATGGATGTTTTAAAATAGCCTTTTACTAACCATTCACTTAATCAAACAAATGTTTGGGCCATGATCAATAACCCACCTAATCATGATATTCATATGATCAATATGGTCTTCTCTTTACCTCCGATTCAACCTCTCCCATAACTAGAGGATCTTGTTTTACCTATTCCTCTTTCATGAGTAGTGGATCCTATTTCACCCATCCCTCTCCCATGTGTGGAGGGGCCTCCTCTACCTATCTTTTTACCACATGAAGAACCCATAATGCATATTCTTCTTATACCTATTTTTCCTATTCTCTTACCTTTAGAAGAGCATTCCATGCACACTCCCTTTCTACATGTTGAGGGGAGAATAATTCTTATGCCCTACCCTCTTAAATATCCTTCTTCACCTACTTATCCTCCACTAATGGAGGATATTGCCCCATCTACTCTTCTTTCACATATAGCAAAATCTACATTATCTATCCTTGCACTAATCAAAGGACTTATTTTACCTAAACCCATCAAACCAATTTTACCCATTCTATTGCTATTAGAATAACACACCTTACCTAATCCTCATCTACATATTAGGTAAGTAATCATACCCATGTTTTATCCACTAGAATAAATAACTTCAATAGTTCCTCCCCCACCTAGGGAGGACCATGCCTCTTCTCATGCCTTAGTTGAAGATGACTCAATTATGGTTCTTGCTCATCTTTGGTATGAAATATTAGAAGCCAACACCTTCTCTCTTTCCCAATCACCTAAGTATTCTTTGGAAGCAACTGTAAGGCCTATGACAACTTCATCTAAACCCTTCTCATGGTTGGTAAAAAAATTAGACTTTATTGACTCCAAGAAGCTAGATAACTTAGCATTTTTAGACTAACTTAAAGCTCCTTATCCTATGCAACAAATGCCATCCTCTACCACCAATCCTTTCACTACTATTTATCCCAAGGTTTTTGACAAAGATAGAAATTTTTTGCCTAGACCGTCAGAAGCATGGCCCTCTACATCAGAACCATCACCATCATGGGCATCTACTACTATAAATAAAATTATATCTTTGTGTGTTCACCTAGTGTCAAATCTAATTCATCCATAGGTAAAGTTAGATTTTAATCCTCAACCATGAGTTTGAGTTCCATAGCCTAAATTAAGGAATAATGTTAAGCTTCCTAGGTCCCATCATTCTACTCCTCCTCCACCCTCAACTTTACCTTCAATATTAGGACCCTATCCTTTCACTTTAGTTGGAGTGATCTCTTTCCAAGTAAGATAAAAGGCAAAGCTACCTCCTCTTTTTCCTCTACCACTTAGTGGCCCTTACACATACATCACCTTGACACCTATGACTCAAAAAGTGTCAACAAAACCAATGGATATGCCTTCACCCAAAAGGGTGCCACACAAAACCATATCCATGCCTCCTAAATCAAATAAGGTGTTTACCCCTATTGTGACAAAAATTTCTAGCCCACTAATAGGCTCTCAGGATTCTCTACTATGCTAGTTGTTGAAATCCTCCACCATAACCCTTCCTATGATCAAGCCTTATCAGCCTCTCAGACCAAAACCATATTGGTTCAATAACACACAAGTTTATTTATATCATTACTCACCTGGACATGATACAAAAAGCTATAAATCTCTCATAGCTATTCTCTAATGAAACTTTGAAATGAATAACCATTTCATTAAGGATCCTCTTTCTGATCTCATAGTTATTCTACCAGTTACATCTCAAAATCCACCTACCACCTTACTTGAGTCCAAGACCAATGATGAGGTTGTGCCTCCTCCACCACCTTCTCTACTTATACTCTAGATCAACATAGTTAATGTGGCCACCTGGTCTCAAAATTAAAAGGATAAAGTTAAGGAAAAGGCCACCACCCCTTGGGATCATCCATTCTTAAAAGATGATCCTCCACCAAATCCCAAGATCTCTATTCTTGGTGCCCCCCAACCCACATCTTCACAAGTCATTCAAGACTCAATGGTGAAACAACTTCACCAAACCCCTATAAAGATTATTTATATGAATTAATCCAAAACTCATCCCAGAACTATCAAGCCTTGATCAAGGCTTTACAAGCCATTGAGTTACAACTCGATGATCCTTAACCTCTTATAGCTTTGGTAGATTCTCTTAATACTATTACCCTAGTTTCTTTCAGTGATTTAGAAATTTTGGTTCTTCACCTTGAAGACTAGGACCCTACACTTTTTATCACCACATATATCAATAAAACTCATGTTAATAGAGTCATTATTGATGGAGGTGATAGTATTAATATTATCTCTACTTATGCCTACAAACATCTATCACTTCCTGATAATTATGTGTCACAGTTTGATGTGATACTCCATTCCTTCAATGATACTATAGATACTACTATGGGTAATGTAGTCCTGAATATCCATGTGGGTCCTTGCACAATTTTAAAACACTTCTATGTTATCAAAAGAGAGTTATAATAAAACATATTTCTTAAATGGCCTTGTATACATGCCATGGCATGTGTACCCTCGACTTTACACCATTTTATTAAATTTGAGCATGGTGGGCAAGTGCATGTTAATCTTATTGACATGCCTCCATTCAAAACATGTAACATGACTTATCATCCCAATGATGTCCTCATTCCATTGAAAACATCTTCCTCTTCACATTCTACTATTGAAGCCTCAATAAGCTCAACTACCCTAGTTACTCAAATATCATTTAGACAAATTTCTAAGGACCCCATGGAAGATACTTTCGAATGTCTTTCACTCAGATAATATTAGTTTTTTACACTTGACATGTTCTATAGAGTATGGAAAATTTCACATGCACCCTAATTATGATCCCCATATTTAGATGGTCATCTTATATGGTCCCCCTAGCCTTCAAATTAATATCACATATGAGGGAATCAATCCATCTCCTACTATCAAAAATCCCTCCTCTTCACCACAACCTTTTACCTATGACTCTTCCTTCCTAGGTAAACCTAGTTTTGCTCACACCTATCTTTATAGGTGCACTTATAAAGGATTTAGGTTGGGTTGTTATGAGTAGGGTGCTCATATACTTGTTAAATAACCCACCAATAAGACCATCAAAGACACCAAAAATCATTATGGTGTGGGTTTTGATGAACCAAAATAACCCACCAAGGTCTCTCATATCAAGGATCCACTCTCTCCTTCTCAATCCTCTCCTCTTCCTCCACCATCACTTACAGATTTAGAGGTATCCATACCTCCTAATTTTTTTTAATAAATTCCATTCATTTAAGACCCTTGACCTATCATTTGGGTGAGGAAACAATGTCCCTTCCTCTTGTTCATCCTAAAATGATTAACAAAGACTCTCCCACTATTACCACTATCCAATGTCAGGATGATGATGCTATTCTCACCTACATGGGTGTAAAAGATTCGTATATCCAATGATCACTCCCTTATAAAATGCAAACTATTTTAAATGAATCAACCATTTACATTAGTTTACCATCTCCAAATAACCCTCAAATCCTCAAGATTTTCCATTCTTTAGATTCCCTTAAACAAACTAATTATGCCACTTTCCTCACTGATCATAGTAAAGAATTTGCTTGGTCTTATCATGACATGCCTGGCATTAAAGCCTTTATCATCACCCATAATATTATAACCAACTGTGATGGTAATCCTATTAAGTAGAATCTTCATAAGATGAACCCTTGTATTGATCTCCTTATTAAATAAGAGACCCTACGCCTCCTCTTTGTTAACTTTATTCAACCCATTAACTATTAGCAATGGGTTACTAACATCATCCCTATCAAAAAAGTGATATGGGGAATCCACATATGTACCAACTACCCTGATCTAAACCTCACTTATCTAAGGGATGACTTCCCTTTACCAAGTATCAACCAACTTGTTGATTTAACAACTAGTCATGAGATGTTATCTCATATGGATGGGTTCTCAAGATACAATCAAATCCTGATTGCTCTTGAAGATCAACACAAGACCTCTTTCATCACCCCATGAGGGACTTTCTATTACTAGGTCTTGCCTTTCAGCCTTAGGAACAATATTTCTACCTACCAATGCACCATGACTTACATTTTTCATGACCTCCTACACAAAAATATGGAAAACTATTTGGATGCCTTATTTGGAAAGTCTAAACATCACTAGGATCACTTAGAAATTCTCAAAATCATATTAACTCATCTCCTCCAATATAATTTTAAACTAAACCCAAAGAAATACATCTTTGGGGTCTTTTTAGGTAAGCTTCTAGGCTTCATTATCTCCCTCCATGGTATCGAGGTTGACCCTGCTAAGGTTTGAGCAATACTAGAAATGCCTTCACCTACTAATTTCAAGTAGCTCTACAGCTTACAAGGTAAACTTTAGTCGATCTACTATTTCATCTCTCAATTATCATATTGATGTCAACCTTTTCATCATCTAATTACAAAGGATGTCTCCTTCCATTGGATCATGGATTGTCAAAAATCCTTTTATGCACTCAAAGGGTATCTCCTTTCCCCACTAGTTCTTATTCCCCATAAAGGGGACCAACCTTCTACCTCTACATTTATGCAATAAACCATTCCTTGGGTGCTATGATTGAAAATTATAATTATCAACATAGATATAAATCTATTTAATACATAGTTTATATGCTTATTGATTATGAAACTTAGTATACTCATACCTAAAAGCTTTACCTTGCATTAGTATTCACAACTTCCAAACTCTGCCACTACCTTTTAAATCACAAAACCTATATTTTCACCCATACTAACCCCCTCCAATAAATTCATTCCAAGGCATATCAAAACTATCATATGGCTCGTTGGTTCATGCTCCTTTTTGATTTTGACTTGGAATTCATCTAATAAAAGTCTATCAAGGGGTAAACAATTTTTGACTAGTTAGCCGATGCCCCTTTACCCGACAAATAAACTTCTAACCTAAAATTCCTTGATGATTCTATTGCAATGCTATCCACTGATGACCTCTCCTATCAAATGATGATGTTATTTGATGGGTCTAAATTTCAACTCAGTGGGGGTTATCCTCATCCCTCTTGATGACAAGCCTATGCCTCTATCATTTAAACTAGATTTTGAATGTACTAACAATATGGCTGAATATGAAGCTTTGGTCTTATGGATTTAAATGACCATTTTCTTGGGTGTCAAATAAATCAACATCTTTGGTCATTCCTAGCTAGTGTTTAATCAGGTTAATGGCTCTTACCTCTAAAAAATCAAAATTTTGTAATGATATAAAAATCATGTAGATGTGCCATTGGAATCATTTGACCACTACCTTTTGCAAACTATTCCTTGATCTAAAAATAAGTTTAGCAACATGATGGATTCCCTTGCCTCACACATTCCATCCTCACCCTCTTCTTTCAAAATCTATGTCATCACGTATCACCTCACATTTCCATCCTATGTGTCAACTAACATCCTATTTTGGGTAATGTTGACTCTAATCCACATGATGTCAGATACAAATAGCTTGTTGACTATCTCACTTATGATATCATTCCATTAGACCTTTATAATAATAGGATATGTGATTTTTTTAAAAGTACTACTCATTACACTATGCTATGGGGTCTTCTCTATAAATGAGGCTTTAATGGTATCCTCCTTAGATGCCTCACTCATGTTGAAATCCCCTTGGCCATTAAGGAAGTCCATGATAGGATTTGTGGTGGACATTTTAGTGGGAATTTGGTTGCCAAAGTCATCCTTCAACTTGAATACTATTGGCCTACACTCAACCAAGACTATCAAAATTATGTTCAATGTTGTGTCAAATGTCAAAAACATGCTAACCTCCTTCACACTCCAAGCCATGCCTTACAAGTCACCAAAGACTTTTGGCCCTTTTCACAATGGGGTTTAGATCTAATTAGTGAGATTAACCCTCATTCATCTCTCCAACATAATTTTATCATTATATATACTAAATACTTCACCAAGTAGGTCAATGTTATTCCTCTCATCTCCACTAAGGTTGACAAAATTATTGACTTTATCAACCATCACATCATCTACCATTTCAGTGTCCCCCATAAGATTGTTATAGATAATGGTAAATATTTCAAGAATAAGACTATCCAAAAATTCTATAATGATTTTGGCATCAAATTAAGCTTTTAATTGCCATACTATCCATAAGAAAATGGATAGGTAGAAGCTTCAAACAAAACCTTGACCAAAATCCTCATAAAGGTAGTCAACGATGCTGGTAAGGATTGGCATACACACATTTCTTTCACCTTATGGTCTTACCGCACTAGCATTTAAACCCCTATGGGTACTATGACTTTTTCATTAGTCTATGGGATGGAATTAGTCGTACCTCTTGAGGCCTAGATTCCTTCTCTTTGCATCTCTCTACAAGACATACTTACTAATGATGACTTTCACCGAGAACATTTGGCCCAACTTGAGCTACTCGATGAATGCCATCTAGTAGTACTCAATCACCTCTAAATCTATCAAGAGTATATCAAATGTACTTACAATAAAAACCTTAAGGAGAAAGATATCAATATCAGAGATCTCATCTTAAAGGAAAATCATCATGTGACGAGCATGGAGAAAAGCAAATGGGGCAAGTTTGGTCCTAATTGGCTTAGACCCTATATCATAACTCACAAGTATGTCTTAGGAACTTATCACTTGTATTCTCTTGAAGGCAAGCCAGAACTTGAGCCTTTAAATGCTTTGCACTTATGACCATTATTTTGTTAATCAAGTGACACTTCACTTTGTGTCTAACTTGAGCTCATCCCTTGAGCAACCCCATTACATTTACCTCCATTCCTCTTCACACTTAGTTAACCTTCCAAGTGTTATGGTTGTGCCCTCATAAAGGAAAAACTCTAAGCGTCTATAGTCCTATCCATGACTAAAGTTCATACATATATAATATATATAATAAGATAAATTGGGATATATAGAAAAATTATTATCTCTCAGGTCATGATTCTCAATGTAGACTACTTCCTTGAAGGATAAATATGTAATTTCTTATTACTACTATAAATAGACTACTCCCTACAAGGACAAATAGAAAAAGAGAGAGAGAGAGCTTAGACCACTCCCTTAAAGGATGGCTAAGCTAAGCTTTGTTATCAAGGAAATAATGACTTAGAAGTTTCCCATATTGATTAGCTTTGCATGACCTCAAGACACCAACAACATCCCAATTAAGGCTTCTCATATTGATCAGCCTACATAAGAAAAAGAAACAAAAAACTTTTGTCATGGACTTGCCTATGGTAGCTCTTAGGTTATCTACAGAAGGGGCATACCATCTCCACTAAGAAGGTTATGCTACCCAAAAACCCTAATTCCTTTTACCTTTTTCCCCTCTTACTCCCTCAAAATAAAGGGACTTTAAATTCACTTGACATAAGGTGATAAAAAAATTTCTCTACCAAATGAATGGTTGATACTGCAACACATGAATAAGGCTTATAATCTTGTGACTATTCATATGGTCATTATGGTCCTTGATAATTCAATAACATCACATCCCATTCTTTTCTATCATACGTTGATTTCTCTTTTAAGGTGACATCTCACAATAAGATTCACATAACTTCTCACCTACCTACCAGTCTCTATTCTTACATCTTAAATTTATATTTTTAAGAATACTATTACTTACATATTCATTTCAAGCAACAATGTTCAAGACTATCAACAAACATCATGGTGTATTAAAAATACATTCTTTAATCATAATACTCTACTAATAATAATAAACCATTTACTAAATAATTTATTTCGTACAACCTCATGTGAAATGCAACTAACATAGCTTCTCTAAACAATAATAAATTGAGAAATAATAAAATCAAATAGCTCATTTTTTGCATATACCATCACATATATGGAAAATGCTAAAATGAAAAAAACTTATCAACTATGCATGTGCCATCACAAATATGGGAAATGCTAGCATAACACAATAACTATCACTAACATAACCACAAATGACATCACATAAACCTCATACATAATATAACATCATCATAACATCTCATAATACCAAAATCTCATATATATATGTATGTATATATATATATATATATAATATGAATATACATCAATGAATCATATCAATATCATCTCTCTCATCATACATCTCTCAACTTTGGCTCATAGCCTAGAATATATATATATATATATATATATATATATATATATATATATATATATATAATCACAATACATCTAGCCCTTAGAATACTCAAGGTTGTTATCATGGTTGTGAAGAGGCAGTATCATCACCACCCTCTACCTATCTATGTCTACATTAACTAAAGGTCGTTGTACATATATCTGATCTCTCTTGCTCTCTACCCTTAGAATATCTTAGAATCTATGGGAACTACCTAATGGCTCTCTCATAGTATGAAATCTCATCTAAAGTAATGGTGTACCTCACTAGTGGTACAGTCTATGATAGACCCAACAAACCTACTATAAGACTCTATGGTGATGCCTGTGGTGGATCTTATACTAGTCATTATGATGGAGGAGGGGGCTATACTATCCTAATAATCTCAAACCATCTCTCTCTACTATCAATGTAGTAACTTGATCTAGGCAACAATTCGAGGTGACCATTCGGTGACAATAATTCCTCAAATTTTGTATTGTTGGTGACAGTTTTTTCCTCAAGCGATTATGTCCTTGAGCATTGTATTATTCTAATGCTGGGACGTATGTCCTCAAGCATTGTATTGTTTTAATGTGAGCATTGTATTGTTTTAATGTTGGGACATTAAATCGTCACCCGTTAATTCCTCGAGCCATGCAATCTCTTGAGGTTGTTTTCAAAAATATGTATAAGTGCATTATAACCCAAAAGGGGAAGGCAGACATCTCTTCTCAGAGATAAGCATATGTTTTGCAAGACATCTCTTCCCAGAGATAAGCCTATATTTTTATTATGATTTTTAAGTAATACAACGTCTCTTCTTAGAGAATTCATTGTTATTGTGTTGTTTCTATGTTATTGCAATCCTCATCAACTAGAACTTCTAAGTTTTGGATCAGTGGTATTAGAGCGGTTTGTCTTGAGAGTGTATGTTCTTGAAGATGAGGTCAGGATATAGGAAACTTGGGTGGGAAGCGATAGAGCTTCCAAACACTCCACCTGTGCACCCCAAATGACCTCAAATGGCAAATGACACTGAGACATCTGATCCTTTCAAGGAAATGGTGAATGAAGCCCTCCAGTATCAACAAGCATAGATGCTCCAATAATTTATTCAAATTATTCAAACACTTTTGATGGGAAATTTTGGCTCCACGGCTACACATCTAGGCTCCTCATCAAGGGAGCTTCCTTTTAGTGCCCCAACACCCTTCAAGGTTTAGGTAAATTTTGATATTCCCACATTTGAAGGCAAAATCAATGCTGATGTAGTGGAAAATTGGTTGGATCAACTGTCATCCTACTTCTCTATAAATAAGTTCACTGATGGAGAAAAGATCACTTTTGCTCTTTTGAAATCATCATTGCCTATGAAAAACTAGTGGGAAGTTTACAAAAAGAGGTTCATTATGGATATCATTGGCCTTAGGGTGGAACCCACTTGGGATGACTTTATGGAAGTAGTAAAAGAAGAATACTATCCCATCGACGCATATGATGATCTGTACATACAGTGGTAACAACTTCACCAAGGTAAAGACCAATCTATGCAAGATTACAAAGACACTTTTCATTCTTTGTTTGCAAGACTGGGAATTCAAGAAAGTGAGAAACATAAAACTCTTAAATATCATGGTGGACTACAATGGTACATCTAGGGGGAAATGAAAATCTTTAATTTGGAAACCACTGGTGAGGCATACAAGTTCGCAGTAAAGATTGAGCAGAAGCATGGAAGAATGGATATAAACAATCAGTCCTCAAAATGGAAAAGTGATAAATAAGGTCAAACACAAGGCCAAAATTGGAAGAAAAAGGAAGGAAAGACTAGGAAGTGGTGTGGTTATCACAAATCTAGAACTCACTCCAAAGAAGAATGTCAAGCTATCAAATCACTGCTTTTTGAGTCACCATCCTCAACATCTACTGATCTACCTCATATAGACCCTACAGTCGAAGAGGTTGAAGAAGAAATTATAGATGTTAATCCTAAAGCCATTATAGCTTTATCACAGACACACGACGAGATGCTAGATGACAAGGAAAGGTTGTTTCACTTTATGTTATGGGTGAAAGGTAAGCCTTTGCATTTCATTCTTGATAGCGGAAGTCAAAAGAATTTAATCTCTACTAATGTTGTGAAAAGCCTAAATGTATCCATGAAGCCTCACCCAAAACCATACAGTATTAGATGGTTGAGCCCAGGGAGAGACCTCTGTGTCACCCACCAATGTCTTTTCTCATATGCAATACAACCTTTCCAAGATGAGGTCTTATGTGATGTGGTCAATCTAGATGTTTGTGATGTACTCTTTGGTCAGCCATTCATGTATGATCAACATGGTATATACAAATCAAGAACTAGATGGATCACTCTCACTCTTGGAACACAGTGCTATAGGGTACCAAAAGTACCACCTTCCACATCTGTCTCTCTGCTTAGCGCCAAGAAATTTGTTTTCATGGTGGTTAAGCCACAGGAATCCAAAAGGGCTAATGTTACAGCCTTGACAACACAACAATAAAAGTAGATAGATATCGCGTTGAAGAAGTTCATAGCCTTCCATCCATAGACTGATGGTTAGATAGAAATGGTGAACAATCGGGCCTTGCACAGTTCCATAAACCACAGCCCCTTCCAAGTGTGCATCGGGAATCAAATCAAGACATAACTACTCCACTTGATGGGGAATATTGATGCAATGGGGACCATTACTTTTCAAGGAGGGAGGAATGATCTAAGCAAAAATTCAAGGTGACCATTTGGTGACAATAATTCCTCAAATTTTATATTGTTTCATTTTGTATTATCGGTGACATTTTTGTCCTTGAGTGATTATGTCCTCAAGCATTGTATTGTTTTAATGCTGGGATGTATGTCCTCAAGTGTTGTATTATTTTAATGTAAGCATTGTATTATTTTAATGCTGGGACATTAAATCATCACCTATTAATTCCTTGAGCCATGCAATCTCTTGAGGTTATTTTCAAAAATATGTATAAATGCATTGTAACCCGAAAGGGGAAGGCAGACATCTCTTCTTAGAGATAAGCATATGTTTTTCAAGACATCTCTTCCTAGAGATAATCCTATTTTTTATTGTGATCTATAAGTAATATGATGTCTCTTCTCAGAGAATTCATTGTTATCATGTTGTTTTTATGCTATTGCAATCTTTGTCAACCAGAACTTCCAAGTTTTGGATCATAACCTATCCCTATAGTGTCATCACCTGTCCCTATAGAACCAAAACCTATGCCTATGATATAGTCAGTTGGGTTTATAGTTTCATCACCTATCCTTGTAAGACTAAAACCTATGCCTACACTATATCCCATTCTTACACAGATTCATCTCTCTCACACACACAAATCCTTATAAATATAATTGTGGTCTCCTCATAATCATAAGGCACAAACCTACCCATCACGCTTGATAAGCCACTATACACCCTGGATATATCACTCTTGGGCCTAATGGTAGCTCCTCAAAATTTGGCCCATTTGTCTCCTAAGGCAATGAAAGGGGTACCTCTATATCATCCCTCCTATATCGAGGAAAAGTAGGAGGTACATCTTGTAATAACCCAAACTATCTCTTGACCTTAACCATAGGTATCATCTCCAACTCTCTAACTCATCTCCCCTTAACCCATATCATACTTTGTAATCCTACATGCTACTTTGCCTATCCTCAAAATATAGGATATGTCAAGTAGGGCCTCTAAACAATATCTAAAAGAATCAATCCATCCATCAACCACCTATAATAATTAATATCCTGGATGATTCCATCTACTCGTGTATGTGCCATACTATCTCTCCATCATCTGAAACCAACCCTAAAACCAATCAAAATCATGACTGGTAGCCCTAGTGGCTATGTCACCACAATGTGCTTATATGCCCAATAATGAAGTAAATTCCTAACACAAAGAGTATATCACTGTCATAACCTCATAACCCATAACTCCCTATATAGCTATGTAATAAAAGCTAGTCCCCATGCAAAGACTATCCACTGCTCAAACATCTATACCAAAACTCTAGTCATTACAATAGGGAATCTCCCTCCATCCATGTCAAGTAGTGCATACATTATAATTCCTATCATCATCAAGATTATTAGGCAATGTTGAGCCTCATCAATAGTCTAAAGTAGCTCATATGTAAAGCTCATTAAATGATAGTTCACCTCACTAACATTGTTCTCAAACAATTTGGACATATGAATATCATGATCCTCCCTCAAACATGATAAGATATCATCATCATAGAGTGGTAACTATAAAATATTGTATACATCCTTTTGCATCACTATCAATTCTTTGGTAGGTAGATGGAAGGTGTTGGTGGTGTGATCCCACCTCTCTATCAAAGCTACCATCAAGCTAACATCTCACAAAAATCTAAAATATCATCACACTCCTCCTAATCCTATAGCTACCATGTGCTCTCACTCATCTATGGTGACATCCCTCCTCATCCTCATCAGTAGTGTAGGTAGTTAATCTTGTAATGTTAAGTCCTACCTAGCCTGCATCCACATACACAAAATAATTTCATCAAGCCACATACCTTAAGTTATAAACCTCATGTTTTAATCCCTTTACCTTTGGGAGAACTACATTGACTTGAGGCCCTAATCCAGGCTATATAGGTAGCACTCAATTGACATGAGGTCTAATAAGGCTAGCTTAGTTGTCTACCCACCTAACTATCTATCCCATTCACCCACTTAAACTCGATGCCCCATGACCTATATTTTAAAACCTAAGCTAATCTGCCTATTCTAAACCTCTAGACCCCATGGCTTATATCTTACACCTTAAACCTAATGGCTTATTTTTCAACTTAGGTCCCATGGCCTATTTCAACCAACTTTTTCCTAACCACTTGCCTTAACACTTTTAACCCATATCTAACCCCTTTTCCCCTTCCGTTTGAGAGAACTACATTGGCCTAAGGCCCTAATTAGGGCTATATAGGTAGCACTCAATCGACATGTGATCTTCTAAGGCTAACTCAGCCATTAGGATATTTTAATAATGCACCTATATAAATTTAACTAGGGATGCATAATTGGCCCTAATTCTTCTTAAAGTTTCCACTTTGGGTTTTCTAATAACTAACATCAGTTATACTTTGATTGATGTATTTTTTTTTTAGGTTTGGTCACCCATCAATGTTGGTAGTTCTTACTTAAGCCACTGATGTTAGCATACTTCCTACTGACATCAGTGACCTAATCAATGTAGAACACCTTAAAATTAGGGTTTCCAACCCCAACCACCACCCTTTGTAAAATCACCCTAATTGCATACCCTTAATGGTTCACATGGACTCCTTATGGGTAAATTTGGAGATCACATATATCTCCCCACCCATAACAACCAACCTTGGAGATCATTTAAATTTCCACCAAAAACAACCAACATTAGAATAAATTAAATTTCTACCCATGATGACTCTGACCAAAGATCACAAATATCTCCTTAACTAATGACCCTTTTGAGCCAACCTTACCTTGATAATTTTAACTGCTTATGCTACCATGTTATAGTTGGCTATTATATGCACACATGTATATCAGGTGTTTTTGGATCATGACCTTGCTAGTTCCATCACCTACAACACTTTTTGTTTTATAGGAGCACTTCCTACCTTAGATACCTAGAACACATGGACCATTAGAGATACAACTTTGATCATTTTAAACCCTATTAGATATCACTAACAAGTTATAATATAGTTATTTGTATCTAAGTCCTCCTTACCTTTACCTAGTATTGATTATTTCAACTATAAATAATAGTAGTATACATGTAAACAATGATGTTCCCATGTTCACACTCACCATCCACACATCCATTAATTTTCTATTAAACTAATACCCAATTCTAGATTCTCCTCCATCAATTCCTATTTTGAGGGGGAATAGCTCATCCCATACTTGGAGTATCCAACTCCTATTTTTGTCTCCCAACTTGTCAATACAAGTTACAAGATAAAAAGGGGCAAATGTAGACACAAAAAATTACATCACACACTTGTGTGACTCTGTATGTCAAATCCCCCTTGATCCCCTTTTAATAATTAACCTTTTTAACCCATGTTTTCACCTTAAAATATTTAATTAAGTTAATTAAAACCCACTTATGCCACCTCACTTGGCCACCTCATCTTAATACTAATTTTTACCCTCTAAGTCACCTTGAGAATTAGTCTCCTAATCCTAACTACCTATGACTTGTTCTCACCCCTAACATAAATTCCTAACTAACTACATTCTTCATAGCCTCACATTTTTTACCATTTTCTAATGGACACCACACTTAGCAAGAGAAGGAATAGAAAATGGGCTAAAAATAGCCCTTTTTTTAACCTATTCTCATGTCACTGACATTGGTCAACCTCAGTTGATGGTTGGCAAGATCACTGATGTCAGTTACTTAAGAAAAATTCCAAGTTAGTATTTAGGTCATAAAAAATCAATAATTCACGCATAAGATTTTAAAAATTAGAGAATCCTACATCACTTTTGACACTCAAGCTTACCATTACTCTACACAAATTGATCTAGATCAAGAATTGATAAACTACATAGTGCTTGAACTTTTGAGGACTAGTAGCACATGGTTGTCTTGTCTATTCACACCATTGGTTCACTAAGCCTCATCAGAGTCATATATCCATTAGTCATAGTTCACCCATTTCACCAGCTAAGTAGATCTCAGTGTTTTTGTAAATATTTATATAGTAGTTTTATAATTTCTTTACATTATATTCTTTATTATTTCATGAACCTTGACTCCTATGGAGGAGTTGTAAAGCTCCCCACCCACATTTCTCTACCCTAGTATACCAACCCTCTATCCAGACTCACTTGAGTCTTACCCACCTCCTTAAAAATCTTCCAAACCTCACAATCTAACCATACTCCTATTTTCCCTCCCTAAAAGACTTCTCTAACTCATTCTAGTACTACTACCCCAACTGACATTGGTGACATAACTGATATTGGTGACCCAACTGACATTGATGACCACAATGGACATCAGTCCTTTAATTGATGTCAATTATTGTGTTTATGAACCAGTGACCTCAAAATCACCTAACAACCTTCCCAAAACATAGACCTAATTTATCAGCCTACATTATATTATCTTCTACTACACTCAGACCTATAATATAGTAAATGGAACTCACTCTCTCTCTCTCTCTCTCTCTCTCTCTCTCTCTCTCTCTCTCTCTCTCTCTCTCTCTCTCTCTCTCTCTCTCTCTCTCTCTCTCTCTCTCTCTCTCTCTCTCTCTCTCTCTCTCTCTCTCTCTCTCCTCTCTCTCTCTCTCTCTCTCTCTCTCTCTCTCTCTCTCTCTCTCTCTCTCTAAATGTAAAATAATCTAAAAATGTAGTGAAATAGAGATATATATAACATTATCAAACCAAATAAAATGAGAAAACAAAGGAGAACTTACCTTCACCTTCTTTAAAATGAGAGATTGCTTGTTGAAATAAATTTGGTTTGTGTTTAGCTTGTGTCCAAATGGAGTTTTCATTGATGTTCTTGGTTTGTGGGTAAAAAATCTCCTTTTTTCACTATGGTTTTAGATTTGGCATGTATTTCAATGAATCTCTCTTAAACAATTTGGCATTATAAGTTTGGCTTAAAGAGCTTGTTCAAAGTGAGTGTGAGACCTTGTATTTATAAGTTTTCAATCTAACCCCAACCTAGGTGTGATTAGGTTTAGGCTAAGCTTGGGTTAGGTTTGGAAGTAAAATATAATTAATTAAGGATTTAATTATGAATTTATGGATGCATATCTCAACATTTTTTATTTTTATGGCATTTATGTTGATATTTTACAATTCTTGACTTTGAGGATGATGATGTCACCATGACCTCACTTCTCTTGATATTTGTTGAATTTTTATTTTTAGAAATTATAAATTCACTAATTCAACATGTATTATCTAACTAAACATTTGATTTTATTTACTTGGTTAATTAATTTTGCTTAGGATTTTGGTCATTTCATGAATTAGATTAAGTGTCCTATTTAATTGTTCAAAAATGTTAGTTTTTTTGGTTGGAAGCTAACTGGGGATGAATTCATGAGAGGTTATCATTGTTTATAGGGTAATATCCAAAATAGGGATGCCATGACATAATTATGGGCACTTACATCCAATGTGTATAATAATTTGGGACGCTTATGAATTTTTAGGCTTAATTTACATAGTTTGGTAGAAATTAGTTTGAAGTTTGTTTACATATGGAAATGGCCATAAAGGAATGTTTACACAAATAAGGTCAAAACACAATATTATTTTAAAATATAACACTAGGATTGGATTTTAATTAAAGGGAGTATGAAGACACTACATATATAATATAAATGGTGCACTTGTGCTTTGTATAGTCCTAGTTCCATCAATTGGCTTCCCCTGTCACCTATAGTTCATTTCACACATTAAATTTCACTACCCTAGGTTGCATGAGGTGATAAATGTAAAAATATCAAGTAATATCTAACCATAAAAAATGCATACGTAAAACATTTGAAGCACATCTTAATAATTCACATGAGGTAGTCTTAACATATTAACATACATGTATCAGTAACCTCAAATCACATGATAAGGAAATATTAGCTCAATGAATATGATAATGTAATATGAATCTTAATAATCATAGTTAAATAATCCATTAACAAAATTTTAATAGTACTCATGTAAGAAACTAATATCACAAGGAACATTAACTCTCATGTCTACAATATCATAAAGAGCATGTCACAACATGGCATGTACAATAATTAAAAATCCAACAAAAATAGCATTGTGATAATTGGGGGACTCACATACTTTTTAAAACATCCTAATTTAGTTTATTGATTCTATAAATGTATTGTCCAACCTGATATAATATTTTAATTTAGGTTCTATTCAATTAAATTATCCATACCAATAAAGTCATTTTTGATAGATGATGTCTATTTTTAGCAGTGATCTTGATATATTTTATTTATTTGACCATATATATTTCAACTATATTAACCATCATGATATATTATTATTTGACCCATTTTATCAAACTAAAACTATCAAAATGATATAATATTTTTATATACTTTCTTTGAATTCTAGTACATCAACCTACCTAATACACTTTGTTTCTTAGACTTTTATGTCACCAACTACATCATCTAGGATGATACAATTAACTCCATTTTCCTCTATTATACTATTAATTCTAAGACCATGCACTTTAGCTAAAACTCATATTTATTTAGATTACACTTCATCTAAATCCATACCTTATCAAATTAAATAATGGCCCCTCTTTTACATTTATATCCAAATCACATTAGCATTGATGAGTGGAATCCCATAGTAGAGATTTCTAGATTCCCATATCATATCCATTTTAATAGCTAATTCAGACTTTTGCATAACATATAAATCACAATATACATATTTTTATGACATGAACATTCCTTAACCACCACGTATGTGTAAAGAAGCTACCTTGCCTGGGTCTAAGGAAAGCATCATACAACAATATGAAGATATTTAGATCCATCATTATCACACAATGGATACAACTCTTTATCTTAAATTTTCTACTTCATATATGATCCTCTATAAAATCATACTTAATGCAATTTACCCTCCTTTATTTATTGGTGTCCAAGTAGGTGATATTTGAGTTAGTTGAGCCTTAATTGACCAAGGATATAACTTATATCACCTCCTTATACTTCATTAAAACCTGAGGATATTATGAATGTAAACTTAATTCTACCCATAAAATGTGCCAAATATATTACCAAAGATATATGGATCAATTAGGATGTGTTTGGATTCCTATCACGATGACACCTATTATGGTTGGGGTTAAAGTCTTGATATTAAACTTCCCTTTACCTTATAATATTTTTCTTGGTCATTCTTGGACTCATCTTATAAGGGTTTCATCCTATTTTACATGTCAATTCATGAATTTTATTTACATGGGTGCTATCTAAAGGTACAAGGTGATACTAACCCTTAAAATTTTGAAAATTCTATGAACGTAATGTTTATAATATCCATACCCTTAAACCTCTACCTAGAATACACTTCTATGAATTCCAAAACTTTAACTATACCATCAACTCAAATTAAGGATATAATGGTCATCCTAATCTTATGAGAAACATTCAACCAATCCTCATCAATTTTTAAGATGATGATCCCAATGAGATTAGCTTAGGACCTTCTTCCTAGTAGCATAGATCAATTTCCACCTACTTTGTGATTAAATTATTACAATAATCTAATTGATTATTTTATTTCTTATGTATTCATCCTTATTTATATATATATTCTAGTGACAATGGTTGAATCCCTACATGTGAATCTCACCAGTCCTAGTTATGATGACAATTATGTCTTATTTTATCCTTACATGTTTGACTATGCCCAATAAAAATATATGGAAATAATAATTTAACATTCCTCCATTTATCTCCATTATTAACAATCTTAAATTTCATATATTATTAACTTAGTTGATCTTGCTCTACCTAACGATCATACTCCCTTAAATTTTGATGACACTATTTCTTCTTTAGTTGATGTTGATAAGTATGAGATTGAGCAAAATCCTACTTCAATCATAGTTCAAAAAATGTATGATCCCCTTTGTATCATTCTTGATGATTTATATATTCCAATAGATTATCATTTATTTAGATATTTTAATCCTTATTTCTCACTTCTTTCAGAGATGTTGGCTATACTCATTAAACTAGTTCCTAGCCTTTCTGAGAATGTGAAGGTTAAATCTAGTATAAACTAATTTTATTACATTACACATTATAATCCATTTTATTATTTTGATGACTTGGATGATTTTATTATAATGAGATAATTTTATTTCCCTCCCCAATAGTTACTTCTAGTACCATGCCTAAAACCCTAGAAGATGAGCCTTTTTATGAATTTCATAAAGTATCCAATCATTTAGCTTAGAGATGTAGAGATTAACATAAATTTATATCATAAGAAATTTTAAAAGGCCGAAATTATACCATGGATACTTTGTCACCTTAATATTATACTCATAGGTTCTCTTGTTTTTCCATGGGACTAGTTTAAGTTCATTGACTAAATGTCAATATTATGAACAATATATCAATGTACTTCATTTTGAGATAGTTAATTTTCCTCTTCAGCCAAACATGACATCTTCAAATATTATACATATTTTTATTTTATTTTATAGGTAAAAATAGGTTTTATAGGTCTCTTATAACCCAAACAAAAATGGAACATAGACAAACAAAACCAAGTAGACTCATCAAAACATAAGAGTTTTAAATGAGACAACTACCAAAGACAAGAGTAGGGATAATTAAATAATAGAGGAACCAAACACTACAAAAAATATTAAGTAAAGTATTCTTACGAGATAAAATATTCCACAAGAGAAGTGATGTTAGTCTATTCCTTAGGTTCTTTCTTAGCAATGATGAATTATTTACCCTTCTTATTACATTTGATCTAAGTGAGTTGCCTTCGATTTCTTTTACTTAGAACTTTATCTAAAAATTCCCAATCTAAATTTTGAGGAGGAGGCCTTTTGGATATGGAATCTTTAGTCCTTATCCCATCCTAAATCTTACCCTTTAAATATTTACCATCACTCATCTTAATGATGACCTTTTTGACACCATAGGTTGATTTTTTTTTCTTAGTGTTGAGAGGGGGAGGTTTAGGAGGAATGCCCTTTTAGGTATTAATATTATTAAACTTAAAGATAATAAGCTCCTTATTTAGTGAAATAAACTCTATCTTAATATCCTTGGAAACTACCAACATCATGTTAGCCTTATGTTTGATCTTATATATCTTATTCTCAAGATTCAATGTTTTGAACTCAAACTCAACCCCTTCAATATTATCCCCATAAATACACTTTTTTCCTAATGGAGCATCTTTGGAGGACTCATATTTCTTGATATAACCTTATTCAACCATACTAAAGAAACCCTCCTCTAAATCAGTCTCTTCTGACTCCTGATTATCTTCCATCTTATTAGAACCACTTCTCACCTTATTATTAGGAATACCAATAACCCACAAGGATATTACCTAATTAAATAGTAGATATATTAAACCCTCATTAAGAATATATTTTTTAGGGTTGTATTGAAATGTGAGGATCAAGTTTTCAAGGGAATTAAGTAGAAAAATATGATGTGGATATTATGCCTTTTAAAATGGTTCATGACAAGGAAGTGATGAGACTCAAGCACATTAAACTTACATTTAAAGGTGATGTATTTAATTATATGTAGGAAGACTCCAAGACAAGGCATTGGAAGGCCCATTCTTACAAAACCCTTATCCTCCAGCATAGCTAAATAATTTTCTAAGGAACTCTTGCTTCTTGATAATACTTTTAAATATCTTCTTACCATTATAGAACATCCTAGAGACCGCAATTTTTTACTCAATGATGTTCACCTTGTGCCCTTTCATACTAACCTTTCTTTCCTTCCACCCCTAAGAGAAATATTTAGAGATATTGGAATCCTAACCTATAATATTACACATAATGACATCCCTTAAAATTGGGAGGTTTATTTTATATAGATCTAGTTTTTATACACATTATATAGATAAGTGTAGAGCTATTTAGTAACATTTTATAAATTTTGGGAAGTTCACACCTCAATATATTCAACATCATTCTCATGTCCCACCTATGATGGAGGAAAAACCTCCCTTGTTGCCTCTTAGATTGATAGATGTGTGTCCCATTTCTTCTCAAATGGAACCCCATATTCCTTGTTTATTTTATTCTTATGTAGTTATGCCATCTCCTCTCTTTTTAGAACACCTAATTTTTATCTAGAGCTCATCTGTAATGTAGTCCCTGAATAAATTTCATAAAAGGTAGAGGATAATATGGTTTGAGTTAGATATCGGTTACAATGAAACTTATTAGATGTTATTAAATATGTATGTAGATAAATTTCACTTCATTTTTTAGTAGACATTTCATTATTTAAATTGATTTACTTTAAATTTATTTACATGATTTAATCACATATTATTATCTATAGCATATGTAGTGATTATTGGCCTACATAATATTTTTTTTCCTAACTAGACTTTACCATTCTTTCAAGTTATTTGGTGACTTGTTTTGCCTTAATGACTAGTCTCTTTCTAGTCATGACTTGATGATGCAGTGCACTATCTTGGAGGGTCTTGGAATGGTGTTGTGAACTCTATCATGATCCTATTTTAGTGGGTGATATAATGGTGAATAGATAAGAAAATTTTATTGGCATACATCAGTGTCTTTGCACTCTTTTGAAACACTTTAGCAAGGTTTAAGGTAAATTTAGAAACTTCAAGGTAAAGGCCTAGAAATGGGTTTTTAGGCTCTAAGTGAAGGATAAAACTATTTTTCAAGGTGTTTGAGAATCTAATTAAATGCACGAGATAAAATAAAAGGTGATCACCTAATAAATTATTTCATAAAGTCAAAAAATAAATCTTTTGGATCTAAATTTATTAAAACACACCAAAAGTGCATTAGATGACTTTAAGAGCCTTCAAATATAAAAATTTAAGTGAAAGTTGGAATTTTTAAAGAAAAAAAATGGGTTTTAACTTATTACACCCAATTTTTTCAAATTTAACCCCTAAAAACATGTTTTAGACCATTTCAATTCATATAGATTGCAGGAGAGATGTTTGATTAAAGAAGGATGCAATTTTGGCCTTCTTAGAGGCATGGTTGAATAGGTTTTTTTGGGGTTTGCTTAGTAAAATAGATTTTTTGTCTTGTTAAATAATTCAAGGTGTCTATAATTTCCTATTTAAGTCCTTTTAAATCATTTTTAAGTGTGAATATCATCAAAAATACAAATTTAGACCCTTAGCCTATGATACACAAGCCTGAAAGAGGGCCTTCAATGAGGTTTCTACCTATTTACACTCCCTTAAAAGTATATGGGAGGTTTTTATGATTTTTTAAAGTGACATAAATCATCACATACCCTCCACAATAGTTTCCAAGTTATTATTAAAGGTGCTCTAGTTCATCACCCTCTCAGGCCTATGCATTTGCCATGCTTAGGAATGGAATTTCTTGGTTTTTACATATGTACAATGAACCAGGACTCCAAATTTGATAGGGATTATCTTGATATCCCCCTAAAATTTAATCACACTCTTTTCCATATTTTTAATATGTGTAATAGCTCAAAACGGCCAAAATTTAGTCTTAGAGATCACAAGCCTAAAAGAGGCCTAATTGGAGAGTGAAAAGGGAAGAATAAATGCACTTACCTTCATAAAACGACTCAAATAGATGAATTAGACAAATATGTTGTAAAATATATTCATATTTTGTTGATGTCACTTTTGTATTACTCCCAAGAAGGAGCTTTGCATGTTTTCAAGGCTACAAGGAGACAAGATCTTGTATGAGCCTCAAGCATAAAATAAGGTGTTAGAGAGTGAATGAGAACCAAAATAAATTTTTGAAAAGTCCAATTATTATATGATAATCCATTTCAATAAAAAAAAAAATCTTCATCAAGGTCCAAGCAAGTTTTGAGGGTTTTGAGTAAAATGGCCATTCTCCATTAATGGTAGCCAACTAGTTGTACATCTAAATGGATATAATGGGTGCATTAAAATGTCTTTTTTTGTCAAAATAATGATATTTAATGTTATTAATGATCCATGTGACATTTTTTAGTATTAAATAGAGACAAAATTGATTTGAATATGCCTAAATTAGCCTAAGACACCCTTGTACACCACCAAGCCTAAAAAGTGCAGATCTGGTAAAGCTAATTGCAAAAAAATTGGTGGATATAGAATTTTAAATGGTATAAAATTAAGTTTTAACATCACCAAAAGAATATTTAGTATTAAAAACAAGACATTTAAGACCTCAATCAATTGTGGAGGAGCTAAAACCCTTGTAAGACTTAAAAAGCCTATGCCCACTCACATGTAACCATACAAGTTTTTACCATAATTGAAGATTAAAAATAATGGAGTGATATATTTTATGAATTATAAATGTGTTAAAATATTCAATAAATTTTCAAATCCTTTTCAAACCTAATTTTGATGTTTTAGGCCAAAATGCACTCTCTTGACTAAGCATGCAACTAGGAGCTTGAGATGAATTTTCAATGATTATTACATTCTATATAAGTTGAATGGGATTATGAGATTTTATTAATTTTTTTATATGGTTTTATAATTCATTTTAAAATCATTTATCATACCATTAAGTCTCACAACTCTATGAACAATTGTTAAGTAGTAAAACCCTCATAGCTTGATTTTAGGAGATGAATTACATTTTTTAAATTATCTGATGGAAATAAAATGTTTCATGAGATTTTATGGGTCATATATTACCTTTATAAACCTTATTCAGTCATAATTTCAAGTCAAAAAGTGGAGAACATCAAATTTGCAAATTTCAGGGTTTTAACATACAAGTGGGGACAATCAGAAAAGGAATTTTTAAGAGGTGTAAAATATTTGATGATACAATATACTTAATGGAAAATTTATAGTATATATTATAGGTAAAACTTAAAAAATAATTAAGTATTTATACCTCATAAATCTTAATATATGCCTTTTTCTCTCTTCCTAGGTTTCTTGGTTCTCATTTTCTAAGTGTGTAGTAGGTCTAGATTGGCGATTCTGGATGGTTTTTCTAGTTGAAAATGAAAAAAAAATGTTTGTAATAGTTTTTAAGGTATTTATTGGTATTAATTAAATAATAATTAAGTATTTTTACCTCATAAAACTCAATAAAATGGAAAAACACAAAGCTATACATGTTTAGAAATGAGACAAGGCAAGTTAAGAAAACCCCCATAAATGCATATCTTGAGTTCTACTAAATCAAATGACTTAAAATTTTACATGGAGTTATGTTTTAATGTTATTAAAGTTTTAAAAAAAATTAATTTCCATATTATACTTTAATAGAGATAAAATGGCAGATTATAGGTCTACTAAAGAAGCATTTCAAGGATTCTCACTTGCTTGCTCACACATGGAGTTGAAATTGAGTGTTACGGGTGTAATAAAGAGATAAATTTTTGTGTGGAGGTATATGAAATAATTTATGATATGTTAAAATAATATTTATACCAATTTTATTCTAAAATCATGAATATACACCAATTTACAAGCTCTCATGATGCTTTTTAGGCTCAAAATAGCATAGAAAAGCTCATAGTTGTAGGT
Source organism: Torreya grandis (assembly GCA_037957365.1). Classification (NCBI taxonomy): domain Eukaryota; kingdom Viridiplantae; phylum Streptophyta; class Pinopsida; order Cupressales; family Taxaceae; genus Torreya; species Torreya grandis. The sequence continues at coordinate 3,767,445 of JARHVA010000369.1, forward strand.
ATAATGGAGGTATAGAAGTCTTATACATGTCCTAAGATGGAGGTATAAAAACCAATTAATAAAGGTTTGATCTTGAAGAATTAAATTAATTGAGTCTCATAAATTTAAGGTTTGGTAATACCTCCAATGGTCTTGATAAAACCAAGTAACACTTGAAGATGCATATTAAGTTCCTCTAAACTTCTTAGAAAGCTCAAACAAGACATAAATGGTGGTTATTATCCCTCAAGAAGCCTTTATATGCTCTATTGTGAGTAAATATTCATGTTATATGTTTCATGGTGTTCTTTAAGGTTTAAGGAGAAAGGAAAAATAGGAAAATATAACATTAAAAGGTACCCTCAAAGTACATAAACATCAAATGTTAAAGTAGAAAGCCTTCATAAATTTGTTAGAGGCTTCTAGAAGACCAAGTGGATATGTGGCCTAGAATTCAAGTGGGTAAGTTGAGGGAGTTGAATGGTTTGTCAAGGAAAGTGGGGGATTCAAGTAGCTTATATAATTTGAATACTTTCTCCATGTAGTGGATGATGGCATCACTCAAGTCACCAAGGTTTTAGACCTTAAGATCCTTTTTAGGCCAATGGGAGAAAAATAAGACTTTTAAGGTCAAAAGGAGCTTAAAATAAAATCAAGGGTGAGTCTCAAAGATACAAAGATAGAAATAAATATTAAACCTCTCCCTTCTATATTGGATATTAAAAATATGGTGGTTTAAGTTCATTAATTAAGGATTGAAATATTTCTCCTCTTTTATATTTCATTTTCTTCTATATACCTCTCATTTTTTCTCATTGTAAAATACTTCCACTTTTGGTATGGCATAGCCCTACCCATTTTGTAATGAAAACACCTCTTGATATAAATATAATATTTAATTTCACTTTATCTATGCTTTAATCTTGTGTTTAGTTGAGTTTGTGCACAAATACTTTGTGAAGGATGTCTCTTTATTGGTGTTTGTCCTCTCTCTCTTACCTCTATGAAAGATAGTTTTATGTTTGCAGGTCTTAGGATGTGATATATAAATCATGAGGTGAAGATAGGTTTTGGATATGATCATAAATTATTAATTTGTCTTATTTCCTTGATCCTTCTTAATGAACACTTATGTAGCCAAATAGTTATGGACTTTGTGTGAGTGTATGAGTTCTTAGCTATCATCTATGTGTGTCTCAGAGCAAGGAGTGCCAAATCTTAGTGTATCACCCTTTTGTGTTTTCATTCATCCCTTTCCCTCTTTATAAATATTTTATTTGGTAATCATTAGTTTAGAGTAGTTTTCTAAGAGCCTAATTGATACACCTAGCGAGGTGGCCCATAACCCAGAGGTTCACCTCCATTATAAGATACCCACATCCTAAAGTTGTTCCCATTGTGTGGATGGGTTGGAAAGAGCCTAAATAACTCTCTCCAATGGTGAAAATATATTCCAAAATAGTTTATAACACACCCGATGTGATAGTAAGTTGATAAAGAGCCAAAGAAGATAAAGATTATTAGTGTTTCTCTTTTGATATCAAATTTTGGGAGCATGTTTCTAAACACCAATGGAGACTCCAATATTTCAACTAGTTATAAAAGTACATGTAATCCTTCAAGAAATTTTTATCTTTATTTGGTCTTTTACATGAGTCTTTATGGTTGGATTTGGTGTAGACTTCTATCCTAAGCATATTGGTGAGCCATATCATCAACCAAATGAAGCCTACTATTATTATTATGACCCATAACAATAATCCAATCATTTTTATGAGCCCTAAAATGATCCTCTCTATCCTTCATATGAACCTACCTACCCATCTATCCAATCTTATCAAAACTGTATTTATGTTACCACATCATTGTTGGCACTCAAGAAAAATATGCTAAAATCTGAAATAGTAATGAGAGATTGGGATAAAGGAGTAGAGATACGAAATGTGATCCCTTTTAACCTCATGGAGAAGATAAGGATGCAAGTAAAAATATTGAAGGGTATCTGCATAGTAGATGAAGAGGAGAATCAATATGTTTTAGTTGAGGATTTGTGGGAGATGAGGATCTTAATCCAAGGTTGGAAAGGTAGATTAATGAGATATGAGGATCAAGAGAAGATCAATGATCTCAAAAAATAAGAGACAATATATTTTAAAACCCCACCAAATTCCCCCCAAGTTTATTCCTCTCACCTATAAGATATACCTAAGCCCAAGATGAAATAAGAACCAAGTCATGAAGAAGTGGGAGCCAAGAAAGAGAAGACTATGTCCTTGTAAGTTTCACCTATTCTCCTTCCAGAGCTTGGGAATATGCCATGTTGGAGGCCACCTTATGCCATAGATATTGATTATGTTATGCCATAACTTTTAATATAACCTTATCCTTTACCCACAAAAGATCAAGAAGATGAGAAGGTGGCTCAATCTTATACCTTTCTATCTTGTAAATTAGTCAAAGAATGTCTTCAAAATATAGAGGAGGTGCCTCTAGAGATGGTACAAGAATCACTACTAAAGGATGAAGGAGGGGTTGGATTATTTCAAGATCTTCCATTTAGTTTTATTGAGAATGAAAATGAATAAGATAAATCCTTGAATTGGTTTTAGCAATCAGTCAATTAGCCAACCATGGTAAGGAGGCCCTTAAGGAGATTGTGGAGTAGTTCTTAGAGTCTCTTAACATTATTGAGGAGCCTTATGTAGTGGAGTTTCAAGTGGATACCATGAATAAAACATTGGGTCAGTCCATTTGTCATGGGTTTGACATTCATAAATTGGTCCTTGAAGAAGACATATCATAACTCTCTCAAGATCAGCATGAACTAGACCCTAAATGGACTACTAAATGTCCATTATGTAGTGATGAGAAAGAAGACATATTAGATAATAATACATTACATCATGAAGAGAGACTTGTTAATGGTTGTAGGCAAGAAAAAGAAGGTCAGAATGAGGTTGCAGTAGTTGATCAATATTAGAATGAGGGGTCACTTGAAGGTAGTGTTGATGCCTTCAGGTTTGAAGAAGATTAGTCAAATCAAGAGCCTTAAAAGCATGATGAGTTAGACCTTGATTGAAATGATGATTCTCCCTTATATACAAAGGAAGAAGACAAATCTAGATGATATAGATTGAGTCTTGGTGGAGTTTATACTATCTCTCTTACAAGTGACCAAGAAGAAGTTGCCTTTTGGGATGAACTAGAGCTCTTTTGCCTAAGCTTAGATATTCAACCTTCATGTTCAAAAGAGTCATCAAGTGAAAAGTGTGTAAGTTCTCTTATAACCCATCATGAAGTGAGTTTAGAGATATTTCCCAAGGATAAATACCAACATAAAGCAAGTGTTGAAATAGTAATGGATTTTGCCTACATTAGAGACATGTTTGTCTCAATTCATCCATTAAAGAGCATGCCAAAAAGATTGGTGATCAAGTATCCTAGTTATCCAAGTTTGGTGCCTCATAAAAAAGGTAATTTTCATCATTTTCCATTATAAATGAATGATTCTAAAATATTTCCATTTGATCTAGGAGGAAGTTACTTGTAAGTTTCAATTGTACACATTATAAAATCTTCTAATTTCTTCTAAGTGCTTCACGCACATCCATTTTGTTTAATTGTTTTAATTAACTAAGTTCTTTGAGCACATTGTTATTTTTTATTTCTATGGATAAAATTTATCTAGATATTGGTAGCCAAGTTTCAAATTTAGATCAGTGTGTTGAGTAAGAGAGGAGACTCCCTTGCCCAATGGATACTAAGGATACTAGTGTTTTAAATAGATAGGCATGCAATCCCATGAGGTCATTATAAATGTTGGCCAAAATTGGCATACATACACAAAAAAATCCTAAGTGGACTTTACCATTCTCCCAAGCCATTAAGTTACTCATTCTGCCTTAATGACTAGTCTCTTTCTAGTCATGACTTGATGATGTAGTGCACTATCTTGGAGGGTCTTGTCATGGTGTTGTGAACTCTATTAGGATCCTATTATAGTGTGTGATTTAATGGTGAATATATAATAAAATTTTATTGGCATACATCAGTTTCCTTAGACTTTTTGAAACATTTTATCAATGTTTGAGGTAAATTTGGAAACTTTAAGGTAAAGGCCTAAAAATGGGTTTTGGGTTCTAAGTGAAGGATGTACCTAGTTTCCAAAGTGTTTGATCATATAATTACATGCATGAGATAGAATAAAATTTGATCACCTAATAAAAGTTTTCATAAAGTAAAAAATGTAGTCTTATGGAGAAAAATTGCCCAAAATATGCCAAAAGTGCATTGGATAACTTTAAGAGCCTTCAAACAAAAAAATTTAAGTGAAAGTTGGGATTTTTGAAGAATTCAAATGGGTTTTGACTTTTTCCACCCCATTTTGGTGAATTTATTCCCTTAAAACCTATTTAAGACCATTTCAAGTCATTTAGAATGGAGGAGAGATGTTTTAGTGAAGAAGGATGCAATTTTAGTCTTCTTAGAGGCCTGGTTGAATAGGTTTTTATGGGTTTTTCTCATTATAACATATTTTTTGTATTTTTGAATCATCTAACGTGTCTCTAATGGCCTCATAAATACCTATTCAATTGGTTTTAGGTGTGAATATCATTATAAATATAAATTCAAGCCCTTAGCTTATGATGTACAACCTTGAAAGAGGGCCTTCAATGAGGTTTCTACCTAGTTCCACTCCCCTACAAATATATCGGAGGTATGTATGATTTTTTCAAGTCTCATAAATAATCACACACCCTCCAAAAGAGTTTCCAATCTATTATCACTGGTGCTCTAGTTCATCACTCTCTCAGGCGTATGCATTTGCCATGCCTAAGAATGGAATTTGTTGGTTTTCATATCTGTGTAATGAACTATTCTTCCAAATTTGATAGTTATTATAATGATATACCACTAACAGTTAATCAAACACTTTTATAGAGGTTCCATATGTGAAAGATCTCAAAAAGGCCAAAATTTAGTCTTGGAGATCACAATCCTAATTGGAGAGAGACAAGGATAGAGTAAGTGCACTTAAATTGGGATTTGGGTCATGAAACTACTCACATATCTGAAGGATCCAAATATATTCTTATTCTTTTTGTTCACTTCTATATATCTCCCAACAAGGAGGTTTTCAAGTTTTTCGGGCTATAAGGAGAAAAGAGATTGTATGAGCCTCAAGCATGAGATGAGGTATTAGAGAGTGAATGAGATGACCAAAAGAGTTGGAAAAATTAAAATTATGATATTATAATCCATTTCAAGAATGATTTTTCCTTCACCAATTTCCAAATAAGTTTTGAGGGTTTTGAGTAAAATGGCCATTCTCCATTAATGGCAGTGAAGTAGTTATAGCTATAAATGCCTAAAATAGGCTCATTAAAAGGTATTTTTTTGTATAAATAATTTTGAGTAATTTTAATAAGGATAAATGTGACATTTGGAAGTAACAAATAGATCCAAATTTAACTTGAAGATGCCTAAACTACCCTAAGACACCCTTGCACACCACCAAGCCTAAAAAGTATAGATTGTGTAAAGCTAATTACAAGAAATTTTAGTGGATAAATAAGTTAAAATGGGTCTTAAATTAAGTTTTAAAATCAAACCAAGAGTAATAATTAGTAAAAAAATCTATTTAAGACCTCAATCAATTGTGGAGGAGCCAAGAATCTTGTAAGACTTAAGAAGCCTATGCCCACTCACAGGTGACCAATTTTTTTTGTTTAATAATTAAAGCTTCCAAATTATGGAGTGAGATATTTTATATATTTTTTAAAACCTTAAATAAAGTTTCCAATCCTTTTTGAATCAAATTTTGGTGTTTTAGGCCAAAATGCACTCTCTTGACCAAACATGCAATTAAGAACTTGAGATGAATTTTCAAATGATTAGTACATGATCCAAAATTTGAATGGGAATATGATATTATATGATTAGTTTCATAAGGTTGTATAATTCATTTTAAAATCATTTATAATTCCACTAAGGCTAACAACTCTATGAATAGTTGTTAAGGAGTAAAACCTTTTTTAAATGTTCATAGCTTGGTTTTAGGAGATCAATTACATTTTTTGAGTTATTTGATACAAAAAAAGGTTTTTTGAGATCTTATGGGTCATTCATGAAATTTATACACCTTAATAATTCATAATTTATAGGCAAAAAGTGGATGAGTTCAAATTTGCAAGTTTTAGGGTTTTAGCATGCAAGTGGGGATAGTCAGAAAAGGAATTTTTAAGAGGTTTAAGGGATTTGATGATAAAATATAATGATTTTAATATTTATATTATATATTATATGTAAAAAATAAAAAATAATTAGATATTTATACCTTAAAATGTCAATATATTCCTTTTTCTCTCTTCTTAGGTTTCTTGGTTCTCATTTTTTGAGTGTGTAACAAGTCTAAATTATTGATTCCAGATGGGATTTATGGTTGAAAATGGATAAAAAATTATTGTAATATTTTTTAGGTTCATCCTTGTAATAAATAAAAATTAATTAAGTATTGGTAACTCATAAAACTCAATAAATTGGAAAAACATGGAGCTACACATGTTCAGAAATGAGACAAGCCAAGTTAAGACAACAAAAAAAATGCATATCTTGAGTTCTACTCAATGAAATGAATTTAAATTTTACATGGAGGTATGTTTTTATGTGTTTAATGTGTTAAAATTTATTTAATTCCAATAATTTACTTGAGGAGATATAAAATTTCAATTTATAGGTCTACTAAAGAAACATTTCAAGGATTCTCACTTGCTTGTTCACACATGGAGTTGGAATCGAGTGTTACAAGTCTAATGAAGAGATGAATTTTTTTTTGAGGTATATGAAATAATTTATGATATTTTATAATAATATTTAGACATATTACATTATAAAATCATGAAAATACACCAATTTACAAGATCTCATGGTGTTTTTTAGGCTCAAAATGGCTTAGAAAAGCTCATAGTTAAAGATATAATGGAGGTTTACACCATTGTTTAAGGTATTTAAATAATAATAAGGCTTAATTTTTAATCCTTATATACATGTTATGTAAGTATTTAAGTATTCTACATGTCTCAATATGGTTACCATGGTGTCAAGATGACCATGAATGGAGTTTTATAACAACCAATGAAGAAAGGTTTGAGCTTGAAGACCTCCATTAATGGAGTCTAAAAATTTTCAGGTTTGGGAATGAATAAAATGGTATTTATAAAACCAATTAAAACCTTTAATATTCATATGAATGTCTTATAAACTTATTAGCAATCTCAAACAAGACATAAATGGTGGTTATTAACCCTCAAGAAGCCTTTCTAGGCTATGTTATGAGCAAATCTTCATGTTTCAGGTTTCATGGTGTTATTTAAGGTTGAAGTAAAAGGGAACCATAGGAAAATATGACATTAAAATTCATCCTTAAATTCCATAAACATCAAATGCTAAAATGACAAGCCTTCACAAAGTTGTTAAAGGCTTCTAGAAGACCAAGTGGAGATGTGATGTAGAAGGCAAGTGGGCAAGTTAAGGAATGTGAAGGGATTGTCAAGGAAAGTGGGGAATTTAAGGATATTTTATAATTTTAAGACTTTATCCATGTAGTTTATTATGACATCACTCAAGTCATCAAGGTTTTAGACCTTAAGAGCCTTTTCTAGGCTAATGAGAGAAAAGAAGCCTTTTTATGTCAAAACGATCTTAAAGTACAAGCAAAGGTGAGTCTTAAGGGGAAAAAGATATAAAGGAAGGAATAAACCTATCCCTTATACATTTTATGGTAAAAATATGGTGGTTCAAGTGCATTAATTTAGGATTTACATCTTTTTCCTCCTCTTTTCTCTTTCATGTTCTTCTATATATCTCTCATTTTTTTCATTGTAAGATAATTCCTCTTATGGTATGGCATGTCCCTACCCATTTTTTAATTATAAAAACTCTTGAAAAGAATGTAATATTTCATTTACCTTTCTCTATGCTTTCATGTTGTGGTTAGTTGAGTTTTTTCATTATACTTTTGTGAATGATCTCTCTTTCTTGGTGTTTATCCTCTCTTTTGCCTCTATGGAAGATAATTTTATGTTTATAGGTTATAGGATGTGTTATATTAGTCATGAGGTAAATATAATATGTGTATATGATCAGAAATTTATAGTTTGTCTTATTTACTTTAGTCTTCTTAAGAAACACTTATGCAACCAGCTAGTTATGGAGTTTGTGTGAGTGTATGAGTTCTTGGCTATCATCTGTGTGTGTCTCAGAGAAAGGAGTGTTAAATACTAGTTTATCACCATTTTTTTCTTTAATTCATCCCTTTATCCTTTTTATAACTTTTTTATTTATAAATTGGTAGTTTATATTAGTTTTTTAATACTTAATTGATACACCTAGGGAGCTGGCCCATAACCTAGAGGTTCACCTCCATTATACGATACCCACATCCTAGAGGTGTTCCCATTGTGTGGTTAGTTTGTAAAAATCCTAAATAAATCTCTCCAAATATGAAAATATATTCCACAATAGTATCCTAGGCATTGTATATGTACTATGTTGAATGTACACTTTGTTAAGTTATCTTGAAACTTGTGTTGGAATAAAGTGTCTAAGATGTACAAGATGTGATCCTTGTGCTCCTCCAAAGTCTTTCTAAAGATAAGGATGTCATCCAAGTAGATAATGATGAATTAGTTTAGGAAAGGCCTAATTAGATCATCCATCAACCACATGAATGTGGTTGGTGCATTGGTGAGGCCAAAAGGTATGACCAACCCTCCTATGTCTTGAATGTTATCTTCTAGACATCTTCAAGATGGACTAGAACCTGATGATAACCTGAATTCAAGTCAATCTTGGTGAATTATTGTGCACCTCAAATCTAGTCCAAGATTTTATTAATGTATGTAAGTGGATACCAATTATTTGTTATGATTATTTTTATTTTACAATAGTCAATACAAAGTCACCAAGACCCATTCTTCTTGGGTACAAGGACTATGAGACTCTCACAAGGTTAAGATCTAAGCCTAATCTTACCTTGATCAAGGAGATCTTATATCTAGTGATATAATTCATCATTCTCCCAAACTGATCTATGATATATGGGATATTTAGAAGAGAGGATCTAAGAACCAAATCAATGTATTACTTTACTTCATAGTGAATTACAAGGCCTTCAATTTCCAAGAAGAATTCACTTTGCTACATTAGTAACTTGTTGAGTTACTTGTGTTGTGATGGTGTGTAAGTGTTTCATGTTACAAGGGTAAAATTTGTCATTTTCTATTGCACAAGAGTGTTAGGGTAGACCATGAATAAGAAAAACTTATATGTGTATGATACGAGCTTACGACATTGTTTGGCAAAGACCAAGGCAACTTTGGTCGTGGGTGTTGACTCAAAAAGATTGTATAAGTGATCCTATTTATGAATAGTCCAATTATATAGTTTGGATTTATATGTATATTTATGGTCATAAAAATATGATCTTCCCATTAGGATGTCATAAAACTCTAGAGGTACGATCTCACAAGTAGCATTGTCCTCCATAGGCTTGAATTTGTATTAAAAAGTGAATTTTTGTTGGACATGTATATCCTTCCCCTACTAAAGCCACCCAAAAGAGTATTATTTTGGATTTTTATAAATGGAAATACCAAGGTACTGAGCCATGTATTATGCAGTGATGTTCTTCTAGCTACCACTATCGATGATGATGTAGAGAGGTTGACCCTTCACCTACAACATGGTATCAAAATGCATTTTCACTCCTTAGAGATGTTAATAATAGTAGTGTTGATACTCAGATAAGAGGCATTTGTATTAGTGTCATCCATAGATGTGGGTCTTTATTAAGATTGGGTGAGAAAGGATTGTTATGCATGTCATTAAAAATCATTGTGAAAAGATGAGTGATGGTGATGGCATCACTTATTACTAGACTTATTCTTATTAACTTTATCTAGAGTAGAACACACTAGAGCCTCATGTTTTTGAGAAGTATTCTAGTGTTTCTCTCCTTTTTGAGAAGTGTGTTGTTGTTGCTTCTACATATAAGGTTTTGATGTGGAGTTGTGCATATACATGGCCTTGCACATTATGTTGGATAAAGAGGGGGCATGTTGATTCATCATTGCCTAGGCTTTGATTTTGGAAACATTGTGATATGTTTTCCCCAATATGTCACAAGTAAATAAATCCATATTTTAATGTATATAAGGTGATATTCCATTGATTTAATTCAACACATTATGTTGGTTCTCTATGTTCTTGCATAGAAATGCATAGTAGTCATGGAATATATTGATGTAATATTCCATGGACTGATCTTTGTATTGGAAAAATTATTGGAACTTGATTTAATCATCTTCAAGGTTGTGTAGAGAGTATTATTCCTCCTTCAATGTATTTACAAAAGTCTTCTATGATTGAATTGGAGCACACTCTTATGCATGATGTGCATTAAAAATATCCCACCAGTAATCCACCAAAATTGGCATCTTCAACAACTTGAAGATGATCTTTTAAGCATCAGTTAAGTAATTTACTTAGAAGTACACATTGATTTATATAATCCAAGCATCCAATGCTTTGGCATTGATATTGCCTTTAAATAGAGGGATGTCAAGATTAAATTACACTTTTAAGGTGGTCTACTATTGAAACCATTATTAAGTGAACTCGTGGGGGTGGTTTAGAACATGTCAAGTTTAATTATAATAAAAAGTCATGGAATTAGCCAAAAAGTGTGGTGTGTTATGCCTACAGAGCATCAATAATGAGCTTTTAAAATTTTAGTGCTACCTCAAGTTTCTTCGGGGTGTCAGCCATCTTACTCTTGCTATGATATTTTTATGGATATTCTAAAGAAAAATTTATTGAAAAACCTTCCTTCTTAAGTTGTGCTTGTGTGTTTATAGGCATAGAAATAGGATAAATTTTTAAGATCTAATACTAATGATTCATGCCACAAGGTTAAGGACTAAGTGTATGGGTGATAAAATAGATTGGTTATGTAGAGTGAATGAGTAAAAATAATTCATATATAAGTAAACAAACACATTAAAAGGAGTGTAAGTTTTATTTTTAGAAAATGCAAATTTTATTCATTAATGGTGAATAGGGAAAATTGGTCCAATATGTTATATTACATGTATTATAGAGTAGATATGTGAATAATGTTATTAGTGTTATGACTATATAAAATCATTAACCTTTGGTCAAATGTGTATTTTATATAATAATAAAATTATAACACAAGATTAATTATAACTATTGTCAGCTATAAAGAGATGGTTATGTCAATTCTTCTTCCAAGATGGATGACAATTAAAGAACCTCATGGATCATGAGGATGGGGTGAGTCAACATGTAAATGTGATATATAATCTAAGAAGTTGAATAGTCCATGAATAGGTACTATGGAGTTTGAAAGAGAAAGGCTAATGGATGGTTAAGATGCAAATGATGTGGGAGTCAACAAGTAGGAATAAAATTTAGTATAAAGATGTAAGGTGTATGAGGGTGTAGTATGCAATCTAAGACAACCACTACACAAAAATATGAGATATGGAATGGGAATTATATGGAAGGTTACAATATAATTTTTTTAAAAATAATGCATAAAATTTGGTGAGATATTTTCATGCTTCATAGAGGATAAAATTAGGATTGAACTCGATGGCACAAAAACTATGCTCAGATCAAGTATTGTCTAATCATTATGAATGAATGATCAAGTGAAGCTATGCTATAGTCATAAAACAAATGAAATTTATATGAAATAAATGTGAATGTAATACATTAATGAGATCATTTTAGAATTCAAAAATATGAAAATAAAACAACTATGCTAAAGTAAGAGGATACCCATATGAAAACTCTAGTAATGGGGCATGTTGGACCCAATAAAGTGTCTTGATGTGTCTATGTAGTTTAATAATTTTCCCCCTATTTAGGTAAATGTGTTGTGATATTTAATACTTATGGGTTGATAATTGTGTGGTGGTTTTGACAGCTTGGAGTTGTGATGCATTCTTCATACCCCGTGTGGCTATTGAAGAGTTATGTTTCCAATTGTTGATATGTTAGCTCCCTACTCTCCACTTGTGGCCTTTTATACCCACACTTTTTGTATTTTCATATTTTATATTTTTAAATTTTACCAAGTGATGTGGTGAACCTTGAATTTATCTTAGTTCTTGAATTAGATTTACAAGTGGGTTGGAATCATATTTTTATGATTTTCCTTGTTATGGATTTTGAGGTTGTTTAGTCATTTACTATTTCAAAATTTTATTGATTTTTGGAGCTCATAAATTTATTTATTATATTTAATTTTGTATTTAATTTTTAAATATATCCATTTTCACCTTTATTATTATTTGAATTATACTAGGTTTTTAAACCTTTTTATCTATTCTACTTTATATGGATTGAATTGGGATGTTTAGCCAGTTTATTTTACTCAATTGTATTGGTATATTATCAATTTTTTTATATGTGTTAACTTGATGATACTTATATGTACATTTTACCTTGAGAAAGTATGAGATGATTTTTTTTTTATAATTAATGTATAAGTTTAGCTTATGACTCCTCATGTAACTCATTGAGAAAGTTGAGATACATTGTTTGATTTGTTCCATATGTATATGTTGTAAGGATGGTGTGAGACTTATCCTTGTTTATTATGTTAAATATTATCATTGTTTTCCTCATAAATTTTATAGTGATGGAGATTTTTTATGTTGTTATTTTGGATATTTTAGTGTACCACATTGTACTTTGAGATCTGTTAGTAGAGATCTATGTTCATTAATTTAAAAAGACCATGGAATTGAGTCAATAGGATTCTTAATAATTTTTATAAAAAAATTTAAACTATAATTTTTACCCTCAATGAATTCTAAGAGGAATTATGCATAAAGGGAGGATGATGTGAGAACCAAATTTTCATAGTGCTTACTTTGAAGCAATTTGTATTATACACATGCTATTAAGACATTCTTCATACATTATTAAGACACAAAATGTTATTGGTCAATTATGTATGAGATATGTATTCTATATATTGTGATGATATTGATTGATTATGCATGTAAATTATATGCTTAGATCATATGAATATGTTTACAATATAATTTTGTCCCCATCAACCCTATATTCTAATTGATAAAACTCATTTAGGGTCTAGGTTAGCCCCTGGCTGAACTAGACCAAGAACTATTTTGATTTTGTCAATAATGATACAAATTCGATTGGGCCAACCCTATCAAATAAAATTTTAGAAAGGATTAGGGTTAGATTAAGATATATAGACACATTCATTTCACCATTCTTAGAGAGACAATAAGAGTTAATTATTCATTTGCACTTATTTATAATATACTCTTCCACCATTCTACTTAAGGAGTCAGCTCAGGGTTTATACTTAGAAAAAAATATTCTCCTATGTAAAATTCTTGGATTATTTGTCCTTTATTAGTGATCCTTAAGAACCACAACAACCTCTTTAAAATTACCTTTGACTAAGGAAGAGATTGAGTCTAGATGGGTTCATCTTCAAGGTAAGTATCTCTAACTTTGCACCTCTATTTTAGTAGATATAATTAGCATAAGTAATGGATTTTTTATATATTTCTCTCTCCATGCATTAGGTTTTTATGTATACATATCTTAATTAGCATTATCTTATGCATGTTTATTGTTCTCTTCTAGACTTACACCTTTGTGAATGTAGTTTTAGGCCTTCATAATCATAAGTAACATGGAGATAATCCTAGGTTGTGGGTGGCATAATAGGTGGATTGTATATCTATATTTTGAGGGATATCTCCCCTTGATGTATCAATTAGTATCCCTATTATACACTACTAGCTTTCAAGGGAAAAGGGAAGAGGGAAAATTGAAAGGAAAACCTATCTAACTAGGGTGATACACTAAAATGTGTCTTCTAATTTTTTTTTATGGACTATAAGAATGATTGAGAGCATAAATATTACTTAAATTCTCAAATGATAGCCTCTAAACATCAATTTTTCACATAGAGGCTGAAGCTTGATGCATGATCTAAGACACCTATTCAATAGGTCTCTCAAAGACACTAAAGAAATATTTAAATTGACATACAAACAAGATGATTTAATCATACTATGAAACCTATGAATATTAAATAACACTTGAGAATAGTTAAATTTTAAAGGACAAGATAAGAGGAAGCATGAACTATCACTGTCATCTATTAACAAACTATGAAAATACACTAAATTCAGCTTTAAGGAGGTATGAATTATATATTTATTAATGAAAAGAGGCAATTAAAAATGTTTTATAAGAATTAAATTTCCAAAAATCATGTTAAGGATCCATTAAAATTCTGAAAACTGGCTTACATATAGAGAAAATGAGAGAGAGGAGAGAGGAGACAAGAGCCTTAAAACTAGGGAAATGCCCTTCAAAAAGCTCTTCCAAAATGGTACGTAACATTTATATTATTAATTTTTATTATCCTTTGTAAAAATGGTGTAGCATTTCATGTTTTAATACTTTTTAAATTTTGAATAAGTCTTCCTCCATGATTTGTGGTGTTTGACCCACATAAGTACCTAAATCCTTGCTCAAACTCACTATATCTTTGATGAAGAAGTTTCATCCTTGAACATAGGTCTTGATGAATGGAACAATTATTCCATGTAACAACTTAATTAGAATCTTAGACTCCTCATAAAGGCAACTTCAAGCCAAGTTTGACTTATTCCCCAAAGATGGTGTTTGAAGGAGGAAGAGTCCTTTTGAAGTTTAAAGACATTTTAAAACATTTTAAAACCTTATCCAACGTGAATTTAATTTTTAAAGGATTTAATTTTTTGTATCATTTCATTTAATAACTTTATAATACCTTATGAGAGGATATATGCACTCATTTACTCTCCTAGCTCCTTGAAATGCTCATTTTGCACTAGGTATGGAAGGTAAAGTTGAGTATTTATTAAAAAATAGTTAAATTATGAATAAATAAACCATGTAATATTAATAAATATAACATAATACCTGTAAAAAATCAATTCTATGTATCAAATAATCAACAAGACCTAGAACAACACCCAAACCATGCATTTTCTATTAATTCCTTATAGTCCTTTTTCAAGCAAAGATATTTGTATAGGATAATTTATAGGTGATTATGGGAAAAAAATAAAAAATTTAGGCAAATTAAATCCTCCTACATATCCAAGAAAAATATGGTGGACAAACTCTAAGTATAGACATGTTTTCTAGCCCATTTTCCTTGCAAAATTAGGAATTAACCCTTTAGCCCTAGAAAGAGAAATCATGCACCTTGGAGCTCACACAATTTTTAAACTCACTAAATTTTTTTTATTAACTTTTAAAATTCTCCCAAAAATCTCCATTTCAAATTTGGTGTTCTGGAATAACCTATAGGTACTAGAACCATAAAATGGCCTTTGGAAGGCTTGTCTTTTTTAGCCTTTTTTTGACTGGCTCAAAAGAATTGAATGGTTTTGGAACCTATGAATTATTTATTATGAATTTTTATTTTTATTAGGTATAAAAAGTCTCAATATATCCTCCAAAGTCATTTTCATCCTTATAAATGATCAATAACCCTTGTTTTAGCCTAAAAACATGAAAAAGTATAGTTTTTGTAGAATTCTGTAAAAGTGAATGTACAAAAAATTACATGTGGAGGACCATATAAGAGTTTTATACAACATATTTTATGTTTCAGGATTAAAATATGGCATTTTTGGGGGTTTATAACTCAATATTTGTAAAATGGTTGAAATTGGGGTTTTATGAGGGTTTTTGGTAGTTCTCACCTTTAAGAATGATTCATAAAGATGTGACATCCAACATATGAAAAAAATCCAAATTTTTTAATTTAAATAATCCATATAACATATAATAACTCCTTTATGTCCCATGATAAATCTCCTTACTAGTGTGAGCATCCAAACTTGGCCTCTCAAGTTTATTCTTGTATTTTGTGCACCTTGTCTTGAGCTTGGGTCAAAAAATGGCTCCTTCATGAATACTTTTGAAAAATAACAGATTTAAAACATATAATTTATCTCCATTATAGTTTTATAATTATATTTAATTTTCATTATACCCTAGAAGTGGAAATGATCCCCTTTTGGGCAATAGGGCTAGTCTAAGCTAGTGGGGTTTGGCTGCAAATGATTACTCTCCACCAATTTTGAGTTTTCACTCATCATTAATGTGATTAATTAATGTTTTTTAACACTCAATACACCTTAAAAAATCATTCAAAAGTTTTATAAAGTGTTCCAAGACAACCAACACTCCTTTTGGTCATTTTCTCATCATTTCTTACACTCATGCTTACCTAAAAGTGACCTACCTATACGAAAAAATAGAGGATATTTTCACTATTTTTACGTGAAAAAAAAATTATATATGGATATTAATTGGTTCATTATGACCCTCTATATAAAATTTTAGTTCAATATGACCTCTCTAGCACCTCTAAACCTCCAAAACTCCAAAGTAGACTTTTAGACTATTGACTATGTGCAAAATTGACATATAGATTGTGTATTGCATCAAAATCCACTCCATTCTCTAAATTTCATGATGAAAATTAATTTAGGTACATACCAATTTATTTTAGGCATTCATTGAAATGTTGTCACCCATAACTCCTTGACCAAATTTCTCAATTTGTACCCTTCATACTTTGTAGGCTTATTATAGGCATATAATTGTGTTTGATCATAGCTCTAGGTACCTTTTTATCATGTTAAAGTATGAACATAATATGATTATTGATGAAATCATAAAAAAAAATCATCTGTTTAAATATTTCCCTAAGCATAAAAGCTCCTTGAATGTTATGTCCTCATTCTACTTCATGCTTAGAAACTTGTTTGGAGGATGTATTATATACTTGATATATGATTGTAATATGTACTTTAAGGTTCATCATGTTTTTGCTCATATAAAATTAAATCTTACTTTCCCCTTGGTATGAAAATTTCTTCTTACTTGGATAGAATGGAACACTACATATATAAGTGGAGTCACCTATAACTGTTAAAACTCATTGACTACCTATAAGACATTATTACCAGGCATGTATAGAGTGAAAATGGGTTGAATATTGATTGATAATCCTAGTATAATGAGATAATATCAGCCTTTACTCCTTATTGAATTCATATTACATATTTGAGTCCCATGAAGTACCATTTGGAGCATTTGAATTCCTTAGAGACCTAGATCCCTATGTTTCACATCCCATGATGTTAGCTTAGGTATATGACTATGTGTGAGCACAACTATAGGTGAAATTTTTGACTATATACTAGGTTTTAAGATATTTCTTAGAGTCCCCATCCTTCATAGTTCTTTCTTGCATTGAGCTAACTCTTTTAAAGCTTTAACCTTCTTTATAGTCCACTCTCCTTTTATTGAATCGCATACTTCTCTCTAATTGATTGTACTTATGCATGTAGGTACTTATATGGACAAGGAGAAATGGTTGAGGTTACTTTTGAGTAAGTTTAAAAAATCTCAATAGAATATTATTTCACTTACTAAAGTATCTATCGAATCTCAATCACCTTTATTGATCTTTAACCTTGAAAACCTCTACAATTTAAATTATTCCCCTCTTGTTGTAGGTAGCCCTTAAACTAGCTATAGTTGACAAATTAGAATGAAATTTGATCAAGTACAATGTGATGTAAGGTATATCTTGATATAATCCTTACACCATCATTATTGAGGCTACTTAAACATGATTAGGTGATTCCATGAAACCAAAGGTCACTTAAAACTTCAACATCTTAAAATTTTATTAGATCAAACCTAAAGAATCTTATCTCAGATTATAGGTGTATGTATAGATAGTAAATAGGGTTTTAGATTCTTTGAGGCATTTGAAATCACATAAAAAAAATTCAAAAGTCATCAACTTATATAGGATCCCTTATAGTCATAATGAACTCTTTGACAGTCCTAAACCTTAAAGATGTTTCTATAATTTTGTTAAGCCTACTAACTATAGATGATCTTTAATTAGGTGTAAGTGGATGCTTACTATGGGTTACTTGAAAATTATATAATCCCTATGGAATTCCCTCAAAACCTTGATCACATCTTCCCCTTTTTAAAATTGACTATTGACCAACTAAGACTAGAGTTATACCTTTAAGTCTCATATTGCCAAACTTGATAAGAAACCTTTTAAGACTTCATGTGAATGACTATAGGTCACCTCTATATGGATAGAAGAGAAGCATAATAATAAGCTCAAGGTGTCATGGTGGTTGGCCTTGGTTAATCATTCTTGAAATGAACACCATAATTTGTTACAATGCTTCCAGAAACTCTTGAAACTAAGAAGCTCTTGTCCTCATTATAACCCTTTATGTCATGCCTTAAGGTATGTTGATAGTAGGTGTCTTGACAAGACTATTGTAGGTACTCATGTTAATACTTATTTCATGGTTTATGAACCTCTTGAGGTCTATCAGGATTCATTTTGACCCATTTTAACTCACTTACCCTACACAAGGACCATGTGATGAAATAAGACTACCATATGTTACATTATCACCTCATCAAATGACTGAGGTGGCTATGTAAGGCTAACAGACACTTGTAGGTGATCATATGCATATTATTGTTTCATGTTTAAGTTATATTAAAATATTTCACTCTCATGAATGAGTGAAATGTATCCATGTACTATTTATAACCTAAGACTAATACTCAATAATTTGGTTCATAAATTGTCACCTTTTTTGGAATCCTATAGCTAGGCATCTGAGGTCAATAGTTTAACACTGCAACTCTTCTTTATATGCTCTCTGAATCCACTATCCATGTCACATCCACCTCTTTCAATGTCCTTTAGGATCTTATCACAAATTACATGCAAAAAGAGTCATTTGTATGCAACCTATATCTCCATTATACTTTATAACATTGAAAGGCTTCTTAGGCTCAAGTTACTATAGATAACACTATAGAAAGGTAGTGAACAATCTCATGACTTTGAGGCCTTCAAACATCACTTCCTTATAGTCACACACCCACTCCATTTTACAAGTCTGATCTCATCTATGAGGGATACCAAATATAACCATTTGAATTGGTCTAGACCCTCCTTTGACCATATTATGAAAATATCAAAAGACTTGAAGGGCTCTATTTTCATGTTTTTGGGGAACTTGTCCCTAAATTCCTCTTTCAACCAATGTATACAACTCTCAAACTACTCTTCACTTCATGAACTCATACATGGATTATCATTCTATCATCCAACCTCCATAGACCGCAATAAGGTGTCCAAACATGTCAAGTCTCCTTTTCTCAAGCATTTGTAGACCTCTGTCAATGCCACTTATACGTAAACATCTTCAATGTGTAGGCAATGAGTTGTGGATATAGGTACCATGCATGATATATGGGTTTGTGATTCATATTGGATATATTAAACTCTTCAAAGGAAACATTTACCATGAGGACACTTGAAAATGCCCCCAAAGATTTATTCTAGCATAAATAACCTCTATTTGATGCATGTAGGTGCAAACCCAATATTGTAAGCCTTCAGGTAGAGATTCTATCTCAAAACATTAAAACATTTAGAGTTTGGCCTGATTACTCATGTTTTTTAGAGGTAATTTTCAATACCTTCTGTGACACCCCAATCGATATTTTAGGACCTCACACCTCAATTGACCATGGTGACAAGTGAATGCAAGTAGGGTTGACTATGTAAGGTGAAATTGAGGTCATATTATTGAATTGTAATGACTTTGAAATGGTCCATAGAATAAAATGCATTCAAATTTTGAAATAAATAAAACTCTTATAACCTGATCACTCCTTAAATACTATAACACCAATTAGTCCTTTTATAACCTAAAGATGCTCATTCTTGAATGTATAGACTATGGTAGAAATCAACATGATGCAAGAAGTTTGAGGATTTTTCAAGGTTCATGATGTATCTTAAAACTTGGTTAGTAATTCAAAAAAATTTACAACTTCCCTTATCCATTGATATTTGGTATGAACATTGAAATCAAGCTTTAATAAATGTACCTATACCTTGTTGAAGAAATACATTCAGTTTAAACTCTTTCAAAGAGACACACTCATAATGGAAACTTGTGAAATCTTACTTAAATGAACTAGGTGTATCATGAATTATATAATCCATTTAAAACCTATGAATTTGAAAATATTTGATAATCAACTCATATTTTTCTTCAAAATTGACCCAAGAGAGCATTAAGAAAATAGAGAAGGAAACATGATTTCCACTATAAATACCTTGTTGGAAGGAGTTATTAAATTATAATAATATTAAAATTATACTCATGACCCCTAAAATCATCCCTAAAAATAATTTATCTCCATTATTTTTTGATATTGAGAAATAGATCCAAGAATAGACCCCTCTCAGTTGCATAGGCTATAGCATCCTACTGTCACTCTTAACAATTGTTCATAAAGATGAGGGATCCAGTTAAAAAAATTATAATAATTTAAATCTTACTTATACCCATAAAATTTTCCAAAGTTTTATATCCTAACTCTCTCTTCTCTTCTCATACCAAGCATTTGAAAACTGCCCTTCTAGGCATGCCAAAAAGGTCAATATTATAAAGTTGGTTTTTGTAATTTTTTCACCTAAAAATTCCTCCAAACCATTTATAAGACTCTGTAAGAACCAAATTAGGCCTCCATTAGTATTTTATCACAATAATCCTCTAAAAACCATAATGAATGCCTTAAAAATGCCACTTTTACATCAAAAAGGCCATTTTCATCAAGGAGATATGATTTATATGATTTAAAATGTTTTATTGAGTGTTTCACATGTATTATGAGGTGAATAAATATTTAATCAAGCTTATTACTAATTATATACCATCAAAACCTTCTCTAGAGGGCATAACATGGTCAAATTTGTATAGAAATGAGTCATGAAGTTAGTATAGAATGTGATCAACCTAATTATCCACATGTTAGGCATATAAATACCATAAAAAATGATATGAAACTAAAAAATACACTCAAGACTCTTTTCACCACTAAAAATGGCTTAGAAAGGCCAAAAATGATTAGACAAACATAATATAAATAAAGGACAAGACCTTAACTCAATTAATGACCCTTAAGACCTACCACTCATGGATTAAAATTATCACTTAAAGGGATTTTAAATACCAATTTACTGACTCACAAGATAAACTATCATGATATGCAAAGTTTTAAATGGTAAGGTGATAATTTGACTTGTGAGGTCAAAATTATCAATATTTTGGTGATTCAACTAGGAAGCATGCCTGCTATGCTTGAGAACTAAACCATCTACATGAATTTTAGATTCATAAAATTAAAAAAAAATGATCCATGTCTTCAAGTAACCTTTCGACTCGAAATAAGACAACCTTCTCCTCCAAAACATGGAAGGAAACACACAAAATAGGGAAGCTAACTAACAAAGCAAATATGCAAAAAAGCACTTATTTGAGACAAAACATAAACAAACTAATCTAAATAATCATGATAAATCTTGATCCCCTTGGATCAAAAGGGAAATTCATTAACTCACTCATTCCAAAAGATGATACAAGTTGTGAAGCAGGATGTTTATTACACATGACCTTTGACAAACCATTCTTCTTGTTAACTAATTCTCTTAGCATATCCTCAAATGAGTCATCAACAATAAACCAGTCACTAAAAAAGACAAACTCATCTAGTACTTATAGATATTTATCATACTGCTTGTCAACTACAATCTCATCAAGGGATACCTCATCTATGCATTACCCTTTAATATTTATTACATTTTGAGTGATTCTATTCTTCTTATTAGCTATTACAAGTTCATCAAGATATTCAAAGAGATTTGAATAGTCAACTTAAGTTGCATCATGATATTGAAGAAGTGTTTATTGATCAAACTTCTCATAAACATGATCTCTATTAGGCAACATATCCTTACAAAGCTTTGCAATCTCTTGCAAAGATTTAATGTATAACTGCTAATCATCTTCTTGTTCCTCACTTTGATCAGCTTGAATAAAATTAACTTGAATGGTATCTTGATCCTTCTCAAGTGGAGTTATCTCAAATTCAGTCATGACTTCAGCTTTTACCAATTCCTCATGGAGTTTTTCCACATTGAGACCAACTTTCTCATTCTCAACTATAACCTCATTCTTAGCTTGTACCTCAAGTGAAGTATCAATGAAAAAATCTTCCTCATACACACTTAAAGAATCATCTTCACACTCTCCAAGAACTTGACTTGTAGCTGTAACCTCTTTCTCTATCCTCTATAGAATAGGTTCCTCCTAAAAAAGGGATATGGTGGGAGGGTGATGAAATTCATTTGTTTGAGAGGGGGTATGAATCATGGAAGGTTGATCATAATCATAGTTAGGATTTTTAGGGAAATGGAATCATTTAGGGAGTTTTGGAAAGGAGGGAAAGATAAAATCTTGAAGACCTCTACATTATACTCTTTCCACTTGGCCATTACCTCATCAAAATCTAAAACCTATTTGTCCTCATGGGCAACTTGAACTTGAGGTGCAAGTAAGGAATAATTGAAACTACAAAAAGGTTTAGTCTCTTGAATAAGCTCTTGAATAGGCTCTTGAATCCAAATATGAATCTCCCTTGGTTCAAACTAAGAACTTCATGAGAGTAAGGAACACAAGAAGATTGGTAAGGAACACAAGAAGATTGGTAAGGAATACAAGAGGGTTCTTGAGATAATTGGTTTAACTCAATGTGTTGCCTCTGCCAAGCCTCCATATTTTCCAATACAAGATTACACAACTCATTCATATCTTCTATATAATTGGACACATTTTAAAATATGCATGTCACTTATTTATATGAGCAAGACTAACACAAATATGGAGTACAAAAAAAAATTATTCACACAAATAATATTCTTTCTGCTATTTTGATTAATTAATCATTCAGGGATATTACATATATGTAAGAATATGATTCCTATAATCTCTCCATTAATTTATCTCACCCAAAATCTCTCAATATTTTATATATAATATATTTTTATAACTTTTAATAATATATCTCAACAACTAATATATTTTAACCTAATATCATTATATTGTTTATAAAAATATTACTACCAAATACTAATTAACTAACCTATTATTATTTACCTCTCGGTAAATACCCAGATTTACATAATGTGAAAACTAATCCTAACATTTAAAGTTATTCAATGAAATGGTACGCCAAATTTAATCCTTGAAAAAATCAATTCATGTTGGAGAAAGTTTGAAAAGGTATTTAAACTCCAACAGGACTCTTCCTCCTTCAAACACCATCTTCGGGGAATAAGTCAAACTTGGTTAGAAGTTTCCATTATGAAGAGTCTAAGAGTATAATTAAGCTAGTACAATAGCTATAATGAGTTTAAGGGGTCAATGATCTAAAAACTGGTTTTACCTTTTAGATAAATCAAAATAGTTTTTTAAAATTAGATGTTGAAATTCTCAATTTCCTAAATAAAAATAGAATTAGATGCATAATTCTCAATTTCCTTTAAATCAAATAGAAATTAGATTTAATATTTAAGAATCAAACATAAGGTAATAATAAATCAATAAATATGATTTTGCATTCACTAATCTGTGAACAATAATTAGTCCCTACTAATAAATAATGTTATATTCAAAATGGATTTTTAAAATATAATAAGTCATTTTCCAAAATTTAATTAAAAGGAATTGACTTTTAAACTCTGAATGTGAATTGTCTGAATAATTATGAATATGAGTGTTGTGAAAACTCATAAAACTCTTTTATTTAGTTAAATATTCCATTCATATTTTTATCCCCTCAAATATCTCATAATCAATTTTCCATAATTTTTTTAAAAATGTCAGTGAATAATTTAAAATTGATGAAATGCTGAAAAATTGAAAAAAAATAGAGAGACAAGAGATTGTTTACGAGGTTTACCAATTGGCTATGTCCCTGAGTTCATGTGAACTACTCCATATAAATAAGATTTAAATATATAATTTAAAACTTACATCCCTGTATGGATTAATAAATCTTACAACTTTATGCGATATGAAGAACTCATTTGTATCATGTAAACATTATTCTCTTCACCCAAACAAATATTTGAAAATGCTTATAACTACTCTGAATGGGCTATTAATTCTCTCAGTATGAGGAAATAATATTCTCTAGGATTTATAAAAATATCTTTGGCTAAAAATATTTCTAATTTATATAGACTGAAAAGAAATCGAGAATAAAATTAAACATGATCAATTCACTGAATTAAATAACCAGTGTTCTTCAAGTAAAATAGACCATCTATATGGACAATCCATGCTTGAAATTCCTGATAACATTCCTTCTCTATCAAAAAATAATCAACCTATCCATCCTTTTTGGATTTTAGATGCTCTCTATAATCTCTCTGTAAGCTGTTGTAAGCTCTCCCTAGATTAATAATAATCCTTCATATTTAAAAATTGTGATATAACCAATGTTGGATAATAATATTCTATTTCTGCCCAAAAATATGGTTATCTCCAAAATAGGATTTGAATATTTAATAAAGGAATAAAATCCCATAAATAATGGGCAGTTCCAACACCAACATTTATTTAATAAAGCACTTCCCAAAATAGAATAAAAAAACCAATGCATCATCCATTTAACGATCCATGTGAGGGAGGGGTGAATAGCGTGCATGTTTAGAGTCAAACATAAAACATATCTCATGCATGTAAATAAGATTGTTTAAATGCCAACATAGGTAAAAGGATAATGTTTATTGAAATCATATCCCATGTAACTAGACTCACCCCCCAATCCAAAGTTGCACATGAAAAAAAGGTAAAAAATAAATATTAAGGTTTTTAAAGACATCCCACTTAAATCAGTTAAACATATCCCACTATTACCAAATGCACCCCCATGCAAATTAAATGGTATTCCACATGGTAAATGGTAATGTGGAATAAATAAATTTTAGTCTTAAAACATATCCCACTTAAATTAAAACCCATGTATAACCATTGCATGGGATTGGGGTGGATTAAAAATTTGGGATTTGGAATAATTATCTAATGGGATAAATAAAATATTAAGTTGGGATTTTTTTTTAAATGGATAATATTTAAAATTTGGGATTTAATTAAATTGGATTTAATTAAAATATATCATATGATTTTTTTTAATAACCATAACATAGATATTAGGATTATTTTGGAAATGGGAAAATGGAGGAATTACAGTGGAAAATTAATTAGATATGTGGAATATCTTGATGGATTAATATAATTATGTAGTAAAGTTGATAAAATTAGATGTCAATGGGTTATGGAGAATATTGGTAAATGGTTGTTCTAGTCTCGCATCTACAACATAACACCCATTAGTAACATAAAATAATTTTAATGTAAAAATTTATTGTATCAACTCTTTATATTTTTTTCACGTGTCAATTTTTCATTATGAAAATTGTCTTTTTCACATTTTTCCAAACCATATAAAAATAATCCAAATCAAACCTCCCCAATAAGAGGATTTTAGTGTCCAAAAGTCCAAATAATCCAACTAACCCAAAGATCTTTATGAGTTCTCTTTTTGCCATTGATAATATTTTTGTACGACTTCCAAACGTACAAAAGCCAAAAAAGCATATGAAGGAATTATGAAGTCAATACAAAAAAACTCTATTTCAAACAAATATCAGTGAAATAAGACATTATAAAAACTTACCTACAAGAAGTTAACTATCGAACTAAAATTGTAACCTGATTATGGAGAGTAAAACAAACTCTTTATCCATTCTACCAAAATGAGCTCTTATCCAAATAGTCACAACATCTAGCAGATTATCTCAACCTCTAAACTATATAAAGTCTAAGGTATTATCCTTGTTATATCCAATATATCACATAAAATAAATCAAAATTTCCATATCCTATAAGATTTACAAACACCTGCAACATGTGTATACTTATATTTATAAACATTGCCCATAATACTGTGGGACTTAAACGTATATGAAAAGTATAAAAATATGCAATGAATTTGTTTATCCTAAGGTTATAATTGAAAAATAAACATAAGTCATGAAATAATGATCAAGGTGAATAAATGTGATAGTCATCCTATCAACAATATAGTTAGTTGATGTATCCCTAAAATTGATTATTAAATATTTCTTTGTACCTGTCAAACTCCAATGTCAACTTAAAGAATTTTCATAATAAGAGCCTCTTTACAAACCCACAACTTTGAAAGTAATTGTAATAAAATATCATATAAATGTGAGGAAAAAACTAATAATTTTAAACATGTCTTAAGGTTTCCTTCACCATCTGATTGCTCCCTAATTCATAACTCCCAAACTCATCCAACTGAGTTAGTTTCCAAAATTTAATTATGATGGAAAACTAAATAGGAGATAGCAAAATATCTTCAAAACATAACTTTATCAAAATTGTTTCCCTAGATCCAATAGTTAGGAATTCTCTAAAAATAGTGTTGAAGATAGATTAAGCATACTATTCCATACTATAGTTATGCTTTTTTTCAGAACTATTCAATCAAACCATTTTATCCATAATGGTTGTTCCCTCTTCATGGTTTTCACAACTAAATAGGAGGTGGTTTCATCTTTATAAAAAAACTCTATCTTAATAATATTTATATGATTCATCTTCATTTTCAAAAGGCATTTAAAAACAACTTCAAACAAAGACATATTTTACTCCCAAAGCAACCTTACATAAAGGATTCAACCAAAATTGTGCAAACATAGTTACATTTGAAAATAAGTTATACCTATAAAGAAACTATGAAGTTCACCTATTGAGTACTGGTTGACATATTGTTTTTGTTTATAAAACTTCTTGTTTGCTTCCTAACACTCTTAACAAAGCTGTGAAACATAAACCAACTTATGAACCAATTAAAACTCAATCCATAAAATGCACATACCTGTCTAATTTTTTGAACAATGCCTTATTTGCCATTTCCATATCTTACCATGGAACTAGTATTTTCAATTTTTCCTATAGGAATTCAAAATATGATTAGTCATCCAAAAATAAAGGCTACACAATTGGTTATCAAAGACCAAAACATTGTGTCAATACCAAGATAAAATAAAATTTCTATCATACTTTAATTTGCCCTCTGTGTAAGAACTAGGACAACAACTGATTCATTTTCGATGTGCACCACTAAAAATGCCTTACATTTTATTTGAATGCTCCTAAGATAGAAACATTTATCCTTTCACAACATCTCACATCTCAAGTGATCATGTATTGTGTTCTTCATTCATGTTGATCTTGCAGGGCTAGTGATTTTATAACATTGGTTGTTAGAAGCTTGTCTTCTTCCAATGAATTAGAACACCTTCCAATTTTCCTTTACACTAACTAATCTACATAATCAAATTAATATAAGAATAATACCAATATATGATATAAATTAGTCAAGAAATAATTGTTTCATTGATCATGAATTTAATTTAGTGAATTGACCATGTTTAATTTTATTCTTGAGTTCTTTTCATTATGTATAAATTATAGAGATTTATAGCCAAGGATATTTGTATAAATCATTGAGAATATTATTTCCTCATATTGAGATGATTAATATCTCATTTACGAGAGTTATAATCATTTTTATGTATTTGTTTGGGTGAAGAGAAGAATGTTTACATGCTACAAATGAGTTCTTCATATCACACAAAGTTTCAAGCTTTATTAATCCATATAGGGATGTAAGTTTTAAATTTTGTATTTACATCTTATTTATATGGAATAGTTTAAATGAATCCAAGGATGTAGCCAATTGGTGAAACCCACAATAATCTCCCATCCCTCTATTTTTTCAAATTTTTAGTATTTCATTAGTTTTGAATTATTCACTGATATTTGGAAATTAATTATGAAAAATTGATTATGATATATTTGAATGATAAAAATATGAATGGAATAGTTTAACTGAATAAAAGAGTTGTATGATTTTTCATAGCACTCATATTTAGAATTGTTCAAAAAATTCACATTTAGAGTTTAAAATTCAATTCCTTTTAATTAAATTTTGGGAAATGACTTATTATATTTTTAAAATCCATTTTGAATAAAACATTATTTATTAGTAGGGGATAATTACTATTCACAGATTGAGTTATTATTCACTCAAGTTTTATTATTGAATAGTAAATCCAATTTCTATTTGATTTAAAGGAAATTGAGAATTATGCATCCAATTCTATTTTAATTCAGGGAATTGAGAATTTCAATATTTGATTTTAAAAAACTATTTTAATTTATCTAAAAGGTAAACCTAGTTTTCATATCATTGACCCCTAAACTCATGAAATCTATTGTGCCAACTTAATTATACTCTTATGGTCTTCATAATGACAACTTCAAGCCAAGTTTGACTTATTCCTTAAAGATGGTGTTTGAAGGAGGAAGAGTCCTTTTGGAGTTTAAAGACATTTTGAAACCTTCTCCAACATGAATTAAATTTTTCAAGGCTTGAATTTGGCATACAATTTCATTGAATAACTTTATAATGTTAGGATTAGTTTTCACATTATGTAAATCTAGGTATTTATCGAGAGTTAAATAGTAATAGGTTAGTTAATTAGTATTTGGTAATAATATTATTATAAACAATATTATGATATTAGGTTAGAATATATTATTTTTTGAGATATATTATTATAATTTATAAAAATATATCATATATAAAATATTGAGAGATTTTGGGTGAGATAAATTAATGAAGAGATTATAGGAATCATATTCTTATATATATGTAATATCCTTGAATGATTAATTAATCAGAATAGCAAAAAGAATATTATTTTTGTGAATAAAGTTTTTTTTGACACTCAATATTTGTGTTAGGCTTTCTCATTATTTAATATTGGTATCAGAGTGGGATATTATACTGATACATCAATGATATTTTAATTTTTAGAAGGGATAGTCACCATTGTTTATTGTTGCCTATCATGAGAAAGAAAAGGATACCTATAGAGTTTAATATTTTTAGTTTTCTATCCTTTTAATATTAGTGTTATCATTGACATTGTACTCCTAGCATAGATTCCAGCTTCAAATTTGCACCTCTAACCATGTAAAGATTTTGGTGAATCTATTTTGAGCTCACTAGTTCTATTCACCTATCAAATCTGGTTTTATTCTTGCTATTAGAGACATCTTATCTCTCTATCCATTGCATAACACTAAGGATATATTCATTCTTATAGATCAATGTCTAAACTAGATACTCTCAGTTAAATTTGATTTGAGCATGTTATTTTATGGAGATATACATTGGCTACATTAAATCATTCCTTTAAACTTGATTTTCTTCAATGACATCAGTGAAGACATTTGGTTGCATCAATTTTAGTGTGTTTTGGCATCATCATAGTCTACATGTTAATTTATATTTTGTATGGCTATAATTCACTCCAATACCTCCTATCATATAAATCAATAGATTACAGTTCAACTATGTTTTAGATCTTATACCATTCAACTCCCAAATCAAATCTAGATGTGTTATGAGTTGTGTTGATTGGCAATACTTTGATAGATTTTTCCTACACTTGCACCTAATCTGAGTGGAGTAGATGTCCATCTCCATGAAAATTCTACATACACCAATTTTAGTCTCGAGTGTTTATGAATCATCAATCTTCATCATCTTCTTATGAGATAATATAGTTGTCAAGCCATTCATACAAGTCATTGAAGGTCCAATTCATTAACCTCATACCTACCATATGTACATCTTCAGTCAATGATCATAGGAGACTTATGTTTCAATCTTAGATTTATTAAAGTTTGCACACAAACATTGCATTTGTTGATTCTACTAATATTTTCATAGTATCCATGTTATTTTGTTATTACATATAAGGTGTTGTACTCAAATTAAATGTAAAATTTAGTATTTTATTTATTACTATTTACAATCCCTATTTATAGTATCATAAGGCTTTTGATTATTTGTTTTCAGGTGGTAAAAGTAATTATATATTAATTCTTTAAGTCCATTTTCAAAATCAAAATAGAGTCAATGGATTTAATTAGATTTCATGAAATAAGCCTATATGTCTATATGCCTATTAATTATTTGAGTCATTGTAAAAAAAATAAAAAATATAAGGTCAATTATAAATGGATGCATTTTTGAGCATACATTGATAATGTCAATCTTGTGGGGGGGACCCTATTCTATTCAAATCAACATCCATTTGAGATTCACAACATCATCAGTTGAGTAAGAAATAACCTACCAGAGTTTGGAGGATACACAGAGGTTGGAGGTATTTAAATGACATCTCATCAATTGCTAACGATGTGGTCATACTAATGATGTGGTAATATTTTGTGTGGTGTGGTTTTCATATCTGTTGTGTGTTTGAAATATAAGAATAAAATAGTAATACATGTTTATGTAATGTAATCTTTGTGAAATTCCAAACATAATTCCTTAATTTGATAACATTGTGAAAGGATAGAAAAAACCAATGTAAATTAGTTCAATGATCTTGAAAGGGTTTGTGGTAGAGATCCAAAAAACCACAAGAGGTGAACATTGTTTTAGAAATAGTTAGGAGGGTAGCTACTATAGAGATGTCATTATTGCCTTAATTATTTATGGATATGACCTCTAGTGACACATCCATTGAAATCATGTAAAATAAATGTGGAATGCATTCCTTCACATAGTAGTGGTTGTGTGCAGCAAGATTTTGTTAGTAGTATGTAGACCTAAGAGTATGTAGTGGCATATAATTCTATTCATCCTATTCATGTCAAGGTTTGTGATAAACTTATAAAACCATGGGAGGAGTGAGGCTCTCTTTATGTTAAGGTCATGAGACAAATAGGTCATGCTAAAATGTGTGAGCATACTACAAATAAAAGTGTGAATGTTTTTTCACCATGTAAAAACTATGGGGGGAATGTTAGGATTAGTTTTCACATTGTGTAAATTTAGGTATTTAATGAGATTAGTTTTTAATCAAATTTTGTTTTTTAAATCTATTTATAGAAGAAAGGTAAAACTAAAAGAGGGGTAGAGGTTATTAGAAACTAGATGTGATGTGCACTCCATTATCTAGATTATTGTAGATATTCTTCTTTGGCTTGGGAAGATGACATGTAATAAGATAGAACTATAAAAAGATTGGTTAGTTAGGTAGATGGGTCGATTGCCTAACAAGCTAAATCCTAGAAGCATGAGCATTTAGGAGGCTATTAATCCACCTTTTGATACAATTTAATGTTGAATAAAAGGTTTCATAACATAAAATTACTAGATCTAAATAAATAAATACTTTTAAAATAAATGCTAGTGTTCTAACAAAATAACATTTAGGTGAATGATAAATCATTAAATAAATGTTTATGTTAGTTTTGCTTACTATTTCTAGTCTATGAGGTGATGGGGGTCAAGAAAATAGGGTTTTGGTTGAGGTTGGTGGTTGGTTAATAGGTTTCTAATTTTTGGTCAAAAGAATTTACATAGTGACCATCAGAGGTCAACGTGATTGTGGATGGTTAAGGTGACTATCGATGGTTGAGGTGACTGTTAGTAGTTAAGGTGACCATCAGAGGTTGAGGTGACCATTAATGTTTAAGGTGACTATTGGAGGTTAAGGTGACCATTGATGGTTACTGATGACAAATCTAGTTCAGGTTAAAGGTTGGTTTATGAGTTAGAGGTATGAGGGTATTGATCATTAGGTTATTTGGGTTTGGTTAATGGGTTGAGAGGTTAGAGGTAGTGGGTTAAAAGTATTATGGTTTAGGTATAGGTATCAAAATTAAATAAATTAAATGAAATCATGAAAAAAAGTACTTAGCTTTGGTTATTGAAGATGGTTGAAGATGCTGATGAAGCCTAGAGGAATTTTGGTAGAGTAATGGTGCCTATGGTTATAGAGAAATTTTGGTAGAGTGTTAGGTCTATTTTATATTGGTTGGTTGGCTATAAGGAAGAATTTAGAAAGAAAATATTGGTTGGTTGGATGGTAGAGTGTTAGGTCCATCCTTTTTCACCTCCTACTCCCCTCCTTTTATAGGTAAAGAGGGATGGAGTTAAAAGGTTCCATAGGAGATTTAGTTGATGATTTTGAGGTTTATGATAAGTTATAAAATGATTAAGGAAAACATTTATATAAAATTTTGATGTGTTATCTCACACATATATCAAGTTGGTAAGTTTAGGTGTTGAGGACCTAACCACTAATGATCAAGATAACCATCGACAATTAGGGTGATCATCAATGGTTAGGGTGATCATCAATGATCAGGGTGATAATCAACAATTAGGGTGACCCTCAATGGTTGATAGGGAAAAGGTAGAAAGGTTAATGTTGAGCTATCTAGGTGGATTTAAAAGGGTTAGGTTGGGTTAAAGGTCAAAGGTGAATGGTTTAGGTTAAAGGTGGGTTAGTGGGTAAAGTTATCCAAGATGGATATTTAGGGGTATTTTGACATTCAAAACCATCATGTGAAAATTTATAGTATCTACAGTCATGATCCAAATAAGACATGATACAATGGGTGAGCATACTAAAAATAAGAGTGTGAATATTTTACACCATGTAAAAACTATGCGGGGGGGGGGGGGAATGTTAGGATTATTTTTCACATTATGTAAATTTGGGTATTTAATGAGAGGTAAATATTAATAGGTTAGTTAATTATTATTTGGTAGTAATATTTTTATAAACAATATTATGATATTAGGTTAGAATATATTATTTATTGAGATATATTGATATAAGTTATAACAATATATCATATATACAATATTAAGAGATTTTAGGTGAGAGAAATTAATGAAGAGATTATAAGAATTTTTAGTCATATAAAATGTCAAAATTGGTAGTTTGAGTATGGTTGGTAACACCCTATCTATAAGTCCTTCTTTCATATTCTTAACACCCTTATAGACACCTTTTTATCATTACCAATCATCCATAGCCTTCCAAACAATCATTATAGCTTAGCTAGACTCTATTTCCTAGGCCAATCTTGATCCTTTAGGTCTTGAGCTTATAGAATAGGAGTGTCATACCTAGACTATAGCACTAGACCCTAGGGTGTCCCATTTTTAGTGCTCATGTCCCTTTAAAATTTGAGCCTAAATGGTCATTTTCATCTGGATCCTATTCTTCATCATGTCAGTCTAGTGCGAACACATCTAACCCATGACCAATAGTTCCCTATAAAAAACCCATCAAAAGTTCATTTACAAAATGGGGTGATAAATAATATATATAAATCAAGAATACAAGAAAACTACCAAGGAAAACTTACCTATTCTTTGCATACAGTCACCCAACATAACTACAAACATATTCAAACCCTCATACCAATGCCTAGCCACCTTAATTACTCTCAATTTGAAATTTTTACATTCACTTCACACTATTGCACAAATCACTCTAGGTGGGAGAACTACATATGGTTGGATCCTTCTTCAGAGTATTGGTATGTAGGTAACAGACACACATAAGGGGTGTGGATTACACATTTAGTATATCTTACACACATTAACCCCCCCTTTTCAAGTGATTCAAATCTTATTTATCAAGCATGATTGAGGGTTAGGGTTTGAAGATTAAATTCTCTCTACAATGAGCTCTATCAACATTCAGTACTCAAGATTTCATAGGTAGGCTCACATAGGAACAATGTAAATAACCCAAAAATTTTAGGTCTCTATGACTATTTTAGACAATAATAGTAAGATCAAACAATAAAATCAGACCCCAAAGTGTCCTATTTTTAGTGCTCTTATCCTTTTTCTAAACAAAATCTATATTCTAATTTGTGGCATTGTCCCAATCCTACATAGCTAGTTTCAGATCATGTCTCAATCATTTTAGCCTATTTCTAGCTAAATCATTAGTTATTATTATTTTTAGAAAGGTAAAAAAGATAGATAAATTATACAAATTAGGAATGTAATTATTGAAATATTATTCACTGATTTATTAATCCAGACCCTTAACTAAAATAAGAATAAAACTCCATTATTCCTAGAAAAGTTAAATCATATGGTGAACTTGACTTACTTCATTTGCCCATAAAAACCCTAGGGTAAATTCCTTTCTATTTTTTCTAAATTTTTCCTAAATATTTAAATCAGATTTTCACATTTAATTTTTAAAATTTACCATAATAATTTTTAAAATCATTTCTTTCGAACCCTAGTTGAACTTACTAGATCCTTCTACTTCTTGAGGTATTGCCTTACAAGTTTGTAAGCTTCATATCCTTTTTATGCATATTCTAGTTTGATATTTTTATGTCTTTACATTTTCTATATTCAATAATTCCTTCCATCACATTTTGCTTATTACAACTTATTGAAAAAAAAATCAATCCATTTTCAATTTGTTTTCCTACTTTAACAATGGCCCAATATACCAATTTTGATAAAACTGATGAAAGGGAGATCTAATACCATTTAACTAAACATCCAAATATACAAGATGACATGCTTAAAATACTAAAATAAGAAAAAAAAAAAAAGCAAACAATGGTAAATCTTCTCAAACCATAGAAAAACTAGTTATAAATGACACTATGGGGGTAACTATGTCTCAACAACCCCCTATATCAACCTAGCCTTCCTATGTAGCACCACCAGTTATAACTAGTACATCTTTATCTCTTGATGTGACTACCCTTGTATGAGAGATAGAATCTATTCAATATAAGGTGATACATATTGAGAAAGGTGCCTCTAGACCTACATAGGCCTTGTATTGTTTTGCTTTACTTTATACACCATTGGCACATCATATTAATTCTACAACCTTATCACCAAGTTTTGTTCAAACCAAGCTCACTCTATATGATGGAAAGGGTAATCTAGAGACACACTTGAGATAATTTTAGGTAGCATGCTTGGACTATGTGCCAAATGACTAGTTATTAACCAAGCTATTTCCATGGAGTTTAAAATATTATGCCCTACAATGGTTTTATAGTCTACCAAATTAGTTGATCGATGCATTCAATCCTTTAGCTGACATGTTCATAGCTCATTTCAGCATTAATACAAGTGACAAGGTTTATTATGCCTAAGTTTCATAATATAAACAAAGGTCAAATGAGCATCTCATAGATAATGTTCTTTGATATAAGACTATCTTGGTTAAAATGACTAGCCCCATGGCCAATCAATAGTTATAATATCTCTTCAAATAGAGTATTCTATCAACTTTACATGAGTCAATAATGTTCAAAAGGTTATCTTCCTTCACTGAGTTATGTCATACAATAAAGGAAAGGGAAGTCAAATTAATTTTAGTGGGAAAACTCAAGTACACAAGCATATCAAAAACAGCAAATACGAGTAATAGTAAAGTCCCATACAAAGTAAAGATTAATGATAATAAAAGTGAAAATCAACCTATAGTTAATGTGGATTTAGATCCCCCTCAATGAGTGGTTTTATCAGCACCTCCTTGGTGAGCCTTTACCAATATACCAATATCTCTATCTAGAGTCTTACAATAGCTATTAGAATGCAATGTCATATCTCTCCCTCATAATCAGGAAGTTGACACAACAAAGCCTCTTCCATATGGGTCTGATCAGAATGTATTTTTTTATTTTCATAGGGCACCAAGCCACATAATGAATATATGCATTAGTTTGTGACTTAAGAAACATGACTTGATAGATGGCAATTTTATTTATCTTGGCACTCTAGTTGAGCCTCCTCAAGCAAAGAAAACAGAGGAGAAGGCTTTAAAAATTTTCTCAGATCCTTTCCCACAACATTATAAACAAGATACAAGGGACACATCAGGTGTTTACCATGCATATCATGTACACCATCCACCAACTACATACTAGGAACCTTTAGTTGAGTCACATCCTTTGAGAAACATGATTAGTGTGTATAATTCCATATTTCTAGGTAGACCTTCAATCTCCTTCTCAAATTAGGAGATAGTTGAGGATGATTCAGATTACCATGCACTCTTTATTAGATCTTAAATTAATCATTATCCCATTCATAGTGTTCTCATATATAATAGATCTAGTGTGCACATGTGCACTATGGAATTACTATAGCATTTAGGATATTCAAAGTAGGATATTATCCTGACAAACATAGTTATCTAATGATTCAATGCGCACATACATATTTTATTAGGTGAGATTTTACTTCCTTTATAGGTTGGAACAACATATGTGGCCACACCATTTACTATTATTCCTAGTATAAGAGTCTTCAATATGTTTCTTCATTGACCATGGATTTAGAAACTTTAAGTAGTACCTTTTACAATTCATAGATGCATGAAATTCATTCATGTTAATTAGTTTTTTATAGTTGGTGGAGTTTTATATGATTTACCACTACCCACTTTAAAGACATCTACTACTTTAAAATCACTAGTTTTATCTTCTCCACCAGTTACAATTATTCCTCTAGTTTAGATTTAGCTACAGTCAAGACCTTCCTTGCCAACACAGAGAATTAATACACTTCTATGGAGGCATATTTTAGAGCAACCACAATTTAGGATTCTATATAGTTTCTAGATAAAGTATTCACACCTAGGGTAGTATAGTTTAGGTCTCATGACTCTACACATAAATCACACTTTTAGAGAGATTTTTCTACTACCAGATGGGTCCTTAAGAGCCCCATAGTTGATCCACTTTTTAGAGTGATAGGGGGACTCCATAGTCATTTTCCACTACATAAATTTTAGATCACTTTTGGCATACACAACTTTTAGATCCACAATCTCAACCCTTCCATCATGCTTCATGATCATACATGATCCCTCTCCTTGATACAAGACACCATGACAGGGAGTCTCTCATGAGACTCATCAATTAGTATCATTTCTTCTTAGTCTTTATTGTACATAACTTCTTTTCAATTTCTTGTACATAGTTTCATTATGCTTTATTGTACATATCTTATTTCAAAATACAAAAACATTCAAATAATTCAAAAACATTTCAATTGAATGCAACATCCATGCTTTACATTTATACTACCATGTTAGAATTAAATTTTTATATCCTATGATATTGTTCATTGATTTATTTACATTACCATGATTCACTTGATCTTCTTGGAATGTGTGAAGTGACATCTAGATCTTTGATTGCTTCACTCTACCTATTGAGGGGGCATCCTAATTCTACATTCAAGACATACATTGACATATCTACCCTTTGGGGGCATCTTCTACATGACTACACCATTTAGGTTATGTCATTCCTATACCACCAACTCTAGTTATCATGTTGAGGTACTTTACTTATTAGCTTACACTAGTTATTCTATCAACACTCACTAGTATATAGCACTTGTGTATTTCTTAGCATCTACCTAGTCTTATACTACATGTTTTGCATGCTTTCACTTCTTTTTTTGATTAGTTAGATGTGATAGTATTTCAAACATTTACATTTTTTCCTTTCTTACTTTGTGTAGCTAGATGTGATTTCATTTTTTCGTTATTGTTTTATTCTTTTGTGTGCCTTAGGACATTTTACAATGTCCTTTACATGTACTCTTTTATGTTCTTATATCCCTCATGCTAACTTTGATTATTTTCAATTGTATGTGTATATGGAATTTGAACATGTCTTGTATTCTTGATTTTTAGTTTGAGTGACATGAGCCCATGCCCCTTATTTTATTCACCATATGGCCACTTTTGTATGATTCTTGCTTCTTTCATTGCATTCTTATTTGCTTGTTTGCTTCTCTACGATTTGTAATGCCATGTTCCACATCATGCATTATCTTACTTTCTTATTTGCCATGATGGAAATCATGCTCTATCCATCCTTGAAAACTAACAACTAACATTTCCTATTTCAATTTAGTACACTGGACATGCTATTACATTGTTACATCTATCTAGGTATACCCCTATTGATCTAACAATCTCCAATACAAACTATGTTATATCTTGAGAGATATTTTTCAATTATCATTTTTATATCATATATTTAATAGCTTAACACACTTGTAGGGATATTTATTCTAAGGAAAATCATTGTAGGGTATTCAATCCTACCCTCAGAAGAGGGGGGAATAAACAAGGGCTTTGTCACAGAGATCAAAACCTTCTACTAATCAAAAAATAGTTGTCATAATACTTAGAACATCAACTAGAACCCAAACTAGGTAGAACAGACTAGAAAGATAGTGATGAATACAAAATAGTGATAAAAAATAGTAAAGGACAAAAGTAGCATACTTGGAATACAATGCCAAATAATAAATTGTCTTTTTTTTGGTACTCCTATCCAAATAATATAAAACCTAGATTTTATAAAAATAGACAAAAAGGTAAGTTCAGTTACAATTTTGTCATCTACAATATAGTTCAAAATCAATATTTTAAATATAGTTTTTCTTAGATAATCTAGGTATAGGGGGCATCATGCATGACATGATGGCTCTCTCTTCTAGTTTTAGATTGGGAAGTTGGTATAACTTCTAGATCATAATTTATGCTACAAACACTAGTGATTGGGGGCAATGTGTGTGGTACATTTTCCTTCTTTTCTTTCTAAGTTAAATACATTACCCAGGTATTATTAGTAGTTACGTGTCTTATTCCATTTTTAGGTGGTTGGCATCATTTTAGATTGGCTTTCATATAAGCCTAGTTCTCAGTTTTAGAGTGCTTTCATACAAGCCTAATTTCCACCTTTCAGAGTGGCCAAGAAGTTCCTAGTTCTTAGTACACATTACATTATCCATGCCACATAATCAGATTACAAAGCATTCATGGATTTAGGATCCATCTCATACAATACACATTCATATTGATATCATCTCATAGCTTCACTTAGTGGGCAATGATGGAGCCAAAGGACTTGTTAGCCTTTGTATTCTTAAGCTACATACTTAGAGGGATTGGACACATATTATAAACATAAATTATCACACACATGATCATATAACCTCACTTAGTGGGAGATAATAGAGCTGAAGGGCTAGCCTTTGTATTCTTTCATCACTCTTAGGGAACTGAGAACTTAGCTTTGTTCATGATACTAATTTGGTACAACACATACTCAAAATCATCCAACATTACTCAGGATCACTCAACATCATTCAACATTACACATCTTCATGGGCTTCACCCTTGTAGGTAAGTTTAGGTACACTTTCTATTTTTATTTTATCCTAGTATTTAGTTTTATTGCATCACTAGAATAATGGGGGGGGGATGTAGTCATATAAAATGTCAAAATTGGTAATTTGAGTGTGGTTTATGATACCTTATCCATAGGTCCTTCTTGCATATTCTTAATACCCTTTTATACACCTTTTTACTCATTGCCAGTTATTCATAGCCTTTTAAATACTCATTCCAGCTCAGTCAAACTCTATTTCCTAGGCTAATCCTAATCCTCCAAGTCCTAATATTGTAGGATAGGATTGCCATACTTGGAATATAACACCAAACCCTAGGGTGTCCCATTTTTGGCACTCTTATCCCTTTTTAATTTGAGCCCAAATAACCATTTTCATTTAATTCTTATTCTTCATCATGTCAGCCTAACATGAAAAAATCTAACCCATGACCAATAGTTCCCTATAAAAATCCCATCCAAAATTAATTTATAAATGGGAGTGACACATATTACAAAGCAATCAAGAATACAAGAAAAATATAATGGTAAACTTCCTTGTTCTCTGCATACAGTCACCCAACACAACTATAAACAAATTTAAACCCTCATATTAATCCCTAGCCACCTTAATCACTCACAGTTTATCATTTTTACATCTACATCACACTATTTCACAAAGAAATTTAGGTGGGAGAACTACACATGGCTTGATAGCTCTTTAAAGTATTGGTATGTGGGTAGCGTGCCCACACAAGGGGTGTAGATCACATGTTCAGTACATTTTACACACACTAACCCACATATATTCAAGTGATTCAAACATTTTTTATCAAGCATGATAAAAGGTTAGGGTTTGAATATTAAATCTTCTCTATATCAAGCTATGTCTACATTCAACACTCAAGATTTCATAGATAGGATCACATAAGAATAATGTAAAGAACCTAGAAAGTTTAGGTCCCTATGACCAGTTTGGATAATAAAAATAGGATTGGAAAAAAATGATAGACCTTAAAGTGTCTTCTTTTCAGTGCTCCTATCCTTTCACCAAACAAAATTAGGATTCTAATTTGTGACACTATCTTAGTCCTACACAGTGAATTTTAGATCCTGTCTCAACTGTTTTAGCCTATTTTTAGCTAAGTCATTTTTTCTCCTTATTTATTTATATTTTTTTAAGAAGAAAAGGATAGCTAAATTATAAAAACTAGGACTATAAATTTTTCAATATTATTTATTAATTTATTAATCTAGAACCTTAAGTAAAATAGGAATAAAACTCCATTATTCCCAAAAAAATTAAATCAGAATCATATTCCTATATATGTAATATCCATAAATGATTAATTAATAATAATAGTAGAAAGAATATTATTTGTGTGATTAAAATTTTATTTTCACTACATATCTATGTTTGGCTCACTCATTCTTTAACATATAAGACCTTATGAGAGGATATATAGACTCATTTAGTCTTCTAGCTCCTAATGCTCATTTTGCACAAGGAGTAGAAGTTGATGTTGAATATTTATTCAAAATTAATTAAATTATTTATATATCCACCATGGAAGGATTATCAACATCACATCAGACTTGTAATAAAGAAATTTTATGCATCAAACACCCATTAAGACCTGAAACAACACCCAAACCATATATTTTCTATATATTCCTTGTAGCCCTTTTTAAAGAAAAGCTCCTTGTATAGGATAATATAAATGTGATTATGAGAAAACAAGAAAATTTTCAAGTATATTAAATCCTCCTAAAACTCCATGCAAAATTTGGTGTCCAAAATTAAAGTGTAGGCATGTTTTCTAGCCCATTATCCTTGTCTAATTAGGCGTAAATAGCCCTTTTAACCATAGAAAGAGAAATCTTTCACCTCGGAGATCACACATGTTTTAAACTCACAAAAAATATTTTATTAAATTTTATCATTCTCCCACCAAGTTCCATGTCAAATTTGGTTATTTGAAACAACTTGGAGGTACTAAAACCATGAAATGGCCTTTAGCAAGCTTGCCTTTTTGAGGCATTTTCTAAATGGCTCAAAATAATTGAATGGTTTTGGCACCTATAGATGATTTATTATATTTTTTTTATTCTAATCAGGTATACAAATTCTCAATATTTCCTCCCAATTGATTATCATCGTTATACATGCTAAAGAACCCTTGTTTTAGCCTAAAAACATGAAAAGGTATAATTTTTGAATAATTTCATACAAGTAAAGGTACAAAAAAATTACATTTATAGGACCCACTGAGAGTATTCTAAAACCTTTTTTATGTTTTATGAGGTAACTATTTAGTTTTTTGGGGTTTCCAACTCAACCTCTACAAACTCATTCGAACTAGGGTTTTAGGAGGGTCTTAGGTAGTTTTCACCCTTAAGCATGATTCATAAAGATGCAACACAAAAAATATGAAAAAAATCCACAAATTTGAATTTAAATACCCCCTCTAACACCCCATAACTCTTTTAGTTCCCATTATAAACCTCCTTGCTAGTGTGAGAATCCAAACTTGGCCTCTCAAGTTGATTCTTGCATTTTATGCACCTTGTCTTGAGCTTGGATAAAAAAATGGATTATTCATGAATATTTATGAAAAATAAAATCTTAAAAACATATAATTTATCCCCATGAACATTTTTCAATTATTTTTAATCGTAATTATACCTTGAAATTGTAAGTGACTCCCTTTTGGGCAATAGGCCTAGTCTAGGCTAGTAGGTTTTGACTATAAATGATTAGTCTCCACCACTTTTGATTTTTTTTATCATAATTCATGGTATTAATTAATGTTATTTTACACTAAATATACCTTAACACATCATTATAAACTATCACATAGTTTTCTAAGATAATCAACACTCCTTTTGGTTAATTTTTCATCATTTCTTACACTCATGTTTGCCTGAAAGTGACCTATCTCTAAGACAAAGTATAGGATATTTTCACTATTTTTACATGATAAAAAAATTATATGGGAGGATTCAATAGGTTATAAGGACCCTCTATACAAACTTTTATGTCAAGATGACCTCTTTAGCACCTCTAAACCTTAAAAACTCCAAGGCAGACTTTTGGCCTATTGACTATGTGAAAAATTGGAATATAGATTGTGTATTGCATCAAAAACCACTCCATGATCTCAATTTAATTATTAAAATTAAGTTAGGTACATAATAATTTATTTTAGGTTTTTATTGACATTTTGTAACTTATAACTCCTTAACCAAATTTCTCAATTTGCACCCTTCATACTTAGTAGGGTTGTTGTAGGCATACAACTATGTTTGATCATATTTATAGGTACCTTTTTATCATGTTAAAAGATTCACATCATATGAATCTCGATGAAATCATAAACCTTTTTAATGTGTTGAAATATTTCCCTAAGCATAAAAACTCCTTAAATGTTATGTCCTCATTCCACTTCATGCTTAAAATTTTGTTTGGAGGTTGTAGGTATATACTTGATGTATGAATGTAATATGTATTTTATGTTTCATCATGTATGTGCTCATATAAATGTAAACCTTACTTTTAAATTTTTATAAAACTTACCTCTTACTTGGATAGAATGTAAATTCTGCATAAATAATTAAATTCAACTATAACTATTGAAACTCATTGACTACCTATAGAACCTTATTACTAAGCCTATATAGAGTGAAAATGGGATGCATATTTCTTGAGAATATTGGTATAAGGAACTCATCTCAACATTTACTGCTTGAATTCATATTCCATATTTTAATCCCATGAAGTACCCCCTAGAGTGTGTGACTTCTTTAGAGACATTGATCCCTACGTTTCATATCCCATGATGATAACTTAGGTATATGAATATGTTCGAACACTATTTTAGGTGAATTTTTTCACTATATACTAGGTTTTAAGACATTTATTTGAGTCCCACATCCTTCATAGTTCTTGATCTTGCCTTGAACTAACTCTTTTAAAGCATCTACCTTCTTTATAATCCACCATCCTTTCATTGAATCACATACCTCTCTCTAATTGATTGTACTTATGACTATAGGTCCTTGTATAAACAAGGATCAATGCTTGAGAGTAATTTTGAGTAAGTAAAAAAACCCTCAAGATAATATTATTTAACTTACTAAAGTATCTCTCCAATCTCAATCACCTTTCTTGATCTTCAACCTTGAAAACCTCTCAAATTTTAATTACTCCCCTCTTGTTGTAGGTATCCCTTAAAATAGCTATAGATT
This sequence comes from Torreya grandis, assembly GCA_037957365.1. NCBI lineage: Eukaryota > Viridiplantae > Streptophyta > Pinopsida > Cupressales > Taxaceae > Torreya > Torreya grandis. Next base: position 3,810,896 of record JARHVA010000369.1, read on the forward strand.
ACCAATTAGGGTGAAATTTGATGAATAAAAATGTGATGTAAGGTATAAATTTATATATACCTTACACCATCATTCATGAGGCTACTTAAACATGACAGGTAACTCCATAAAGCTAATGGTTACTTAAAACTTCAACATCTTGAAATTTGACTAAATCATACCTAAAGAATTTTATTTCCAACCATAGGTGTATGTATAGATAGTAAATAGGGTTTGATATGATTAGATATATTTTAAATAACATAACAAAAAGATAAAATTCATCAACTTATCAAGGATCCCTTATAGTCATAATGAACTCTTTGATATTCCTAAACCTTAAAGATGTTTTTATAATGTTATGAAGCCTACTGACTATGGATGATCTTTAGTTAGATGTAGATAGATTATTAATGTGGGCTAATTGAAAAGTCCCTAATCCCCTTTGAATTACCTTAAAACCTTAATCACATCTTTCTCTTTTAAAAACTAACTATTGACCAACTAAGACCAGAGTTATACCTTCAAGTCTAGTACTACCAAACTTTTTAAGAACCCTATTAAGACTTCATGTGAGTGATTGTAGGTCACCTCTATATAGAAAAAAGGGAAGAATGGTAATAATATAAAGGTGTCATGATGGTTGACCTTGGTTTATTATTATTTAAAATAACACCATCATTTGTTACAATGCTTCTAGAAACCCTTTGAACTAAGAAGCTCATGTTGTCATTGCAACCCTTCATCCCATGTCTTAAGATATGCTAATAGTAGGTATATTGATTAGACTATTTTAAGTACTCATGTTAGTAATTATTTTAGGGTTTAGGACCCTATTTAGGTCTATTAGTATTTAGTGTGACCCATTTGAACTCACTTACCCTACACAAGAACCATGTAATGAAACAAGACGACCATATGTTGCACTGTCACCTCATCAAATTGTTGTAGGTGGCTATGTTAGGTTAAAAGACTCTTGTAGGCTATCATATGAATATTATTTTTCATGTTTAATTTATTTTAAAATATTTCACTCTCATAAATGAGTGAAATGTCTCCACGTACTATCTATAACCTAAGACTAATACTTAATAGTTTTGTTCATAAATTGTCACCTTATTTTGAATCCTATATGTAGGAAACTTAGGTCAGTCATTTAGCACTCCAAATATTCTTTATATGGTCTCTAAATCCACTAGTCCATGTCACCTCCACATCTTTGAATGTCCTTTATGATATTAGCACCAACTTCATGAAAAAAGAGTCATTTGTATGCAACCTATATCTCCATTATACTTTAAAGCATTGAAAGGGTTTTTAGGCTCAAGTTACTATAGATAACACTATAGAAAGGTAGTCAACAATCTCATGACTTTGAGGCCTTCAAACATCACTTCCTTCTAGTAACACACCCACTCCCTTTTGTAAGGCTGAACCCCTACATAAGGGCTACCAGATAGAACCATTTGAATTGGTCTAGACCCTCCTTTAACTATTTTATGAAAATATCAAAAAAGTTAAAGGGCTCTATTTTCATGTTTTTAGGGAACTTTTCTCTAAATTCCTCTTTCAACCATTGAATACAACTCTCAAATTGCTCATCACTCCATGACATCATACATGGATTGTCATGTTATCATTCAACCTCCATATACCACAAGAAGGTGTCTAAACATGTCAAGTCTCCTTTTCTCAAGAATTTTTAGACCTCTATTAATGCCACCTATAGGTAGACATCTTTAATGTGTAAGAAATGAGTTGTGGATATAGGTTATATGCATGATGTATGGGGTTGTGATTAATATTAGCTCTCTTAAACTCTTTAAAGGAAACATTTACCATGATGATACCTAAAACTTCTTCTAAAGATTTATTATAGCATAAATAACCTCCATTTGATGCTTGTAGGTGCAAACCTAATGTTACAGGCCTGTAGGTGGAGATGATAGCTCAAAACATGAAAAAATTTGGAGTTTGGCTTACTTACTCATGTTGTTTAGAGGTAAATTTTCAAGACCTTTTATGAAACCCCAATGAATGTATTAGAACCTCACACCTCAATTGACCATGGTGACAAGTGAATGCAATTAGGGCTGACTATGTATGGTGAATTTGAGATCATATTGTTGACTTGTAATGGCCTTGATATGGTCCATGGAATCAAATGCATTAATATTTTGAACCTAAAGCAAAATATTCTACCCTAACCACTTTTCAAAGAATATGACACCAATTAGTCTTTTTATAACCTAAAGTTGCTCATTCTTGAATGTAAGGACTGTGGTAGAAATCAACATGATGAAATAAGTTTAAGGATTTGTCAAGGTTCATGATGTATCTTAAAACTTGGTTATTTCTTCAAATAATTTGGAAAAATATCTCATCCACTAATATTTGGTATGCACATTGAAATCAAGATTCAATAAATTCACCTATACCTTGTTGAAAAAATAAACTCAGTTTGAACTCTCTCAAAGAGACACACTCAAAATGGAAACTTGTGAACTCTTACTTGAATTAATTAGGTGTATAATGACTTATATCATACATTTATAACCTATTAATATTAAAAAAATATGATAAAAAACTCATATTTTTCTCAAAACTGACCCAATAGAGCATTCAAAAAAATAGAGAAGGAAACATGATTTTTTCTATAAATACCTTATTGAAAGGAGTTATCAAATGAGACCAATATTAAAATGAGAATCATGACCCATAAAATCATCCAAAATCCATTTCTCTCCATTTTTTTTGAGCTTGAGAAATAGATCCAAGAATAGATCCCTCTTGGATGCATAGGCTATAGTGACCTGCTATCACTCTTAATGATTGTTAATAAATATGAGAGAATAAATCCATGAACTAATGATACTAATTTAAATCTTAATAATACCCCTAAAATTTTCCAAAATTTTAGATCTTAACTCTCTCTTCTCTTCTTGTATCGACCATTTGAAAGTTGTCCCTTTAGGCATGCCAACAAGGTCAATATTGGAGCAAATTTGGTTTTTGAAAAATTTCCACCTAAAACTTCATATAAACCATTTAAGGAACCGTTTAATCTTATATGATTCTTTTCTCATAAAAATCCTCTAAAAACCAAAATGAATGCCTTAAAAAGGCCTTTTTTCATTAAAAAGTCTATTTTCACCAAGGAACTTTGAATGAAATAATATAAAATGTTTCCTTGAGTCTTCCACTTGTATTATGAAGTAAATAAAGATTTAATGAATCTTATTACTAATTAGATACCATAAAAACCTTCTTTGGAGTGACAAAATGGTCAAATTTGCATAAAAATGAGTCATGAAGTTAGTAAAAAATGTGGTAAACCTAATTATCCACATGATAAGAATATAATTACCATAACACATTCTAGTAAATTTATAAGAACACTCAATACTATTCTCACCACTAAAAAATGGCTTAGAAAGGCCAAAAATGACTAGACATGCACAAGATAAATGAAGGATAAGACCTTAGCTCACCTAATCAACCTTAAGACCTTCTAATAATGGATTATAATAATAACTTAAATGGATTTTACAGACCAATTTACTGACTCACAAGACAAACTAGAATGATGTGCAAAGTTTCAAATGGTAGGGGTGACAATTTGACCTATGAAGTCAAATTGTCAACATTTACTTTTATTTTTACTTACCCCTCATTTATCCCACAAGCTTTGGTATGCACTAGATTAGATTTTAAATTTATTTTATCATTTATACATTATGAATATGAAAACATAGGACCTATCTAGGTTTACTACATAGTTTTGCTTGACCGAAAGATTTGGAACCCTCCCTAGTGATATTATTATCGCAATAGATCCCTTGGCTAGGTTTAGTAGATCCATCTTGGTCATGACCCCAAATATAAAATGTGTCAACACTTATAAGTGTAAGTAGAATTTATCTTCTCTGATATAGTATTAATTTAATAGATCATCTGCATATTCCTTTGTATATATTTTGGTGAACCTGATGTGAATCTAACCCTTGCAGGTTTTCTTTCATGCCATAATTTTTGTCATCAAATTATATTTTTATATATTTATAGTATTGTATCAACCAGTAGATATAGTTCTAATTTTTTGTCCATAGGTTTAATGCATAGTCACTTCCAAATGACTCTATTCTATCTGTGTAGGTCTTCACCAATTCTAGGTTATTAGATTAAGCAGTTCAATAAAACATTCTTATTCAGGTCTAGATTAGCATATATAGTCAAACTAGTCGAATATATTTTCTATTTTATTCTATCAATATACAAGTCAATAAATATAGTCAAACAAGTTGAATCTGATCATTATCACTTCTTCAACACATAGTGTTTTATAAACTTGGTCGAACTAGTCGACCTAGTTGATAGGATTTTAGAGTAGCATTTAGACATCACAACATAAAAATTTACAAGATAAAACATCTTCAATCCTATCAAGGTTCCTTTTTGTTCTCTCTCTATTATTTCATTTCTTCCTTTAGTACTATCTTTCACAAGTTTATTGTCTATAAAACTAAAACCCTATAACTAACTAGGTTGACCTAGTCAACTTAGTTTAATAATTTGTCTTCTATTTAAGAGACATAGTCAACCTATTCGACTTTTTTCTTAAAGACCTTGATTCTAAAAAATATCAGTGACCCAATCAAATCTATTCTATACTATTTGAATACAATGTCACCTAAACTAACTCTATATTATTATCAGTCAAGGAATTAACATGTATTTGCTAGTAATTAATTCACCTTCCTTTTTAGTTGTTTGCATGCTTAAATTAACTCCCATAACTTAAATATGTGGTTTTTAAAATTACCATTTTATTTAAATTATTTTTTATCTTTTTCACACATTTCCAAATCACTCTAAATTTAAAAAGCATTAAACATTTATCTTCCCAAGGTCTAGCTACTTGGATTTCATCACCAAAAAAGAAACCAACTTGGTTTTCTAGCGAGCTATAAATAAGTGGTTTATGGTATATATTGGAAAATCACCTGACACCCTTATCATTATAGGATTATGAAGTGAAGGGGTAAGCACTAATACCAAGCAAGTACCATCACCAATATAAATCCCTTTCAACCCAAATATCTTGAAACCAACCTTAGATTACTTTCTATTTCCTTATTTCAACCAACTTCCATATCACATTAAAATCAGACTTTCTTATAACTTAATAACACTTAGGATGACCAAATATTTATCTTTTAATTATTAGTTTTACTCTCTCTTTGATCATCATATGTTGTATCTCAAAACTTTCATTGGCCAGTGTTAGTGTAAGGTTTGTTCATTGTGTTCTAATTGGATCAGTCACATTGATCCAATTGTTTGTGTGTTTGATTTAATTATTGATTCAAATTATCTTGTAAAAGTTTCCCCTATTTTAGCAAATTATCATCTTCATTGATACAGTCTCTTAAACATTATTTTTCACCTTATTGATTACAATACATAGTCAACCTAAATAACCATGCATTCTTATCTCTCTATTTTGTTCCCTATTTAGTAATACACTATCAGCCCATATGACTGTATATTATATTCATCCTATCTAAGTATTACTCTATCAACCTAGTTAATTCTATATGTATTTGAATAACTTTGTTCCATGTCTACTTGACTTTATTCCTTGTTTGGTTGACTCTATTCCTTATTTGGTCGACTCTATCCTTAATTTTTCTTCATACCTAATCTTTGTTTATTTCATCAAACACCATTAAATCCTATATCAAAATATTATTGGACAACATGAATCCATTTAGAAACTATATGGGGTGTTATTTTCTTCCTTTCTTCACCTCCTACAAGAATTCTCACTCTTTGAGTTATTCTTCTCCTCCCTCATCTCTGGATTGTAACATGGTTCAAATCATGACATAATATGAGATTAGTGGATCATATCCTTTTCATAAATATCAAGATAATTCACATCTTCAATCATCTAATCACAATGTGGGGGTAATTGACACAAGTCTATCCAATAACTGCATAAGTAATCCACTACATGACAACCCTACCCTTAATACCAACTCAGGGAGTTCTCCTACAAATAATAATTCACCAATTAATACCACTAAAATTCTTGCATAGATAGTGAAACAAATGACCACAATGCAAACATCTACCACCTCCAAAATTATGCAACTACAACATCATTTTATCAATATGCCTAATCAAAATCCTATTCTTCTTCCTTAAAATAATCAAAATTTTATTCCTCCGCCTCTTAGAGATGCCATAGGGAATGTCATCCTCTAACCTATCATGAATAATAAGATGTTCCAACACATTCAAAATGCACTTTTATCCCATTTTATTATTTTTATTTATATTGGTAGCATATCTCCAACTATTAAATGCGATGGGACTAAAGACCCTACATCTTTTCTTGAGGTGTTTGACTATCTTTATAAGGAGTGGATCTAGACTAATAATTTCACCAAAACTAAAATTTTAGTAAAAATTATCACTAGTGATGTATTATTATGGTATAATAAACTTCACCAGCATTTCATATGGCAACTCAAGGATTTAGACAATCCTATTGTTAATAATTTCAACATAATTATCATACTAAATATTTCCTTAACCATTTTATCAATGCTATGAAATCTCCATTGAATCAGCTCATGATTTTATCAAGTGATATAAATATTTGTCTCACAAGGTTGATAATAACATTAATGATGATAATTTATTTAAACTCCTTATAAATGCATTAATTCCTTCACTTCAATATAAGGTTCAAAATTTTGCTCCTAAAACTCTCAAAAAAGCTCTTGACCAAGATAAGCATTAAGAATTCTTAATGAAATAGTTTGAAACTAATACCAAACTCATTAAAGGATATTTTCAACATTCCACTAATTCAATAACTGGAAATCTTTCTCCAACCAATTTAGGAGTTGCCAAAGCTAATAATACCCCATCTTCTCACACACCATTAGTTATGAAACAAATGAAATAATTTTTATCACCATCTAAACCATTTAATTATCCCAATAATCCTCCTAAATGGTATGACCCTAATTAATTTTATTGGTTCCATGCCCAAATTAATCACTCTCATAAAACATGTAGAGGGCTCATAAAAATTGATGTCTAATAGATGCATGGTGATTTATTTAATCACAAAGCCATGAATCAACTCCATCATCAAGATTACGTTAATTATTCTCAAATATGACAAGATCCCAAAGCTTATTATTCTAACAACCAAAATTTATTTTTTGACATATTAAGCTCAACATGCCAAAAAAGATGTTTATGCCATTAACACTGACTACAACCAATATTACAATAATTATCAATATGTCAATGTGGCTAAGGTCAATTATCAACATAAAATGGTTCAAAAATATCCTATCACTAAACCTAAAAAACCTTATTTATAAGAGCAAATCCTCAAATATAATATAACTACTACCTAGCTTTAAAAACCAATGAGGATCCATCACCTATTTTTTAACCCCTAACCACTTCTCTTCCTCCAAAATATAATTTACCTTCTAAGCCTTGTGTTAGTTCCTCTTCCAAAACCCATTGGTACTTCTTAGAAGAACTTAAATACATGACTTACAAGATACTTCTTATGGAGTTAGTTCACACCTCTCCTTGTCATCATAAGTTCCTCATGTAATAGCTTTACGATATTGAAGATCCATCTTCCTTTAAAGAGGAACCATCTTCTCATGAGCCTTAACCAACTAAAGTGCATACCATTGAATCCATTTATCCTTCTTCAAAACCTTCCATATAGTTCCTTGAAGAATACATGATTAGTGATGAGATCATATTTCAAGATGATGATCCACCCTTATTTATTAAAAAATCCATTAATACCATCCTCTTTCATAAATTACTAGTAGATGAAGGTTTTGATATTAATGTGACATATTTTTGGCTCATACAACAACTTTTGTATAATAAAGATCATCTCAAACAAACTCACTTGACATGTGGATTTTAAAAAACTAATCAAAATCCACTTGGTTATATTTGGATCCATTTTATGATTAGACATAAGACCATCTAAACTAAGACCATGGTCCTTGATTTACCCTTATCTTACAACATGCTCCTAGGATGCCCATGGACTCATAGAATGAGGGATATCACCTCTTCTAGTAGCCAATGTTTCAAGTTCATTTATAATGTCAAGAGGTATAAACATGAGGTTGATCCTAACCCTTGAAGTATTTAAATCCCAAATCTCAATATCAAATACCCACCATTCCAATGATCAATAGTGATCCCTTACCCTAATTCATCAACCTAAATCTAAATTTACATGTCACTCTTACTAATTTATATGATGATGAACCTAATGATTTGAAAAATACTTATAACACTACCAAGATACCTCCTTACATCTCAGAGTGTCTTCTTCCTTCTTTGTTGCCTCATGATCACACCAAACCTCTCATAGATGAGATAACAGATTCCTACACTCCATGCAATGCTCAATAAGTCTCTTACACAAAATATGACTTCATGTGCAATGATTATGGAGTGTATTAATTATTCAAAGATATTTTAATCATGTATCCATATAAATTTAGTGATATAGGCATCTCCCCTTCTAAATTTCCTCCATGATCTCAAGCATGTATGATTTCTCCAACCAATGGTGATAATTACATCATGGCCCAAGCTCAATCAAGAGAGTTGGATGTTTAACATTATCAAAAAACTCTACCTCAAATACATGATTTCAATCATGATGTTCATACCATTTCCACCAGTTTTAAATTAGCACCTAAAGGTCATGTAATTCCTACTAATTATCCACTTATTGATACTCCTTTGATGGTATAAAAAATATTACCTTCTAAACCTTCAAAACTTTTTGCATGTTTTATTATTCTTACTAAACCAATCATTATTTACAATCCTTCCTCTCATCAATAATATTACCAATAAACCAATCACACTAGATCAACCTTCTTCCCCTACTCTACCTACTCCTGAGATTACATTAGATTCTAAGGCCATAGATATGTGCCAAATACATTTTTAATATGATCTCCATAGTAACAAAATTATTTATCATGAAGTAAATGTCAAGTATTATGGTCCTATTCCCATGTTCCCTAGCGATGAAGCCATTCTTGAATTGTTTCATGCCTGATAACCTCAAATCCATCAATAACATCATAAACTTGAAAATTTCAATAAAAAATCCCCTCATTTCAATAACTTCATCACTAGCATTGATCCTCAAACAAACCCCATTTCCTCTCTACCTAATATGCCATATCATTTCCAAGATGGAAATGTTATGCTTTTTAAGGAAACTACCATAATTGAATATGGTACCTCATCATGCCTTAGATCAATCAAAGTCTCTTCAAAACTTATACCAACCAAGAATGATAACTTTAGCTTATTCTTTGATAAATATCATGAGACTTTTGCTTGGTCCTATGAGGACATGCCTGGCATTGATAATAGCATCATGGTGCATAATATATATAATCACCTATCCTAATGCCAAACCCATGTCACAAAAGTATCATAAACTTCCACTAGAATTTTATACTTTAAGCCATAAATAAATCATTAAAATTATTGATGCCAAATTTATCAAGCCTGTGGACTATTCATAATAGGTGTTAAACATTGTCCTTATTTGGAAGAAAGTCACCATGGTCATTCACATTTGCATCAATTTTTTCAACCTTAATATTTTTTGTCCTAAGGATAAATTCCCTTTACCTTCCATAGATGACATAATAAATTCCACTACTGGCTATGAAATGTTATCCCTTATGGATGGTTTCTTGGTTTATAATCAAATTCACATTGACCTTGAAGATCAACATAAGACAAATTTTAGAATAAAATGGGGCACCTATTGTTACATTAAAATTCCTTTCAGCCTTAAAAATTCTAGAGATACTTATCATCACAACATGACCCACATTTTCCATGATCTTATCCATAAGATTGTGGAAACATGTGTGGAAGACCTCATTTCCAAGTTTAAAATATTAAAAACTCATCTTTCTAATCCTTATATTATCTTTGATTGCCTCATTAAATACAAAGTTAGACTAAATCCCTATACATGTGTCTTTGGAATCACATCTATAAAATTGATAGGACTATTAGTTTCTCTTCATAGTATTTATGTTGATACCATCAGGATCAACATTATTGTCAATATGCCTATCCCTCATTCCACTCTAGATATTTGTACTTACCCTGACAAACTTGGGGAAATAAGATGATTTGTCACCAAAATGGCTTACTACATCTATTCTATTAATTCTATTTTAAAGAAGTGTAATGCCCTTGAATGGATGGATCCTTATTAAAAAACATTTGACAATATGAAATAATCTTTGCTTCACCCACCCACCCTTTGTCTACCTTTTAATCATCATCCTTTAATATTATATACTTCTTCCACACCCATATCAGTTGAGGAAATTATTGCCTAACAAGATGATACAAAAATAGAATATGCCATATATTATATCATTCAAGGCCTAATTGACTATGAAAAACATTATACAAAATTATAATGTGATTTCCTCACCATATATTTTATAGTTGCAAAGATTCAAAATTAAATGTTTTATCAAACAACTTATGTTATCATTCATTTTGATCCACTCCATCACTTATTCTCCAAAGCCTTTCTTATTGGAGATAGAATTGGCAAGTGGATGGTCCTTCTCATGGATTTTAATCTCTGCATTATTACATAAATTTTTTTCAAAGGATAAATCATTGCTAATCAACTCATAGTCGCTCCTATACCAGCTACTTACCACTTTCAAGATAGTCTTCCCAATGAAAATATCCTCTATATTAAAGGTCTTAATCAATCTATATATCTTAAATATTACTACAATAATTTCACTATTGATCTTGAAGAAATTAATCTATAAGAGTCTTTTATCCTTCCCAATACTACTAGATCTAAAGTAATGATCAAAGAACTTAAAATTAATTTCAATTTACACAAAGATACTTGTACCCTTCATTTTGATGGCACTAAATGCCTTCAAAGAGCTAGGGTAGGTTGTATCCTCACTATTCATCTTGTTAAAATTATCCATTTGGTATTTTTCCTTACATTTGATGTCATTAATAACATGGTGGAATATGAAGCCTTAATCCTAGGCATGAGGTTGGTACTTGATTTAAACATTACATATCTACATGATTTGGGTGACTCCCAACTCATATTATACTAGGTTAATGGTGATTATCAATACAAAAGTGAAAATATCATTACTTATCATCAAATAATGACTAACTTTGCCTAATATTTCATTTATTTTACTATTCAGCCCATCTCTCAACATCAAAATTCTATAGTTGATTCACTTGATTCTTCTACATCTTTATTTCATCTGCACCAAGTTATTACTAGTTATACCTTTATTATCCAAATAATAAATTTCCCATCTTCCTTTCAGGCATAAGATTCACTTATCTACCACATTGAGGCTATCACCATTTGACAAAGCCCATGGTATAAAGACACCAATCAATTCCTTGAGCACCAAACATATCCTCCAAACATTGATTCATGTGAAAAGACTCACATTCATAAACATGATTTTAAATGTCTTTTGATATAAAATACTTTATTATTTAAATGCTAAAGGCAACCTTTTCTATTGTTTTATGACATAAGAGGTCCCTCCTCTCCTTGAACAAGCACATCGGGTCATTTGTAGTGGTCACTATAGTGGACATGCTACAACTCATAAATGCTTATGTATGGGTTACTTTTATCCCACTCTTGAAAAATATGCCATCATGTTCTCTAAAAAGTGTATTCCTTATCAAATTCATGATGATATAATCCATTCATCTCCATCTGATCTTCAAATTATGGAATCTCATTGGCCATTTTTAATGTGGGGATTAGTTCTCACAGGCAAAATACCTAAATCACAAGATGGGCATGTCTTTATCATCATGACTACTGAGTATTTTTTAAATGGGTCAAATCCATGACCCTTGTTAATGTCAATAGAACCATAATTTATAAATTAATCTTAAACCAAATAATTTTCCACTTTGTTATTCCTAATGCTATCATTTCTAATAATGATGGTAATTTCAAAAATAAAGACGTCAAATAACTGTCTTAAATCCAAAATTAATCATAAATATTCCACACCCTATCATCCCAAATATAATGGAAAATATTATGCAACTAAAAAAATCATTAATAACATTATATAAAATATAATTCATGACACTCGCATGTATTGGCATCTTCATCTATATCCTACTCTTTTGGCCTATCACACTAGTATACACACTACCACTAGGGTAATGTTGTTTTCACTAGTCTATCGGTTTTGAATCAATCCTCCCATTAGAATTTGAGATTATTTATCTTCGTATATATATTTTTGGTATCATACCTAATAAATTATTGTGTTAATATAACTTTCATTCTCTTAACCTTCTAGACAAACACCATATTTCTTTTCTACAATAAAATCACCAATACAAAGCTTGCATTTCTATGTAACTTAATAAAAGGGTTAAAGTCCATAATTTTAATTTTGGTGATCTTATCCTTATAATACATTACATACATGATAAATTTGGTAAATATTATAAAAATTATGGGTTCATTATTTAGTCAAAGACATCCTTGGTCCTAGCACCTATCGTCTTTAAAATAATGGACATATTTTCAAAGGGCTAACCAATGTGCAATTCTTAAATAAGTATTTTTCCTAGATATTTCCCTTATTATCATGATTTATATATATTATCCTTATAAAACTTTTTAAGTATATCTACATGGGTTTTACCCTCTATATTAATCTCTCTCTCTCTCTCTCTCTCTCTCTCTCTCTCTCTCTCTCTCCTCTCTCTCCTCTCTCTCTCTCTCTCTCTCTCTCCTCTCTCTCTCTCTCTCTCTCCACAAACCTTAGTTCCTTCTTTTTAATCCTTTGGTTTTCACTTTTCTCATGAGTTATAGTGTAAGACCATGGATAGGACTATGCCTTCCTCATAAATATCATAATTCTCATTTAGTTTTTTCATGATTTATGAACCATATTAGGTTTATCTTTTATTATCTGAATTGTAATACCATTTTTAGGACTAGGCCTTTCTCATAAAATCACCATCTTTAATCCAATGTTCCTTTTCTAGAATGTTCAACAATGGTTACAAGTTTATGATGCCTTGTTCTCAACTTTAAATTTTTCTTCTTTTGTAGATAAAATTTTCAAAACAATAATGTGTTATCATGTTTTACTAAACTTCCCTAATTATTATGGTACAAAATCACACTTTACTATCATTGTATCCCTTTTTCACCCTTTATCACATTTTTTTGAAATTTGAAGTAAATAAATTTATTTCATGTTTCAATCCTCTTAATTTCCTTTCCTTTCATTAAATATTAGATAAATTGAGGTTTAACAAGATATAAATTTTATTTCACCTAAATTCACAAGACTCTTAGACACCATGCTCTCTAAGTTCTCTTTCTTGTAACCAAGTCCAAAGTCTTCAAATGATAGTCATATTTGGCACCCATGTTTGGTTTTTTGAATCTATATGGAGGATGAATAAAAAACTCATCAAAAAGTTAAAATAAAAATAATTTTAAATTAATATCCAATGATATACAAAATGCAACATACAAATTCAAAAAATAAAATAATACCAAAAGATGTGATTAATAACACATATCCTATCTCTAATAAAAGATCAAACTCTAGAGTTGGAATCATGATAAAGCTGAGGTCCATTGGGGTGAAGTAGATAGGTATATTAAAATAGGATAATTCAATAAAATATATGGTGCTACCTACTTTCTCACATAAGTACATAATATTCATAGTATACCAATGACTCTATAAGGGGTCTTAAGGAATGGGGAACACATTTTGGGAAGGTAGGTCCATTTTACTTTTCATGCTTATAGATTTCATGGGATGATCTACATAATTCATTTTTTGACCTAAGATTGTGTGGCTAGGAGAAGTTATTCAAAGTCTTTAATGTCAAAAGTCCTCTTATTTTTACAAACCTAATTTAAGTGTCCTTATTTTTATAAAAAAATTTCTCTATCTTGGTTTTCCTTCATTCTCCCCTCCATCCATTTCATTTTCCCCCTTGATAGGTAAGTGTGATTTTAAATCTATTTTCCCATTTTTATATATTCCCTCTTCTTCACATCTTAAAAACATACTAGCACTACCTTTTTTCTATTTTATCTATCTTTAGAACAAAGCAATATGCTTGAGTGACTATGGATTATTTTCTTTATAACCAAGGCTTTACATTTTCTAGACATTCTCTACTTTCCTTTACCATTTATCGTTATTGTATCACCTTTTTTTTGGACACTTGAGTCCATTTCTACTTTCATGTTCTTTTTCCATTATTGAATGAGGTTGGATTGTTACTTTTCACTCACCAATGTTGTTCTCCAATTTTATGCAATTTTTCCATTGATGATTTAATAACCATTGTTACTATTGACTCATCATTGTTGTTTTTACCATTTTTCTTATGTATCTTTGTTTAAGTAAGGATTGTTACTGATTTCACATTGATTATTAATTATCATTGTTAACATGTATCCTTGGTTTGATTTGGTTAGTTTTAATTTCTTATTTTAGGTTTACTTGTTTGATTTTCTTGGTCTTTAGTAGCCTTGGATTTTTGATTACTTGATTTACTCTAAATTTTTTACTTGGTCATTTAATCCTAACTTAACATTTGTCACCCTAGATTGCCAAATTTCTAAGTACATATCATCCACATTGCATTAATTATCTTGGATTTATTACATCGATTTCTTTTTACTCTTTAGTTTGGTATCCTTAGGTTTATTGAAAGAAGTCTCTATGCCCTCCATGATCAAAACTACAAACAAAGTAGATAACCATCTAATGATAAAGGTATGTCAAGGTACACATACATTACATTTAATTTTTAAGTTATTTCCTTTTTAGTCATTTAGTTTTAGTTATTTTATGCTTTAAAATACTAAAAAAATTTAGCTTCATTATTGTGTGTTACTATAATATTTTCTCAAAGCACCATCCCCTATTACACTTGAGTGATATGTGATGAGCTTAAAGTGGGGAATATGTGTATACATAATATTCTAAAACTTTATCAATTATTTATGATTTATATCTTTTAGGAACCCATTGAGTCCCAATCTCTATGAGTACATACCTTAATGGGTGCATCAGGAAAGGGGTGTATAGACCATTGGTACTTCTCAAGATTGTTGTCCCTTTACTACCATTGGTTATCAATCCAACCTTATCTAAAAACACATCCTAATATTTGCCTCTTCTTTTACACCCTATTTTACTCATTTTTTGCCTCAATTATCCATTACCTAGCCTAAATACCCTTTCCAATAGTTTAAAATATAATGTCAGCCTCATCGACCCTATACTCTAATTGATAAAACTCATTTAGGGTGTAGGTTGCTAACTTAGACTAAGACCTAATTTGATTTTTTTCAATAAAGATATAGAGTAAATTGGGCTGACCTTGTCTACTAAATTTTAAAAAATGATTAGGTTTAGATTCAATTATATAAACACATTAATTTCACCATTCTTAGAGAGACATAAAGAGTTAATTATTCACTTGCACTTCTTTACAGTATGTTCTTCCACCATTCTACTTGAGGAGTCATAGCTTAGGGTTTCTACTTACCAAAGAATCTTGTCTTGTGGAAAAGTCTTAGATGATTTGGCCTTTATTATTGATCATTATGAACCACAAAAACCTTTTGTAAATAACCTTTGTCCAAGGGAGAGATTAAGTCTTGATGGGTTCATATTCAAGGTAAGTATCTCTAACTTTGCTCTTCTCTTTCAGTAGATACAAGTAACATAAGTAATGGCTTTTGAATATATTGATCTCTCTATGCATTATGGTTTTACATATATATAGATTAATTAGGATTTTATTATGCATGTTTTCTTTTATATTTACTAACCCCTCATTTATGCCACAAGATTTGGTGTGTACTAGATTAGATTTTACTTTGTTTTTATCATTTATACATTGTGAATACGAAAAACATAGGACCTATTTAGGGTTATTATATATTTTTTTTATTGAATGGAGGCTTTGGAGCCCTCTTAGTGATACTAATATGGTAATATATCACTTGGATATGTCTAATATATCCATCTAGGTCATGACCCTAAATATCTAATGTGTCAATTATCATAAGTATAAGTAGGATTTATCTTCTTTGATCTAGGATTGATTTAATAGAATAGTTACATTTCAATTTACATATACATTTTATTAACCAACCTCTATATATTGATCATTTATAATTTTTTTAATATAGATTAAGGTAAATTTGGATAAATTAAGTGAATTATTATATTTATCTTATTCTTATCCAAGTCATCTTATGTCAAATCTAATGTGATTTAAGATATTCCAAAAGTCACAAAAGTAAAAGAGAGTCTTTTTTGTCATGTGTCAATTTTTGAAGACCATATTATCTACCTCTTTCACTTACATCTTGTCAAGGTGTCAAAATATTCCTTCTTTAACATATAACTCACTTATGAAATCTCCTTGTCTTATTGTTCTACCTTCACATATAGTGTAATGTCAATGTTGGTAGTTATGAAAGGTTATTTTAATGTTATAATATAATATTAAATTCAATAATATATTCATGTAATGTCACATATGCAACAATAATAGGATATTGAGCAAGATGAATAGGTTTTCATAATAAGAGAAGGCAAATTATGAGAAGATCATGCAAGATTTTATGTTGTTTCAAACATATTTAGCTAATAAAAATTGAAACAAGAGTGATATGTATTTTTAAAAGTATATTAAATATTCCAAAATCTCTAAACCATTCTCACATAGAAGCTATAGGCCCTAAACCAACAAATAAGCACTGAACTCCATCAATTTGTAGGTAAGAAAACAAGGTAAAATAATTTAGTGTTAGTTCATGGAGGAGATAGAGTTTCAGGTAAAACTATATTATGGTAAGTAATATACCACTATTCCATTCCAATTCATATCAAGAGTTTATATTTTTTAGGGTTAAGCTTTACGAATCATTGCTGACAAGTAAACTATTCTTAAAACCCTAGTAAACCCCTATATTTTGATTTTTTATTTTGATAATTTTTTTGAGATAATTGGCGTAAAATAATAGATTTATAATTTAATTTTGGGTATAAAAATACCTACCACATCATATCCAAACAATATACAATCATGATCAAGTTTAATGTGAGAGAATAGGGCTACAAAGTTTAGAAAATGCAAGTGTTACATGTCTAAAAGGTTATTTTTATGAGGTTTTATTAATTGATTAAATTCATATAGTACTTATAATTATCGTAGGGATTAATTTAATTCAAAATGAAAAAAAAAAAAAGTTATTTATATCTCATATGACTTACGAAAACACCAATTTACAAACCTAGAGTTATGCATAAATGAAGAAAATGCAAGGTGGGACAACACTAAAAACGCCATAACTTGAGTTTTAATACTATAATACTTGTGAAATTTTAAATAAATTTTGGAGATACGTTAAAAAAAAATTCAATTGGTTTCATGTCTTTATAGTTCATTAGGAGAGATAAAAACATAAAACATGTGTCTGTACCATGAAGAAAATCAAGGTTATCTTGAGAGTTTTTTTGATGGATGAAGTGTAAGTTAAGTTTTTTAGAAATTTATAAGCACATTAAATGATATGATATGTATTATTATTATTTTTTTGGCCTTAATAAATTATTATACACTACAAAATAATTCAAAATATGCTCATATTTCTAAAAACCTTTCTAGGCAACCTTAAAGGGTAGAAAACAGGGAGATTAGAAAGAATTTTTATTTTGGAGTTTTATGAAGAATTTAAAACTCCCACAAGTCTTCCCAATTTAAATTTATATAATGAGACAAATTATTGTTATATTTTAGCCTCAAAATTCATTTTTTACATCCTAAGCCAACTCAACACTTCTTGAGGCATAAAAATAAAAAATTGGACATTTTTAGGGGTTTTAGGTGGAGTAGAGGGATAAAAAGTTGAATGGAGGTATATTAAAACATTAAAATGATCTTATAATCCTCATTAATCCTTTTCTCTTCCAAAATAATGTGAACTCATCAAGTTTTAGGTTTTGACTATCTATTTGGTAAGCCTTTCAAGATGACAAAGTGGGCATATGAGATGTTAGACAAGTTGCATCAATTTGAGGAGTTTTAAATCATCTCATGAGGTGTTAAGAAGATATATAAATGTTTTTGGGGTAGATATTTATGTGTGTAACATATAAATCAAGGAGGGTATGGAAATTTCAATGCGGAAATGACATCTCCTATGTCAACTTCTTGAAGAATTTCCACCAAGCATGAGTGATACTTGGGTAGAAAGTTATTTGGACTATTTCTTGTCCATTTAAAACCTTTATAACTGATTCATGACATGTGGCCTTAGTGATGGAATTTTTCCACATCCCTTCTCTCTCTCTTCTTTCATTTATCCTATATTTACACTTGATCTTGACATTATAAGAATACTCAATCTGAGTATGGCAAAGCCTTGCTCAAATAAACATTTGTACTTTACCTTTGAAGTGAATATATGTTGATTTATTTCCTTATAAATATTTCATATAGTGTATACTTCATGTTTAGTAGATGAATGCTAGTGGGAATATCTTAACTCCCTCTCGTTTATCCTCTCTTTTTTCCCTATTTATAGGTTTCTATTCTTTTTATAGGTAATATGAAGTGTGTTACATGGTACTACAATGGATAAGTGTGGAGATTGATTCACTAGTGTCTCCTATGAGACCTATTGATCATCCCTCTTTGTTAGTGTCTTGACCATAACCTCTGTATTGAAACATTGAGTTTGTAGATGCATGTTTAGTTATGCAATAGGATTCAATCCTAGTTCATGTTTTTAGTGTATTATAGGCAAGTGGAGGGTATCATAATTTAGTGTATCTTTATTTACTTTCATGTTTATTTTTGTCTCTTTTCCTTCTCAGTTAAATAAGTTTATGATCTTGAGATCATTTTATAAAATTTCCAAAATCATATTGAGACCTATACAATTACATAGGACTCATTGAGATCTTTTAAATAATATTCAAAAATCTAAAAATAGAGCTCATTTTCTCCTTGTGCAACTAGTCTAAGTTCTAGTTAAAGTAGGTCAATAGGTAGTCAACACTAGTCAAACTAGAAAAAATTTTGATCTAGAAATGTTTATGAACTAGTTTCATGGTGTAGATCCCATTGAGAGCTTTCAACACATTTTATGGTTAAAAAATGGAGTTTTTATGTGCAAGTTATGACTAGTCAAAGTTATGGTCAAAGTGATGATGTGGCCATAAAGTGACATGGCAATAGAGTTACATAGAAAAATGAAAACCCATTTTAATATGGTTAAAATATAGGCCATCATATATTTGGGAATAATTATCACCCCATATTTTTAAATACATGAGATATTATTAAAATTCCATATTAAATTAAAAAGAGATAATATAAATCCCATAAAAATTGGTGAAATGGGATATTATCCAATCCCATCAAAAAAGGTAGAGATAATGAATAATCCCACTATTTGTGCACCTCCAACAAGTATATAAAGGGGTGAGGGGTTATTTAGAAATCATTGGAAATTGGAATTTGAATTTAAATTTAGTGAATTCATTCCAAGGTTTTAAAGCTCTCATGGTTGAGTCAAAGAACCAAGAGCCGAGATCATAAGAGCCAAGAGTCAAAGAGATGAAGAGCTACAGAGTTGAGAGTTGGTTCTAACCATAAGCTAACTTTCCTAATTTGAGCCACTTTTTAAAGCCTCGAAGTGAGAATTTCGGCATAGAACTTAAAGAATGTGATATTTCTTTTGTGATAGGAAGGTGGAAGGTCCATCCATGAGTTTTGGGACTTTTTGAAGGTCTGTTGTAGAGTTTATGCAGTCTTAGAGGTGTGCTATGGGAAAGTGAAGAATCTATTCAAGAGTTTTGAGATTATTTAAAGTTTATTAACATGTGAATTCATTATTATTCTATAAGGGTTGCCTTGTACTTGTAGATATTCTATAATGAATTGGTTTAGCTAATTTGTGAACCCAAAGACATAGGCATTGTTGAACTCTATAATCAACTCTTGTGTAGTGTGGTTGGTATTTTTGCATTTCTTTACTTTAAGTTGATTATTTTATGGATTAATTTTGATATATTTAATAAATTGCCTATAAGGATTTAAGTTAATCTTTTTTCATGAAAATTAGTGCCAATTTATAGATTAGTTTATTAGTAGTTTGAATGAAGCATCAAGAGAGATAACTAATATATAGAGATTCACCTAATTTATTAGGCCACCCATAACCTACAGGTGTTTCCATTTCTATCATCTAAGTAAAAAGGCTTGAACAACCTTTTTATGGGTGTAATTTAGAATGCTAATAGTTTTGGCATGCTCTATGGGACAAGTACAAGTACTTTATATATTAAATTTTTGTTATGTGTTCTTAAATATATCAAACTTTGGAGTCATTTTTATCAAACATCAATGATGACTCTAAGTTTAATTAGTCAACTATAAAAACTACCTATTTTAAGGATGTGTTGATAGTTTCTCTTTTTTTTGCTTCATAAATTTTAGTGGTTAGGTATTGAGTTAATTTCTATTATACACCTCCTTATTAGTAGTATAATGACCCATACCATTTGTATGTTAATCCATATATATCCTAAAATAACCATATATTCCCTTTTTATGGCTCTATTTATCAGTATGAATAGCCTTACCATCAAGAATACTATCCTTCCTTCCATACCCAACCACCTAATCAAACTAGCCCTTCTAATGAACTCTTAGAAATAAGGAACCTTTCTCAAAACCTTAAAAATGAGTTAGTTAATCTTAGAGGGTAGCTAGTCCAATTCTAATAGACTATGCCAAATATTGATTCTATTCCCATACCAACCAATCATGATTAATTTGTTCCTATCCAATCAAATATAATAGATAGGTTATAAGGGTTAATCAAAACCTAAGGAAATGAGTTATTGGTTTTAAAGGAGAAATAAGCTCAATGAAATCAGAATTATGAACCTCTTTTTACCCCATGTCAACCTCCTTGGATCATTCCTCCCATGACAAATCAAAACCAAGAGGAGAGGAAGGTTTTGGAAACCAAGCCAAGGAAATTCCCAAGCCTTTTTAAGACCTTTAGCTATCCCTCAAGTTGACATAGCCTCTAAGGATAAAAACATATCATAATTTGACATATTGATTGACAAGTGGAAGGAAAATCATAAATAAGTCTTAGCACAAAATTCTCTTCCCCTTCCTCAATATATCCTAAAGATTTTTTTCAAGATCCCAAGTCAAAAAGACACCCTCTCAAGCTTCAAACAAACTAAAAAGTTATCTTTCAGTCCCACCATCTCCCTTTGCCTTGGAGGACTAGTGGTATGAAAATCAAATGAGGAGTCTCTATATGAACATAAAGAAGGGATTCAATATCCAATTATAGCTATAGAGTTTCATGTAAAACAAGAGGAACTTCATGATTAGCATACAAATCCAAATAGGTATGGTGAAGATATTATGGTAGTCATAGGTGAGCCTATTTAACCTCAAGAAAGATATGGTGGAGACATCCAAATGGTGGATACAATAGAGGTAAAATTAGACATTCCCCAATATATCTTAATTTTACAAAGTGAGGTAGGTAGTGAGAATGGGTTATATTCCTCCATTAAGGGTGAAGAGACTAATATTTAAAATGAATATGTGGGATAGACCTCTGATTATAGTTATTATTAGACCTTTACATAAAAATATTGATATTAAAACAAAGAATAAAATTATGGTTTTGAAGAGAAGTTGTCAAGAGAAGATGATGAAAATGTGGTACATGAGTATGATGAGTAAATCACCATTAGCAGTCTTCATTATACCATCAGATTAAAAAATTAGTCTTTTTAACACATTATTGATGAAGAGAGAGCCAAGATTCAAGCAAGAGATATCAATTCACATGGTCATAAGAAGTCTACTCAAAATAATCATTTTTTTAATGAATAATTTCATATTGTTTTAGACCTAAGGGAATATGATAAACAAAATGAGAATGTTGAGATTCAATAAGAAGACACCAATTTGTTTGAATAATTTCCAATGGGTATGGTGTAAGAATACTTTAAGAGTGAATAATGAGTAGAATTCATTTACTTATCCATTCTTTTTTAGAACACCATCATACCAACCTCCATAGAATCAAAAGAATATCCAAATGAGTCACAAATGTGTGAAGTACAACTTGAAGACTTTTTTGAGGTCCTAGAAGTACGTTATGTGATCTTTCAATGGAACTATAATATGATTAAGGTTAAGGAGGGAAGTATTATGAACATATCATCCCAAGAGTATAATTCATTTTACATTGACTTGTTTGATGTTCTTAAATATAGCCATCATTTACTTGATCATTTTTCAAACCTATAAAAAGATGAAATTTTATCTCTTAATGGATCTTAATAAGATAAAAGTGGATATGAATAAGTTTGTGATGAATTATGGAAACAATTATTTGATCCTAGTAAATATATTGAAACTCTTTGCAATCCTACACCTCCTAGTAAGAACATTGATGAGGTGTTTGTCAAAATCGAAGAACATGGTCCTAATGAGTCACCAAAGATTGAGGTTGTAACTATGACCACATTAGATAAATTATTTAGTGTTGAAGATAAAAATGAGTAAAACATTTAACATCAAGAGGAGTTTATTTACATTGGGGACTTGTTTGCCTAAGTTGATTCAATTAGAGATAAGTAAAGAAGGTTGACAAGCATGAAATAAGATGATACAATCATAAGGACATTCAAACAACATCATTTTCACCATCTATAATAACAATATTAAGAATATCTAAGAAGATTTTTCTTTGATCTAGGTGGAAAAGAGATATTTGAGTCTTACACATAGTAGATTAGTTTTGTTTCCAAAAAGTGATTTTAACACATGTTTGCCTTATTGGTGGGTTTTTTTTATTATGTATTGTATGTTTGGGAAGGTAATGCTAGTTTTTTCAACTTTTTATCAAGGTTTCCAATCAGTACTCAAGGTTAAATCATGTTTTTTTATTTTATGACAATTGACTCCATAACCCAATAGATGCAATAAGGGTACTAGTCTATGTGTATAGAAGGTATACACCCCCTGGAGGTTGGTAAAATGTTAGCAAAATTGGATACCATAGGTCATTAAATTTTGAAACTTGTTAACTAGGCCTTATTTAACTTTGTTTATAGCCTTTTGGGGGTCTTTTATTGATGTTACATCTTGTCCTATAGTGGTGTCTTGTAATGGTGTCTTAGGTTGTTTCAAGGTATTATGTAAGGTCTAATTAAACTATGAAGTCACAACACTTATTTGATTAACCAATACTTATATCTTGATCCCTTATGAGGTAATTAATAAAGATTAATATAAATTTGAAGAAATTAAGGTAATTGTTATATTTGTCTTATTTTTATCCAAGTCATACTATGCCAAATATAATGTGCTTCAAGCCATTTCAAAAGTCATAGAAGTTAAAGAGAGTATTTTGTGTCATGTGGTACTTGTTGAATAGCATATTATCTCCATCTTTCACATACATTTTGTCAAGGTGTCAGAATATTACTTCTTTAACATATAACTGACTCATGAAATCTCTGTCTTATTAATAAACCTTAAAATATAGTGTAATATGAAATTTTTTAGTTATGAAAAGTAATTTATAAATTATAATAAAATTATATGACTAAGAATAGATTCATGTAATTTTAGGTATGTATATATAGTAGGATATTAAGCAAGATGAACAAGTTTTGTGACAAGAGAAGGTAGGTTATGAGATCATACAAGATTTTGTGTTGCTTCAGATATCTTCCAAGAAAACTTGAAATAAGAGTGATATGGATTCTATAAAATCTACTTCAGCTTCCCCAAGATCTAAAATATTAATTAATAGAATCTACAAGTCCTAAACAAGCAAAAAAACCACTCAACTCCTTCATCAAGCTGCAGACAAACAAAGAAGGTAAAATAATTTAGTGTTTGTTTTTAGAGGAGAGAGTGTGTTAGGTAAAATTATTTTAAGATAAGGAGGGTAACCATATTCCCTTAAAATTCATATTAATATTTAAAAGTTCTTAGGGTTGAGCTTTATGAATCATTTCTAACAAGTAAATTGCTCCTAAAGCCCTAGTAAACCACAACATTTTGATTTTTTCCTTTTGACAACATTTTTTGAGATATTTTTTGTAAAATAATAATTTTAAAATATATTTTTGGGTATAATAAGACCCCCCACATCAGATATAATAAATATCCAAGCATGATCAAGTGCCATGTGAAAGAATATGACTACAAGGTGGACAAAATGCAAGTGTTGTAAGTCTAAAAGGGTGTTTTTAGGAAGTTTTCTTGATTGATTGAATGCATACATTTATTATAATTATTATATAGATTTATTTAAATTTAAAATTAAAAATAATGAGTCCTTTATACCTCATATAAATCAATAAAAATCCAAACTCTAGACCTACAATCATGTAGAAATGAAGAAAATGCAAGATGGGAAAACACTAAAAAGGCCATAACTTGAGTTTTAGAACTCAAAAACTCATGAAATTTTAATTGAAAGTTGGGAGAAACATTTTAAAAATTTAATAATTGTTTTAATTTCCATATATTTCATGATGAGAGATAAAAACCAAAAACACATGTTTGTACCATGAAGAAAATCAAGGTTTTCTTGAGAGTTTGCTCATGGATGAAGTGTGAGTTGAGCATTTTTGACATTTTGAAGGGCATGAAATGATATGAGAGGGTGTATAATTATTTTTTATGCCTTAATCAATGATTATAAACTTAAAAATAATGCAAAATATGCTCACATCACTAGAAAACCTCTCTATGCAACCCTACAAAGTAGGAAATAGGTAGTTTAAAAAGATTTTTTATTGAGAATTTTTATGAAGAATTTATAAGTTTTTCAAAATACCATGGGTATTAACCATTTAAACCTATCCAATGATCCAAATAATGGATCTAGGTGAGCCTTAAAACTCATTTTTGACCTCCTAAGCTAATTTGAGGATTCTTGAGGACTAAAAAGACCAAATTGGACATTTTTAGGAGTTTTAGGTAGGGTAGAGGGATAATAACTTGAATGGATATATGTTCCAAAATTTAAATTTTTTTACAATCATCATTAACAATTGTATCTACCCAAATAATGTAAATTCACCAAGTTTTAGGTTTTTACTATGCGCCTGGCAATCTTGACAAGATGACAAAGTGGGCATATGAGATGTTAGACCTATTACACTAGTTAAAGGAGTTTAAAATCATATCATGCAGTATAAATTATATATATATATATATATATATATATATATATATATATATATATATATATACACATGATTGAGATATTTATTAAAGTGTGTAACCCCTCAATAAAGGATGGTGGGGTAGTTTCAAAGGGAAAATGATATATCTCTTACTCCAAATTCTTGAGGAATATCCATCAAGCATGAGTGGCACTTGTGAATAAGGTTATTTGTAATATTTATTGTTTATTTCAGACATTTGTAACTAATTCATGACATGTGGTTTCAATTATGAAATTTCTCCACATCCCTCCTCTCTCTACTCTCTCATTTCTCCTATATGTACACCTGATCTTGACATTGTAAGAATCATAAATATGAGTATGGAAAATCCTTACTCAAATAAACATTTGTACTTCTCATATGAATTTAATATATGATGATGTATTACCTTCTCAATCTTTCATCTAGTGTATACTTCATAGTCATTTGATGAATGCTAGTGGTAGTGTCTTAACTCCCTCTCATTTATATTTTCATTTATACCTATTTATAGGTTGCTAGTCTCTTTTAAGGTCATATTAAGTGTGTTACATGTTACTTTAATTACTAATTGTGTATAATTATTCACTATTGTCTCCTATGAGACTTCTTGATCATCCCTCTTGGTTAGTGTCTTGACCATAACCTCGATATTAAAACATTGATGCTGAGAGATGCATGTTGAGTTGTGAAATAGGATTCAATATTAGTTCATGTTATTAGTGTAGTATATTCAAGTGGAGGGTATCAAAATTTGGTTCATAACCATTTTTTTTCTTTCATGTTTCTTTCTCTCCCTTTTCCTTGTCAATTAAATAGGTTTAGTAGTAGTTTGGGTGAATCATCAAGGAAGCTAGCCCATATCTAGAGATTAACCTCATTGTTTAGGTTGAATACACCCTAGAGGTGTTTCCATTTATATCATATAAGTGATAAGTATTGAAAAAAATTATTATGGGTAGAATTTAGAGTGATAACATGGCCCTCTCCCATTTCCAACCTCCAACATTGATGAGCATGAGGAATCATTCCTAGCCATCCATTTGAAGATCAAGATGGATGGTCCTGACTAATTCAATAAGTATATAAATTTAAGGTCTTACATACATTATATATAATATTATTAAACCTAAAGTTACTATTCCAAAATACCTAAGGAGATTCACAATACTCAAGCTAATTATCAATCCAATTCAAGTGTAGATAAGGGGAGATCATTCCCACATGCATATTCAATATAGCCAAATACCTCTCATGTTGTAAGACAAAAAAAAACATCTTAGAACCAAGAAACAAAGGAATTATTTGAATGAAGATATAAAATTTGAATGATTTATCTTCAATTTTATTCATCTTTTGCTTAGTCTTTCTCAAACATAGTTAATAGATTTCGGGTGATAGTTTTTATTTGATTAGTTTTGATGTGTATTCACTAATAGTCAAACTAACCCTCTTTAGATTCCTCTCTCACATAAGTACATGACCATTTGGATTATTGTGCACCCCATAAACTATTTAATACCCTTTTCATTCTTATAATTGTAAGATTTGACCTAATTACTCTTTTTCTTTTAAAACTTGAATTTATTTCCAAGTTAGAACAACAAAAATTCCCTTGAATCTCATTTATTTTGTCCCTAAAAATGATGAAAACACTATGTTTCATATTTTACCATGTTTTTTAGGTAGTTATAATCAGTATAAATGTGATGCTAAATGGTGGAAATTCTCTAGGTAATCAGTGGAGACATCCCTCAAATTAATATAAATGTCACGTGGTATAATTTATTTGTTTTTTATATTCTCAGTGAAAACATCATTAAAATGAGTGGGAACATGTTAATTAGTGGAATATCCTTGTTAATAAATATAAATTAAATTTTTTTATCTACCTTCTATCTAATTTAAGGAAATTGGGATAAACATGTTATTTATCAGCATAAACACCCTATGTCATAAACCCAGGGCTTAGACAACAAATTTAACTTACCACATCAACCAAAAACCATATTTCAAACTTATAACCACTTTATTGTAGGTAGTTAGTCAAATAAGTGGATTCAAAAATCAAAACAAATCACATTTCTTTCTTTCAAAAGTTTCAATTTGGGTTTAAAATGAACACACACTTTCAATTTGGGTTTAAAACTTGTTCATTTTAAGTCATTTGATTTCTCACACTTGTTTAGTTTTTATTTTTTTATTATTGAAGTGTGTGTTTGTGGTTCATTCACACGTATGCTCTCCCCTTATTTGGGTGACCAAAAAATGTAAAGATAACCATTTTTTATCCCTAGAGATTTTCCTAAGTATGTTCCTCACTTGCCCTTAATGGGATTTATGTGAATCATAAATGGTGATACCTTCCCCCTTTTTTAGGCTATGTGATTGGGATGGAATTTAATTCTCATATTTATTTAAGGTCTAGTGAATTAGGGTTGATATATTAACATTCATATCATATTTTTACATTTGAGGGGGATATAAATTATTATCACGTGTTTTTATAGCCTAATAAGATTCCCCATAAAGGGTTTTATGAAATCAACAAGATAACTACAAATGTTAAGCCATTATACATCACCATAAAGGAATCAAGGGCCTATTAGGTAGGGTATGTATCCCCATATGAATATCCCAACACCTAGATCTCTTATTTGATGTATTTTTTACTCATCTTGGGACCATTTGGTAAATCAAAGAAAAGGTTAGATTATGACCTATTAGCCTCAAAACCTTCATTGATACATGGGTGCAAAGGTAACAACCCCCATAGATTACCTATAACATAATTTTTTTGATAAGGTGGGACTTTCACCTATATTTAAATAATTTTACTAAAATTAATCCTTAAATTAATCCTCTCAAAGTGAGTATATGAAAGGCTCAATGATTGTGATGTATTTTTTATTTTTCACTAAGATAGGATCACATAATTAAAATTTGTTTGATTTAATGTTATGTAAAAACTTAGTTTATGTCCACAACCAAGTCCAAAAACCAAATTCTTGAACATAGTCCATGCACACTTACATGATAAGGTGTTATTTTGTATATATTCTAAGTTAAAAGTGACTTCCTTCTGCTTATTTTGTTGTTAAATTCAAAACCCAAAATTTGTTCAAAATACATAAGATGTCATGTAAACATTTGTCCAAATAAATGCCCCTATTTTTTTAAATCATATTTTTATGTTTCCCATTTTAAACCAGCCCCAAGTCAAAATCAAATTCTAATTTATGGTCTAAAACCAATTCAAAACCAAGATCAAATTTTAGTCTAAATCTAATGTCAAAATTGATCTTCGTCAACCAAAGTTAGAGGTCAAATCTTTTGAAGTCAAAGTTAAACCTTTTATTTTCAAAATTTAATAACTTAATTTAATTATGGTTAAACATTAAAATTTAACCAATTTAAAACACTTTTTAATATCCAACATTGGACGCTTGTACCCTTTATGAGACAAACACTTTTAAAAGTTTGATATACTTAGACTAACATATGCTTTTGAAAATAAGTTTGATTCACATACCTTTCCTACTGAAATATTTACATTGACACACTTTGATTGAATCATTCCATTATGATATTTACCTTGATTCAAATAAAGTGAGCTACTTTACACATTCAAAATGACTATCCTATTCAAAAATTCTACTTCGATCAAAATCATGTTATGAATCAAAAACAAATTAAGACACTTAAACTTATTTCAAATTGAAAATTATAAATCCAAATGAGTCAAAATATAAATGCAGTGGAGCTATTGATAACCCCTATTTCAATGTGAGGGTATTTATAATCCATATGGGTACAAAAAATATTTTTATAATATTAAAGATGAATTAAATCAATAATACATCTTAAATCTCCCATCTAGTTTTAAACATGGATAACATAAATAATACCTCCCAAATATGTCATCTAGTGTAGACTATGGACAAGACTAATTTACACAACATATTTTTTATAACAAAGATGAAAAACTTTTGATATTTTTAGAGTTTGGTGTTAAATTTCCATCTATATTCCTAGTGGATAACTTATGTTATATGGTTAGAGATTTTAAAGATATTCCCCTTGCACTACCAGATAATCTAGCTACCTCTAGCTAAAGTCAAGATCTTATACTAACCTTTATTCAAGACCTTATGATATCTAGCAAAGTAAAGGGTCAATTCATTAACCCACCTTATTAAATCCATATTATTTCCTCCCAAATATAGTAGGCTAGTCAAGTCTTGGATAATTTAGATAACTCCCTAACTACTCTCAATATTTAAAATTCTACACTTTTAGAAAAACACCCCCCAATAGAACAACAATCAAATTTACTAGTCCATTTTACACCTAATATTTATCTATTTTTTTAGTAATACATAAGTTATAGATATCTTTAACAATATTATATCTGATAGTGATCCATTGGCTAACACCAAATCCAAATCCCTCATTGGATTCTTCCAAAAATGTGATTGACAACTCTCAACTAGTATACTTAAATCCACATCAAGTACCCTCCAAAACTCAATAAATAATTCTTCCAATTTCCAAAAAAATATTTTATTCCAACATTCTAAAAAGTTCACAATAACAAGTTCAAACATAGTTGAATGGTAAGAATAGGTTAAAAATACTTGACCATAACATGCCCTTTATTCCAATTGTAATCACCTAAAAGTGGTATGTGAGTGCTAAGAGTTATACTTCAGCCAACCTATTCATATCTTAGCTTGAGACCTATCCTATGGCCTATTATCATAGTTTTCTAGTCTTTATGTAGACCACATGTATCCTTAGTTATCCTAAATGTAGTCTCATATCCCCATTTCTTGATCGTGGCCCTTCATGCCTAATTATTTTCCAACTTGACATTAGCACCACGCTAAGGACACTAGAGCCATGTGGAGCTAGTGTCCCAAAAATGGTGTCAATGTCCTTTACATTATATTTACTAAAAAAATATATTTTCAAAGTGAAAATCTTCCTAAGGTCAGCCTAAGCATATTTTATTGTTTGCACAAGCTACATAACACTATAAATACATGAATTTTAGACCTTTATCCACTAGATGGAAATGAGATGAAAAATACCTATTAAAACATGAAACAAGTTGAGGAAAATCAAGGTTATTAATCCTTATTTTTTCCTACTTATATATAATACCATCTACATATTCCTTAAGCTCAAATTTTCTAGATTTCCAATCTCAAGTACACTCAAATCATTCAATATAACTATCATTCTTGAATCACTTGTAATTGCACCACAACATAGGTGGGGAGAAATACATTAGGCTCAATCCCCCCTTAGAGTATTGGCATGTAAGCAACTCTCTTCATAGTGGGATGTTGACGATATCCAACCTATCTTATTAATGAACACACTTTTTAGATAATTCCTTGCTTGTAAGGAGGATTAGGGTTTGCATCATAAATCAACTAATATAGGAACAATACACAGTTTTATAATTAATGTGCATATGAACAGAACCTAGAAATATTGATGTAGGTGCACCCAAAAGTTTAGAGTAGTCTTACACAAAGGACACTAACACCATTATCAGGACTAGGGCTATATGGAACCAATGTGAAAATGTGGTGCTACTGTCTAAGAGGTGTTATGATACAAGGACCTAGTTGATGACACTTAGACCTATTCATATGTTAATTTCCATCACTCAAATCTTCCATATCAAGTGTTTTCTAGATAAGTCTTTATTTTCACGTATTTATTAATATGTTTAGAATGTCAAAGCTACTCAAAATTTGCAACAAATCAGAGTTTTTTCATGCATATTATTTCACTAATTTAGACTATTCAACCCTTTAATCAAATATAGTATTTACATAAACTAAATATTAAAAGGTTAAAACATATGGTGAACCCAACTTACTTCAAATATTACGCAAACCCTAATCATAGATAACCTTAGGGTTTACATTTACATCACTCAAATTTTAGATACATATATCTTCTCATTTGTATTTCATATAATTATGATCATAATGATAGAATAAATTAATCACATTTTATTACAAAGTTTAATACTTTCATTACATACTCATTCCCTTTAATTTAGAATGAACTGAAAAAGACATAAACACATGTATAAATGATGTTTTATATCAATTTCAATATATGTCATATCTCATAGCATGTTATCTTTCTCTTATGTGTACTTCCATTAAAAAACAAACCCTTATATACATAGAGGATTTAACACATAAGATAACACCTATGTTTCAAGTTTTAATGCCATATCTTATGTGAAGGAATGAATCTCCTTCCCCTCTTTATCTCCATGAGGGTGATAGATACTTTCCCTCTAACCAAGTCCATCTTATCACTCCTCCACAAGATGAAGCATCCTAAACTAGTGTTAATTTATCCCTATACTTGACCTATTCACACCTCCTCCCTATAAGATGAGTGCCTACATGTTTAATCAAAAGTAGCTAGGGTTTACACTTGTGAGACTCTATGTGATCAAATTATCAATATGAGAAAGATAATTTTAGGTTTATAAAATCAAAATAAACTATTACATGAAAATATTACAACATTGTAAAATTAATTTTTAATACAAATGCCTCTAGGGTATAATAGTGAAAATCATGTATATACATCTTCACCTAGTCAATTTGTGGCAATAATGACACATATACAAATCATAAATCACAAAAAAGTACATCTAAAACTAGTGATTAAAAAATCATTAAAAGGTTAAATAAGATTTTAAGTGAGGTATTAAGTGAAATGATTAAATCTAAATTGATCAAATTATCCCTTATACACCTAGTAATGAGATCTAGATATTATTATGCATATCATAGAATGCATGGGCCCCAAACCAATTAATTTTTAGAATTGAAAAGGAAAATACAATAGATAATGGATACAAATGAATCACATAGTGACACATCATCCACACAACATACAATGGCACATATACATATTCAAAAAGGGTTAAATTTAGAAATAGTAAAAAAATGGTTACCAAAGCATAACTCAGAACAATAAAAGGTTATAAAAACACAATCATAATAAGAAATAGTACAACAAGCACAAGTTAAGTAAAATATGCAAAGCTACCTATCTAAAATGATGCTCCACTTTCAAAATGGTATGATTTTCATCAAAAGTATCTATTACAGTTTGATTATCATGGTCAAGATTTGGGCAAGCAATCCTAAGGAATTACTTCTCTTATTATAGCAGCTGATAATATTGGTCAACAGGGTTCACTATTTATTGAACTTCCTAAGGCACATTAGTCACATACATTTTATGAAGGTAAAACATTTAGATACACAAGAAATGTTACAAAAAGTGAAATAACTTAAGTTACAAAGTCATAATCATGTTAAGTCAACAAACATTCCCAATAAAGGCTTTCCAACTAAATATCCTCCACAACATCATCTATTTACAATAATCATAGTCTCCAAAGGCAAAATCACAATAAATATTCCAAAGCAAAATTTAGAAAGATCAACTCCATAGTATTAGTAAATGCCCTCTAGCATTCTAGATTATTAAAATTTAGAATATGAACAATACTCATATTCCTACTAAAATAACATTACACTATAGCATAACATTCACACTACACAATAGATTATTATTCCTATTTTTAACATAGGCCATAGTGATAGTGAGTCTCCCATGAGATTCAATGGCTAGTATGGTTTCTTTTTTCTTGTACATACTTTCCTTCTCATTTTCTCCTTATACATAGCTAATTTTCATATTTCTTTTACATATCTTATTTACAAAAAATCAAAAATAATGAAATATTTCAAAAACACAAAAAATTTCAAATAGTTACTTAGAAAACACAAATTTATAGATTGTATGCATTGTTATGTTTATATTTCTTATATTTACTAGACACTACACATGATAACTATCCTAGTATAATTGATTTTATCATATTACACATTTCCCTTTTTTTTCAAGTGCTTTTAGATTACATGAAGGACTCACGTCCACTACATTGATCTAGACTAGATTTTATCTACCCACTGGGGGAATATACACTAATACATGGGTCTTCACTTGAACATTCACCCACTTAAGGAATCTTTTACAAAGTTTCAATTTCCCAAATTTATCTTTCTATACTCTACATTATAGTTTTAGAATTTTTATATCTTGATAATGATCATTTCTATCCATGCTTATATTTTCTTTGGTTATTACTTCTTTTTACTTAGCATATGTACATCATAGCTCTTACACAAACTTTTATTATATACTCATAAATTATTTCATTTCTAACTTATCTAGTCTATACTTGATTATATTTCTTTAATTCTTCTATTCTAGGGTATTTGAATATTGCATTATTCTTTGGATCTATGCCACTTCTATTCATAGTATGTATGCCTTCAACATGTACCCATGTCCCTTATGTGTGATTTCATAATTTTGTATGTGGGCATTTAAACATGTCATTATATGTGGCTCTAAGACAAATTACTTGTTTCTTGTATATGTGAACATTTAAACATGTCCTTTTATGTCTTGTTTTCTCATAATTTAGTGACATGTGCCCATGTCCCTTGTATTATGGCCCCTTGGCCTATTTTGTGTGCCTCATGTGTTTTGTATGTATTATTTATTAAATGTGTGATTACCATGACACTTGTCTTTGATTTTTTCACACTAGTTTTTTATGTTAAGAGGTACCTCATGTGTCTACCCTTCCTATATGGGTGTTGTGATGGACATCATGCCCTATCCCCCTAGGTAGCTACTCAGTTCCACTTAGATTTATTGTTATATACATTGATTACATCTATATTGACACCCTTGTGTAATGTTATAAATGACATGCGTATTACATTACATAATTATGATTAGATTATCTAACATTGTAATGTTATGTTTGCACATTATATTGGATTATCATGCAATTATCATATATGCTCTAGCTAACACACATTTTACAAATATTTTTATTTTGAGGATAATACTTACACAAGTTCAAAAACTACACTGAAAAGAGGGGGAATTCGTAGGGATTTGTCACAAATATCAAGATCCTATATTGCATTTAGAAAACATTTTTTAGCACATAGGTAAACACAAAGGAAAAATAGGGAATTGAAAATTAGTATAGTGACATAGATTTTAGACCAAACAAAAATTAGTACCTAAATAGGGACTCTAGAGCCACATGGTGATATTATTCAATATGTGATGATATTATCCCATAGCTTCAATTTCAAGACAATTTAGATTAGCCAAAATAGTATACTAGGTACAATATAGGCTTGCATAGATCTAATTATAAGTTTGACAGTTGCGTTTAGATTTTGCTTAGATTCACACCAACTCAGATCAAATTCATATCAGTCACTTATATTGGTGTAATAATACACAACATGATCATTCCAATATTAGTTTAGATATGTAGATACAATTATTATAACTCAATATAGAATTAGTATACTCAAATATCAAATTGGGGTCATGTGCATGACATATTGTTTTTATATGCTCAGTTATACACATGTTTATTATATGGAATGGAAAAATCCATGTCATTATCTATTATTTATACACTTGAAATCATATTCTATGTTATCACCAATTTCATGCATTAATCCATTTATAGTGGTTGGAATTCCTAAGTAGTTAATAGCCTCTTAATGTACCTAAGTGGCTCTAGAGATTACATACATAGTTATATATACTTAGGTAGATATTTACATATCTTTGTATAGTTTAGTTTTAGACTAATATACTACACATGGGTGGGAAATGATGGATTCATATCCTACTTGATATCTTGAGACACACACATGAGAGGGTTGAATACACTATTAGTCCAATCCAAACTATTCACAGGTCATGATCCACCAAATAGGAGTGGGAAATGGAGTCAAAACTAGATTGATTTATTGAGCCACCCACACATGAGGATTGAATAATATATCAGCTCAATCCAAGATATTCAATGATTTTATCACTATACACATGTACTCACATAAGTTGTCACCATGTTCATGCATTGGTTTGCATACCTAATAAGGTGTATTCATTCCTTTCATCTTTCCCATCTCTTTACTCATTTTTAATTAGTTACTTACTTAATAATCATAGTATTTTTTTTATATATCTTAATTAATGATTGATTTATGCACATTTCATTCATAGGTCATACATTAGATCATGCTTCACATATGTAGACCCAACTTCATGGGATTCACTTCCTAGGTAAGTCTAGGTGTGCTTATTTTTCCTTTATACTAGTAATTTCAATTTGATTCATTTATAAAATAAAAGGGGTCAAATTTAATTACTTAAAAGTGGTATTTGAGACTTAAGAGTGTTACTTGAGACAACCTATTCCTAGCTTAGCTCTAGACCTATCCTAGATCCTATTATCACATTTTTTCAGCCTTTGTATAAATAATAGACATTCCTAGTTAGCTTGAACACAGTCTTAGATCCTTCTTTCCAAATATAGTCCCTTCATGCCTAGTAGTATACTAGTTGGACATTATCACTACATTAAGGACACTAAAGCCACGTGACACTAATTTCCCCAAAATGGTGCTAATGTCATTTACCCTATCTTTCTCAAATGAATATTTTCAAAGGTAAAACCCTCCTCAGGTTTGCCTAAGCATATTATATTATCTACACAAGATAAAAAACACTATAAACATATGATTTTTATACCTCTATCCACTAGATGGAAATGAGATTCAAAATACCTATTCAAACATGAAACAAGCTGAGCAAAATCAAGGTTCTTAATCCCTATTCTACCCTACTTCTGCATACTACCATCTATAGTTGCTCTAAGCTTAGATTTTCCATATTTGAAATCTCAAGCACACTTAAGAAATTCAAGACCACTATTATTCTAGAATCACTTGCACTTAAACCAAGACTTATTTGGGGAGAACTACATAGAGATTTATCCCTCAGAGTAGTGACATGTAGAAAATCTCTTCATAGTGGGGTGTTGAGGATGTCCAACCTATTATATGAGAACACTTATTATTTTATGACTTACTTGTAAAGAGGATTAGGTTTTTCATCATAAATAAGATATTATAGGCATAATATAGAGTTTTATACTTTGTGTATACAATAATAATAGCTAAAAACATAGATGCAGGTACACCTTGAAGTTTAGAGTAGTCCTACATAGAGAACACTAGAGCCACATGGAACTAATGTCAAAATGTGGTGTTATTGTCTAAGAGGGGTTCTCATATAGTGATATAGTTGACAACACTCAAACATATTTGTATCTTAGTTTACAAAACTCATATCTTCCATATTAGTGTTTTATAGATAAGTATTTATTTGCACATATTTATCACTATTTTTATAAATTCAAAGGTAGTCAAAATCTATAACAAATTAGTGGTTATTTTATTCATATTATTACACTGATTTAGACTAATGATTCCTTTAATCAAACATAGTATTTACATAAGCTAAACCATAAAATTTTAAAACACCAATACATCATAAACCTCAATAAATCTTCCACTTCAATAAGTGGTAACCAATCCTCAACTTTAGCAAGTGGAGACCAATCCTACACTTCATCAAGTGGTTACCAATCCTCTACATTAAAAAGTGGTGACCAATCCATAATGAACATTATCTAATCAATAACATCTCCTTACCAGTCAACTGCATACCACTTATAGTCAATACTATGCTTATTAAAACAAAAAAGTGTTTTTTCATGACATATTCCACCTAACCAATAGTAAGTTCCATTCATACAATAAATTCCTACAAATCTATAATAGGTTCCTTTCTATTCCAAACAATTCTCATTCAATACACAATAAAATATTACTCAATTAAAACCACAGTTCCTTCTAAATCAAAATTACATTCCTAATCTTCCTTTGAATGCCTACCAACATCAAGTACCCTATCAATAATATATCCCTAATCAAAGGGTGAATTTTTTTGGTAGATCAATTAATATGATGCTTATATACAATAATATTTTCAAACTTTACCATTTACTAACACTTTATATCATGTAAGAACCCATTGAGTCTCAATCTCTTTGAGTGCATGCCTTAAGGTCTACACCAAAGAAGAGGTGGGTAGACCATTGGTTCTTTATAGGATTATTGTCACTTTTACCACTTGTTATCTACACACTTGTCTCCTAAAAACCATTCTCCTATGCTTTGCCTCCTATTTTTCACCTTCTTCTAGTCATATACCATCTTCATTATCCCTTTCCCTAACCTATAACCCTTTTTGGTAGATTACATGACTATGTCAACCACATCGACATTGTATTATTATTGATAGAGCTTACTAAGAACTAAGTCATCCATGGCTGACATAGTTCATTATCTAGTTAATTTTTTATCAATTTCAATACTAGGTTGACCAGTTTGACCTTGTCAATCAAAACTTTTAGAAGGGTTTAGGGTTCAATCCACCTATATAAACACATTCATTTCCATCATTTATCATGAAGAGAAGAAGAATTAATATATATTTCACATC
Source organism: Torreya grandis (assembly GCA_037957365.1). NCBI lineage: Eukaryota > Viridiplantae > Streptophyta > Pinopsida > Cupressales > Taxaceae > Torreya > Torreya grandis. The sequence goes on from JARHVA010000369.1 coordinate 3,848,824, forward strand.
TCCTTATCCACCATTCTACTTGAGGATCAATCTTAGGGTTCCATACTTTCCTTTGAGATACGAAGCTTGTCTTATGGAGAAGTATTTTGGATGCATTGATAGGTTTTATACCCTATAGCTTATTTATCCTTGTCATCATTACATACCACAATAACCTCTTGACTTTGTATACCTTAGCCAAGGGAGATATTGATGCTTGATAGTTTCATAATCAAAGGTAAGTATTCTTGACTTTGTTCTTCCTTTGTAAAAGTAGATAGGTATGCATTTATACTTATCTTCTAGGCATTGGGATTTTGTATACATTGATGTGAGTATATTTATTCTATGCATGTTTAATTTTATTGTTTATTACCCCCACTTTGTACCAAAAGCTTTCGTGAGAACTATATTAGACTTTTGCTTTACTTTTTATTAGTTTAATGAACATGAAAACATAAGACCTAATTCGGATTATGCCATAGTTTTACTTGACTAGAGGCTTTGTAACCCTCCCTAGTGATATTATTATAGTAAGATATCCTTTGGCTAAGTCTAGTGGATTAATATTGGTCATGACCCCAATTATCTAATGTGTCCCCAATCAGAAGTATAAGTAGGATCTATCTTTTTTGAGCTAGGATTGATTTGTAGAATTTATTACATTTAACATTGAATATATTTTGGTGAACCCAATAGGAATATAACACTTTTAGGTTTCATTTCATGCTTTTAATTTATATCATTTCATTATTTTTATATATTTATGATACTACATCAACCAAGCTAGTATAGTTCTAACTTTTGTGTGTAGGTTTAACACAATCATATCAAGATGAATCTATTATTTATATGTAGGTATTCATCAGATATAGGTTACTAAATTGGATAGGTTGACACAATAATATTCTTCATTCCTAGATAGAAAACTAAGTTAAATAGGTTGTCTTAGTCTTTCAATCAGCATTTAGATAACAAACTAAGTTAAACAAGTCAATTTAGTCCTTCAATCAACATCTAAATAAAAAACTAAGTTAAATAGGTCAATTTAGTCTTCCAATCAACATCCAAATAAAAAAAATAAGTAATGTAGGTTAAATTAGTCTTATATTCAAAATTCAAATAATAAACTAAATTGACTAGGTTGACTTAGTCATATTAATAGGATTCAATAAATAGGGTTTCACAAAACTAGGTTAACCCAGTTAACTTAGTTGGCATAACTTATAAGAAACATTCAAGGTAATTCAACAAAAAAAATTCAATCATAATCATCTTCCAACCCACAAATGTTCCTTTCTTTTTATCTTTCAATTTAGTACTTCATTACATTTATATTTTTTGCAAGTTTTTAGTCTTCAAAACTACAACCCTATAATAAACTAAGTTCACCTAGTCGGCTTAGTTATATAGCATGTCTTCTATCTAAAAGACTAAGTTAACCTAGTTGACTTAATTATTTATGACTCTTGCTTATATATAATTTTAATTACCTAATCAAATTTGTTATGTACTATTTACATACAGTATCATTTGAACCTACTATGTACCATTCTTAACTTGGGAGTTAACAACTATTTTCTAGTAATTAATTTACACTTTAATTTTCAACTATTTGCATGCTTAAAGTAGCTCACATAGTCTAATTAGATGGTTTTTTAAATTTCTAATTAGTTACACTATTTTACTCTTTTTGCACACACTACCAAATCACACAATATTCAAAATACATTTAACATTTGTCTTCCCAATGCCTACCTACTTGGATTTCATCACCAAAGGGGAAGCTAACTTGGTTTACTAGCGAAGTATAAACACGTGGTTAATGTTATATATTGTCAAATCACCCAACACCATTATCACTATAAGATTGTGAAGTGAGGGGGTAGGCCCTAATACCAAACATATATCATTGCCAACATAGATCTCTTTCATCCTAAACATCCTAAAATCATCCATATATTGATTTTTAGTTCCTTATTTTTAGCCAAATTCCCTATCACACTTAAAATAATACTTTATAATAATATAACAACACTTAGGATGACCTTTTAGTTAGCATTTACTTTTTAGTTGACTTCTTGCACTCTGATCATTATATGTTGTATTGTAAAAACTTGCATTGGCCAACATTGGTGCAAGGATTTTTGTTATGTGCCAATTGGATCACTATAACTGATATAATTATTTTTATATTTGATTCCATTTATTTATTCAAATTATATTGCAAAATATTTTATTTTTTTAATCACATTGTCATTCTATTCAACACAGTCTCTTACAAATTGTCTTCTTCCCTACATGTAGTACTAAGTCAACTTGGTTGACCCTGTACTCTTTTTTTTACAATTGGGTTATATTAATAATTTAACATGGTCAAATATATATCCCTATAAAACTAATTTTTCTACTTTTTGTAGTACTAAGTTGACCTAGTCGACCCTATACTCTTTTTGGCCAATCAAATTATAGTACTAAGCTAAGCTGGTTGACCTTGTATCCTTCTTTGCTTAGTTTCTTACCCTATTTGTAATACTATGTTGACCTAGTTGACCTTGTATTCTTTTATGCCACCCTACTTGTAGTAAAAAATCAACATGGTTGACCTTATACTTTTCGACCCCTAACCAACTAAGTTAGCCCACTAGTTTTTCACCTTACCAACTAAGTCTACCACTTACTAATTAGTCAACCCATTATTTTTTTGAACCCTATTTTTAGGACTAATTTGACTTGGTTGATTATTTATCTTTTTTTCTAGTTAGGTTATAATACTAAGTCAACTTGGTTCACTCTATATCCATTTTTCTAGTCAGGTTATAGTATTAAGTTGACCTAGTTATCTCTATACACCTTGCTTGATAATATATATGTGTGGTTATCTAGTATTATTTCATAATTATATCATATTTTCATCCTTCACTTAGGTAATAACATTTCATAATTAAGGATTTAGATGAGAACCTCACTTATTTTATTACTTTAGATGAAACTATTCATTTTATTCCTTCATCTTTTCCTAATCCAAAACAATCACTACACAATGTAATGTAGTTTAAGTCCTTAATCCTAGTCCTCCTCCAAATACCAATGTTTGGAATCCTCCATTAAATACCCTTCTTCCCAAAAACACTAATAATCCCCCTCCTAAAAACACTAATGCCCCACCTTCAAATACTAATGCAAAAATCGACACAACTCAAATTATTTCTCTAATAATTCAACAAATTATCAAAATAATAACTAATAATTTCCAAATGATGCACATGCAACAACATTTATTACACATGACTAGTCAACTACCTCAATTCGTCATGTCTCAAAAAAATAAAAATTTTGTCCCTCCTCCTCTTAGAGATTCCAAATGGAATATTATCCCTCAACTTCCATTTAATTACAAAATACTTTAACATCTTCAAAATGAACCTTTAATCCATAGATGTTGGAAACATTTATCTATCACATATGATGGGACTAAGGACCTTACTATATTTATTAAGTCTTTTGGTAATATCTATAAGTAATGGGTCCAAACTAACACCTTTTCTACCACCAATATCTTAGCCAAAAAATTTGTTGGTGATGCACTTTAATGATACAACCAACTTCCTAGGCATTCTATCTCACAACTAGAGGATTTAGTCAATGCTCTAATGAAGGAATTCCAACATGATTACCTTCCTTAAAATAACCTTATC
>JARHVA010000369.1:3857500-3915000 GCA_037957365.1 Torreya grandis
AAACCCTTTTCATTAGTTTACATGACTATGTTAGCCACATCAACCTTGTATTATTATTATTGCTAGATCTTACTAAGAACTAAGTCATATATGGCCAATATAGTTTATTATCTAGTTATTTTTTTATCAATTTCAATACTAGGTCGATCAGGTTGACCTTATTGGACAAATTTTTTGGAAGGGTTTAGGGTTAGATCCACCTCTATAAAAAAATTCATTTACACCATATATCATAAATAGAATAATAAGTAATATATATTTCACATATGCTTATCCACCATTCTAATTGAGGAACAATCTTAGGGTTCCATAATTTCTTCGGAGATATAAATATTTTCTTGTGGAGAACTATTTTGGATGCATTGATAGGGTGTGTAACCTAATCTAATTTATCCTTGTCATCCTATCATACCACAACAAAAATAGTCTTAAAATTCAAATCACACCAAAAAATGTGATATATATTTGGCAAATCTCCTATCTTAGTTAAAGTTCAAACTCCAGAGTTGGCCTCATGATAGTTACAAGGTACATTAAGGTGCATTAGGCTAGTAGACTAGGTTAGGAGGTCTCATTATATCATTTACTATCTAGTGCCACCTAATCTCTCATGTAAGTACCCAATCTTCATAATAAACCAACTACTTTATAAGGGGTCCTAGGAAATGGTGAAAATGTTATGGGAAGGTAGGTCCATTTTACTTTTCATGCATATAGCCTTCATGGGATGATCTACGTACTTTACCTTTTATCCCAAATTTTGTGTTCATTATTCAAAATTTCCTAAGTCCTTGATGTTGATAGTTCTTAGCCTTTCTCACTTGCCTAGTCTCTCTCATTATTGATAAGGATGTTCACATCACCCATGTGGTGCCTCACATTCTTTATTTACATCATATTTTCCTTATACTACCCTTATTAGATGTTGTTTTTAGATGATAACATCCTTGATCACATATACCTTATTATGCCTCTTGGTTTATAGTTTGTGAGTTGTATTTTAGGACCTTGGATAGGGCCAATCCCTCCTCATAAACAACTTTACACCATTTTTTAACCACACCATTTTTTAGTCATACTAGTCATTTCATTAGGTGGTTGTGTTTTCTTACATTATATATTAAAATAAACACTAAGTTTGAGTTTTCATCCTTTAGAGCTGTTGATTTCATTTATCAGTCATATTCTTTTTTTATTTTTATAGACTTCACTTATCTTACATATAACATTTGAAATTATTACATGTTTCTCTTTATGTATGAATTCTTCATGTTTGTATTCCATATTGACTTACATTTCATTTTAAGTCATTCATGTTTTTCTTTATGTTTGATTTAGCATGTTTATCTTACATGGGACTTTTCACTTACTTATGTATCTTTGTTAAAGTTTTCTTACATGTATATTTCATTTGTAATTTATGTCTTACATGCTTCCCAACATGATTTAGTATGTTCTACATTCCTTTTTTCCATTTATGTTTTACATGCTTTCCATCATGATTTAGTGTGTTCTATATTCATTTACAATCATTTTGTCATTCATTTTCCATCAATATTTTGTTTCTAACCTTACCTTCATAATCATAATTTTAAAATTTTCTTAAGTAATCCATTGTTACTTTAACCATCCTACACATGTACACATTGCTTTTATTTTTAGTCTTGTATCCCTAAGGTTTCTCAAATGCAGGTATTGCACCCTCCATGATCAAAACTAGGATGTTTACATGCAATCATTTAGTGGAAAGGTAAGTTAAGGTATGTATATGGTTTTTTAGTTACTCTCATTTCATTTTAGCATTAATTTCCATATGTCATTTTTAATTATCTTAGTTTTGTGTGTTTCTATGTTCTTTCTCAAAGCATCTTCCCCTATTACACTCATGTGACACGTGATGATATTTGAGTGGTGAATATGTATACACATAATACTTCCAAACTTTACCACTTAATAACACTTTATATCATGTAGGGACCCATCGAATCCCAATCGCTTTGAGTGTATGCCTTAAAGGGTGCACTGAGAAAGGGGTGGATAGACGATTAGTGCTTCATATGATTTTTATCCCTTTTGTCACTTGATAACTACACATTTGTCTCCTATAACTATTCTCCTAATCTTTGCCTCCTATTTTGCACCTTTCTCTAGTCATCTACCATTTTCATTATCCCTTTCCCTAACCTAAAACCCTTTTCAGTAGTTTACATGACTATGTTAGCCACATTGACCTTGTATTATTATTATTGCTAGATCTTACTAAGAACTAAGTCATATATGGCCAATATAGTTTATTATCTAGTTATTTTTTTTATCAATTTCAATACTAGGTCGATCAGGTCGACCTTATTGGACAAATTTTTTGGAAGGGTTTAGGGTTAGATCCACCTATATAAAAACATTGATTTACACCATTTATCATAAATAGAATAATAAGTAATATATATTTCACATATGCTTATCCACCATTCTAATTGAGGAACAATATTAGGGTTCCATAATTTCTTTGGAGATACAAATATTTTCTTGTGGAGAACTATTGTGGATGCATTGATAGGGTGTGTAACCTAATCTAATTTATTCTTGTCATCCTATCATACCACAACAACCTCTTGTGAAGCACCTTGGCCAATGGGGAGATTGAGGCTGGATGGGTTTGCCTTCAAAGGTAATTATTCCTAACTTTGTTCTTCCTTTGTAAGATTAGATAGATGTGCATTTACATTTCTCTTCATGCATTAGGATTCTATATACATTGATGTGAGTATATGTCTTATATGCTAGTTTAATTTTATTATTTATTACCCCCACTTTCTGCCACAAGTTTTGGTAAACACTAAATTACACTTTTGATTTACTTATTATTAGTTTAGTGAACATGAAAACATATTACCTAATTAGGTTATTTCATAGTTTTGATTGATTAGAGGCTTTTTAACCTCCCTAGTGATATCATTGTGGTAAGATATCCCTTAGATAGGTCTATCAATTGCATATTGGTCATAACCCCAATTATCTAATGTATCCCCAATTATAAGTGTAATTAGGAATTATCTTCTCTAGGTTAGGATTGATTTATAGAATATGTTGCATTTCCCATTGCATACAATGCCTATTTCCAAATATCCCATTCCAATACTTTATTTGGGTCAAGGTAATTTGCCTTTAAATACCAAAAAATATATACCCACTCATTATCAACCCATCCCCACTTACTACAAATTTTAAGAGGTGAAAGATACATTTTCTACAATTTAAGTAGGGAATTAGGGTAAGAAGTTCAAATTGGATGATACATACTCTTATCCCTTTGATATGAGCTATCCTCAAATACCTTTTATAAAAATTTATATATTCCTAAATTTTACAAGTAAAAATGAAAGGGTGATCTAAAAGAGAACTTAAAAGAGTTCCTAATTGTGTGCCAAGAGGTGGAATATAGCACTGTGTATCTTCTTTGTTTTTTTTCCATAATTTTCCTAAGAAAGCTTTGGAGTGGTTTCTACATCTACCAAGAAACTCTATTGATAATTTTAGTGACTTGTCTAAATAATTTGTGTAGAACTTATCATACAATGTATAACATGAGGTAATTATCATTGATTTGTGTCATGCCAAACAAAGATGAGAGAGTTTTGATAGCTATTTACAATGGTGGTGCATCTTGGCTAGCTCATTCCCACACAACATCATAGATAAATAGTTACAAATAATACTTACTACAAAACTAAAAATAAACATAACATATAATCTCAAACTTTATTGCAAAAATACATTTGAAGATATTATTCAGACATGACTACAAATTGAATAATCCATCATTGATAAACGGGTAATTAGAATATATTTTCAAAACTAAACTCAAATCAAGGGTCAAAATCAATTTCTTGTGCAAGCTAAATCAAGTAAATTTAAAAAATTTAAAGCTTTCAATAGGAAATAAATTTTGTAGGGGATGAAATAACACAATATAAATACATGCAAATGGTTCAACCACCACCTGCCTAATTTACTCTACATACTTAGCCACTTAATTTACATAGACGACCTACAAGAAGAAGTCAATATCAAAACAAAGTTTTCAATGACCTCGGTAAACCTATTGAGGTAATGTTCCAAAAGCTAGTTGTGACTAATATCATCATTTAGCCTATTTTGAAACCATTTCCATAAGGATAACCTAAACTTAATTAGTACAAGGAGAGTGAGTTATAATATTACGATCATGTTAAGGATAATTCCATTCATAGATGTGTGAAAATTAGGCACCTCATTCAAGATTTGAGAGAAAATAAAGAAATAGACTTAGACAACATTAATTCAACATCTAATCAAATTTTGGGTATTTAAAAAAACCTATTTCCACAACATAATTATAATAACTAAAATCATAATCAACACCAAACCAATAATTAGAACTAAAAACTAACTTCCTAATAACCAAAATCAAGGTCCAAATCAAAATTAATGTAAACTAACTAAAATCAAGGTTAGGACACCCATTCTAACCAAGTCAGCTATAATAAGTTCCCATACTACTATAAAAATGTTGGAAGTCACATTATTAGTAGTCATATAACCACTATCAAAATTAATCCTAAACCAACAACCAACAGTACCCAACATTCACCACCTTATATTTTAGTACCTCCACTGTCATATTATGGTAATATTCATTTGGTTCAAAATGTAATTAATTCTCATCTTTGTCCAAGAGTTTCCATTATATTTTTTTATTCCCCTTATTCTAATTATAATAAAATCCCTCTAATTTAAGGTTTTGTAATCACCATTCAATGTTCCAAGGTTAGAATCCAAGGTCCCACACTTCCTTCCCCCAATAACCCCATTCAATCTCCTTTTCCTCACAATAATAAAAAAAATTATTTTACTAATGAAAATCCATATATATATATATATATAATTCAATTATTACATAAAACACCAATGTGGGTTTATATAATAGATCTCTTACATACTAATAATATTCACAAGAACATTCATGAGTTTTTGAGATAACACAAGGTCTCTAATGACAATGCCCTAGATAAATTCCAAGTGATTGTGGGTCATTTAACTCTAGGCCAAAAAATTACCTTTGATAAAAGTGATATGTTATCCCTTGGTCCTCTCCAAAATAATCCACTTTACATAGAATTAGTCATTTCTAGACATAAGATCAATCATGTCCTCATAGATAATGGTTTGGGTTTAAATATTATATCTTTGAAATTAGTTAATAATTTGGGATACATTATGGTGGATATTTAACAAGATAATTTCTCCATTAAATCATATTAAAATGAGGATACATAATCACATAGCTTGTTAGGGTTCTAACCCATGATACCCTTTTCCATGTTATTGATATAGAGCTATCTACACATTAATACTTGTGTGATTTTAGATACATTAAGTACATGAAGTACCTTAAAATTTGAATCAATGAATTAAATTCCCCCATTATAGATTAGAGGTCACTGTTAATAGTAAATTATAGTTGTATCAGTAATGTAAACATCTTGAAGTAGAGTATGAGAGCTACAATTATCATCTTGGCTTAGAGCATCTCACTAAAAATGATAAATATATAGAATTTTAGCCTCTCAAGTCAAATTATTTGGATCTATGTACCCTTGAAACTAATTCATCTTTACCACCTCCTAAAATATAATCTTATTTGACCATTACAGAAAAAGACCATGGTGAATACCAAATTGGCAATGCTTTTCATATAGCCAAATTTTCTAAATCACCTAAATCGTATGGTAGGCCAAAAGTGAAGAGTGTTATAATGGAATGTATAAAAAATGATGATTTTTACCAAAAAAACACCTATTTATTTTGTCAATACTACTTTACAAGACCAATATTAACTCAAAGGTGATGATGATTCAAGGTTGTATAATAATGACTTTGCCACTTTTTACCAAAGAAAAAAGTATCCTATTCTAAATAGAATAATGGATAATCATTCTTATGAAGGTAAAGACATGAGAGAATCATCAAGGACATATTGATCTTATATATACTACCAAACAAAAATTAAATTATGGTATTGGAATAAACCACCTTGGGGTCACCCCTTAGATCTTATGAGTGTTACCACTTTAACATATAACGATTAAGATGTTGATAATAAGACAAAGTCCTATTATAACATATATGATGAGTTAACTAATAACAAATTGTTTAATCCCAATACCACTTGTAACATTAATTATATCACTTATAATTCTCTTCTTTTCCTCCATCACCCCTAATTGATTGACTAAAACTAGCAAGATTCAATTATACCATTAAATGATTTACAAAATGATGAGGCAATTTTTGAATTCATGGGTCTCAGAGATGGTTTTTTCATTGGTGATCATAAGCAAGGATTTTTTATTAAATTAGACCATATTTCCTATTTTGGTAATCAAATGAAATTACATTTTCTTAAATTAAAAAAATTAAAATTAAATATTGAGGTCCCAAAGTTAAAACATCTTTGAGTCACTTTTGGTCCATAAAATAGTAAATAAAAAGATGAGTCCTATGGTGAAAACCTATTTTAGATTCCATTAGATGGGAAAGTTTTACCTCTTTTAAATGTATCATAGGGTGTCCCTAATCCCATAAAATCATGTAGATCAATAATTAAATTTATAATATCATAATGTATTTAATAAATAGTTCATGACTTCCCACATAAATTTTCCAAGTTGCCTTTTCTAGCCTTCGATAATTCAAATTCTTCTTATATGGGTGAGTTTGATGATCCAATTAAGCCACAAGATGATGGATAAAAATAATTTACATCATTTCCAACTATTATATAGGATGGATCCACACTATTCATGTAAGATACCATAAAAATAAACACTAGAAAATTATATGATCCCAAATGGATCAAGATTGAAGTGTCCCTTAGTAAAGAGGAATGTGAGATATTTCCCTCATTTGGTAATTTATTGATATTTTTTTCTAGTATTATTTATATATTCTTAGAATAGATCCTTATTTGGTTATCAATTGACTTTTTGTACACCCAAATTTGGATCTAGTCAAACAAAATATGATAAAAATAATTCCTCACATTGCCATACTCATGAAGATAGAGTTTGAAAAATTATTGGGGGAATGATGTATTCATCTCATAGACTACTCAAAATGGGTATCCAACATTTTATCAGTTAGCAATAAACCACAATGAATATGCATATCCATATAATTTATAGATATCAATAAATCATTATCAAAGGATGATTTTCCTTTGCTAAAAATTGATATGATCATAGATTCTATAGCTAGGTATGAAATGTTGTCTCTTATGGATGTCTTCTCAGGGTATAATCAGATATAAATAACACCTTAAGATCAACACAAAATAATCTTCACTACTCCATGGGGGACTTTATGTTATCAAGTGATGTCATTTGGCCTCAAGAATACCAATGCTACATACTAATGTGCAATGACTATCATATTCCATTACATGATGCATGATATTGTAGAAAACTATGTGGATGAAATTATGGGAAAATCTAAGACCAAGTCAGGCCATCCAAAAGTGTTATGAATAATATTTTGAAGGCTTCACTAATATAAGGTGTGTTTTAATCCTAATAAGTGTATATTTGGCATCAGTTCTATAAAATTGTGAGGTTTAATTATCTCTTTTAGGGCCATTAAATTTAATATATCCAAGGTTTAGGCCATTATATAAATGCATCCTTCTTCTAATTTGAAGCAACTCTATAATTTTTAGGGAAAAATATAATCTATTTGATGCTTAATTTCATAATTGGTGGACAAATGTCATCTTTTCACTCACCTTTTAAAGAAGGGCATTGCATTTTTTTGGAATGTTTACTGTCAATAAGCATTGAGAATTTGAAGGATTAATTGGAAAATCCACCTATTTTATCCCCACTAACACTTTGGAAGCCATTAATCCTATACATTTCAACTAAAGATCATGCCTTAAGGGCACTTCTTTCCCAACATGATGATCAAGGGAAACAAATAGGAGTATATTATTTAATAAAAACATTGGTTGTGTATAAACACAATTAAAAAATAATTAAAAAAGATTTTCTAGAAATGGTATTCACATCCCAAAATTTACAAAATTAAATGCTCAATAACATAATCATTTTTATTTCCAAAGTGGATCCATTCAAGTATCTAATTACTAAGACAACTTTGATTGGACACATGGATAAATGGGTCATGATAATGAGTGAGTTTATAATTGAATATGTACATTAAAAATTAAGGGGAAATTACTTATAGATCAACTTGCCAGAGCACCATTCTCAAATACCAAACTACTCACTTTCAATTTACCTGACAAGTCAATATTGAATCTACATGAAACACCTTTTGAATCTTATTATTGGACATTTTATTTTTATGGTTCATATCCGTCTCATGGATTTTGAGATATAGTTTTGTTCATAACACCATAGAGTGATCTCATTCCCAAAAAATTCCATCTTGGTTTCTCTCATAACAACAATATGGTGTAATATAAATCACTCATTAAAGGTCTTAACCTAATAGTACAATAAAATATTGAGGAATTGCATGTTTATGTGGATTCCAAATTAATTATTAATGAGGTGACGAATCAATACCATAACAAGGATCAAAACTTTATACCTTAAAAAATCAAGGTCAATAACATTAAGTAGAACTTTGAACATATCTAGTTTGAATAGATTCCAATGACTAGTAAGAAAGTAGTAGATTCAATGACAATAATTAGCTCATTACTATAGATCACAAATCATGTTTGAGATTACCAATTCTTTATTGAACATCTCATAAAACTAGCTCATGAACATTTAACATTTGAGATGGTATGTGATATTTTTGGTCCTATTTCACCTTATTACCATGATTTATATGATTACCTTTCTGACATCATTATTCCTAACAAACTTTCTTGCAATCAATAAAAATCATTTATTTACAATACCTACCATTATACCTTAATTGGAGATACACTCTATCATAGAGGTTATGATGGAGCTTTGCTTTTCTATTTAATCTTGATAAAATCTAGATTAATGCTTAAATAATTACATAAAGGGATTTATGAGGCCCACACTAGTGTAATGGTCCTTACAAAGATACTCCCACAAATTAGGTATTATTGGCCCACTATGGAAGCAAATGCATGCATGTATATCAATAGGTGTGTGCCTTAATAAGAACATGCTAACCTACTTCATGCTCTAGCATGAGAACTTTAGTTGATCATTAATCCTTAGTCATTTTTGATGCAGGGAATTGGTCTCATAGGGAAAATAAATCCTACTTATTTAGATATATAAAACCACATTCTCAGTACAACCAAGTATTTTGGTAAGTGGGCTGAATTAATTCCTCTCATTTACATAACTGGTAAGAAAATTTACAAATTCATTTTGAATCACCTCATCTACCATTATGTAATTCTATCTAATATAATTTTTGTGACAAGTACTTAAATAAGAAACTAAATTCACTCTATTCCCGATACCATCTCAAACAATAGTTTTCTACTCCTTATTTTCCCCAAGGCAATGGCCAAGCTAAGGCATCTAACAATACTATTTTCAAGATCCTTAAAAATATTTTTATGTCATTATCCATGATTATCACTTCTAGTTGATTCACTCCCTATGGGCTTACCATACCAATACCTAAACCCCCACATGATCCACAACCTATTCCCTATCTTATGGCATTGAATCTATTCTCCCTATTTAGATCAATTTTCCTTCCTTATGCATTTCATTACAAGTATCATCGACTATGAGTGGTGTAGAGTTGTTCAATTATAAAAAAAAGGAATTACTTGATGAAAAATGGGTAGTGACATTGAATAATCCCCAAGAATATTATAATAGGATATGAAATAGTTATAATAAGCACATTAAACTCAGAGAGTTTAAACTTGGTGATCTTGTGTTGAAAATGAACCAAAGAAATACCAATGCAAAGCATAAAAAGAAGGGAATTTTTTAGCCTAATTGGATATGACCATTCATTATTATTTATCAATATGTGTCTAGAGTATATAGGATGGATACACCAGATGGGAAAGATATACATGAGCCCATGGATGTTATGCATCTCAAAAAAAATTATGTTTGATATGCTTAAACATTATCTATGAGGACTTCCACTTGGAGGAATGGACTATCACTTGTCCTTCATTATTTTTTTATAATTATGTCAATCCTTCTCTTTTTACCCATCCTAATACCCTATTGATATTTATTTTGGTCTACAATTACAACATGGAGATTAATATTATAGTTTTAGAGAAATATTCAACTAGTAATTCATATTTGTTTGTTATCAAAACATCCTTGAAGGTAATATTTTAAACCACTTTGCTATGGATTTATTATGTAGTGGTTCTTGAAATTGAATATTTTCACCTTTGATAAGTCCTATACCATTATTCACTCTTTACTATCTTCCTATCCCAACCTTTTGTTGATTATTGGTATATTTCATTTTAGGTTGAACTATAATGGCTTGAGGTCCATTCAGAATATATAGGTAGTGCTCAGTTTCTAACATTATCATGGCCACCCCAATTCCAAATTATCACTATTTTTAAAGCATTTTAATCCACAATATCACCATTTTTCAAGCACTATAAGCCACACTATCTCCATTTTATGATCAATTTAAGTCATGCTCTCATAATTTTGTGACCAATTTTAGTCATGTTCTCACTATTTTACAAGCACGTTCAGCCACACTCTCAACATTTTATGACAAATGTAGCCCACACTCTCAATGTTTTATAAGTAATTTAAGCCATTGTCTTGTTGTTTTGTGATTTATCCATTTGAAATGATACCTAAGGCTATTTTTTATTTTGTTAGAGGGTTCCATTTTACATTTTAATGTTTATCCTCTTTGTGTATTCTACTTGCTAAATATTCATGTAAATATTTTGTTCCAAAAAACCTAAACATTTACAAAACCCAAAAATTATAATAATTAAAAAAGGGATTAAAATCTCCATGAGAGATATAAATCCATAAAACATTAAATATTTTAAAATACCAAAACCAAATCAAAATCTTTAGAACAATTTTCCATCTTGTCCTGGGTGGCACTATTTTAAGTTTGACATAGGTAACCCTCCCTTTACATTTCAAACATCTCCTAGGTGGGAACATATTATCCAAGAATGATCATTTATAATAACTATAATAATTTATTTATTATACTCCCATTTATGGGATAATTTCATCAATTTGAGATTCACATAGACTATGTAGGAAGTCCTTAGATACATAGGGTATATAAGGATAACTCGACCACTTATAACACTATCTTCCTTTCCCAAATCTATTCCATGTACCCACCATTTTGTGAGTTAACCATTCCATAAACACCCTTTTTCAAGTCAATCATTTAATTATTTTGTCCATTTTATGATTCTCTCCCTTTTTCTTTAATTAATTACACCTTATCTCTTCTCATTACTCTTCTTATCCCATTTATTAAGATAACTAAATTACGCCTGATGTCCACCATGGAATATGTAGGTATGATCAGATGCATGGGGCATCTTAGGTCATCTCAACCATCCCTTATTCTTCTATTCCCCCTTATACCACAACTATCAAAATCCTTATCTAACATTGTTCTTTCCTTTGAGGTAGAACCATGAGTAACACCTATTGGTGTCCTAGATTTCACCCTAGTTGAGTAAGGGGATTGTTTAGGTCCTCCTACTTAAATCTAGTCCAACATGGGAATGACCCTAGGCTATGGGTAACCTAATCTTGGGTTAGACATCTAGAGAAGGTTGAATTCCTTCTAGATCTATCACCTAAACTAGAAATAAATTAACACTTTATTGGAAAAGGGGAGAGAGATTAATAACAATCTATGAAAGCATGTAAAATGCGATGATGCACCAATAATTTGAACACTTACACTTTGCACAAGATATACTATAAGACACATTCAAGACTAAAGAAGATCAATCCTCACATAAGTATTTCAAAAAAAGGCATTGATTAGATATGAACTTAGCATGGGAGGTAATTTATGCACTTATAAATTATAAACAAAATATATATTAAACTTTGAATGACCTATGAGAACTAAAAAACACTTCATGAAGATGAGAAAAATCAGATAAAGGCAAGGAAAGCATACATTCACTTAACAATATCACATAGAGTCATAGAGCACACTTCAATTCAACTTGTAAAAATAAAAGAATTCATTATTTATTGCATGAAATAGGTGTTATAGTATAAATCATGGCATAACCTGAGGAAGCCAAAGGTATAAGATTCTTTTCACTAAAAATATCAAAGATTTCTTTTCTAAAACTTTATAAAAAGATCCACAATGTGAAATAAGATGGGACATATATAGAAAAGAGGGAGGAGAGGGAGATGTGATGAATTAGCATTAATCTAAGGATGCTGAGTCATGATCTTATCAAGAAGGAACCAAATTTTAAAATCTCTATAAAAGAATTCAATGCTCTGTTATCCTTATATAAACACTAGGTCTCCTTCCTAGGAATTTATTCCTTTTTCTACTTTATCTACTAATGAGGACAAACTTCTCATATCTTGAAACTGATAGAACCATGCCATATTTACTTTGGGTATCCATAGGTACTTGTTTGTCAAAAATGTGACCATATCAAAAGATGATACGCTTATCTATAATAATTAAATAGTCTACCTCTACTTTGAAACATGATCATAGGTCCATGATAGATGAAAACTAATTTATTTATTGGTATTCATATAACAAGAATATCAATGAAAACCTATAGACTACTTGATCTTATTGTAACTACTAGCTTCTAGTATTTGATCCCTATTATCCCTAAAAACACTTATTTTTCCTCTGATCATTTATAGAAGCCAGAAAACTATGATATGCATAGATATTATTTAAGAAATGGGGAAAAAAATTGTCAAAACATCCTATAAATCTAGATAATAAAACTTGTTTGTTCTAAAACTTAAAATTAGAGCTTCATAATGAGCTTTAATGGTGATAGAGCTTCATCCTGATTGTATGACTACATCTCATTACTTAGCAGTGTTCATCTAAACTCTAATGATGACATAGATATTTTAAACACCTAAGTTAGTTAAACCTTGACCATATGTTTGACCTCTATATTTAATCCCCTTAGCTTTCAACATTCAATCTCACTTACTGATTTGTTTACACAAAATGCATGTGAGCTATTAATTTACTTGGTAGCTTAATGCACTCATGACACTTTAAAGTCTCTCGCTCTTCCTCAGGATATCATGACTTGTTGACCTTTCTCACAACATCAATATTGATCTATACTAATTAACATATAACATTTAACTTTTACCATTTAACATGGTTATGACACTTGGTAGCTTCTTGTCTATGCTAACCTTTTGACTTTAAATCACATAATTGGATTATTTTTGCATGATTAAACATACACAATAGATTTTCCTAGACCTAATAACATCTATTATATTATTGTGTTTGATTGGATTTGATATGATTGAATTCTAAATGTTGATATTGATCATTGAATTCTAATGGCTAGTTCACGAAGCTTAATCTTGACATCCGTGTGAATGTCCAACTGTACAAGTTCAAATTTAAAATCTTATATCTTGAGATAATAAGCTCATCAAGACATGAAATTTTTAGAGTATGATATAGGCATGAAATACATCATGTCCATGTAATTCTTTGACTCTAAGAGGCTTTTTAAGTGAACTTATAAAATGCTCAAATGAGTTGACCAATCTATTCATACATGATATTTGATGTTGGTCTAGTTCTGTAAGATCATCATTTTACATTTTAAGCCTATTTAATGTGTTTAAAAAGGTTTAAAATGCTTGGTTAACTCATATTAAAGTCTATATGATCCTAGTGACATTAGATCACTCCTCACTTAGGACCCTACTTCCCTTCTCATCAAAAGCTAGGCACATTTTGTTATGTAGGCCAAATTTGGCCAACATATTTGGTGACTTAGCTGGGTAGCATGCCTGATATATTTTGAGAACTCAGACCATTTATATGATTCTTGGAATCACCAATATGATGAACCTGATTCTATGACTATAATAAATATTTTGACTTTTAAAGACAAGAATTCCACCAAATAGGGAAAGAAATAAACCTTAAAGGGAAACTATCTTACCAAAATAGATATGAAAACAAAGCACTTATTTAGGGAAAAAATAGAAATAAATTAATGTGTTAGAATAATACTTTGAGGAAAACAAGACCAACTAACTATGTACAAGGAACTTACCTTCCTTAATAGTAGTGTTTCAGATGTATCCCATTAACTGGGATAGGAATCTCCTCACCATCCATCTTTGTAAGTTAGAAGGCATTGTGTCATTTGTAGTTAGAGATTACGTATGGACCAATCCAAAGAGAGTAAAAATTGGTGTGCCTTCCTATATTATCTCTATCATCATCCCACTTGATGACCAAATCTCCTTCTTTGAAATTTCTTAAAGAATCTGCTTTGTCAAAATATCTCTTCACCTGTGCTTGTTGGGTTTTTATGGCCAACATAGTGTTGGGGATCAACCAACAATGTTGATTACAATATGAAAGAAATAAATGCGGAATTAAATCAGAATGATAAGTAACTAGAATGATAAATAGCAAAGAACAAGAGATACAAGAAACCACCCTAAAAACTTGTATTAAACTCTTTACAGAAGGAATACAATTGAATAAACTTCTTTTCTTCCACACCTCTCTCAGATGTACAGATCTCTCTCTAGATCTCTTTCCCTCAAGAGCTCTCTCTCTCTCAATTACAATCAACTCCAACAGCCTGGAATGATTCACATATACAATTTTGTACTATTCTTCTCAACATTCTACAATACTATAAGCTATGAAGATATATCCTATTATATAATAATTAGGAAACATGAGCATACAACTACAGCCATTAGATGCACCTCCTAATCAAGGGGTCTAAATAGTCTTACTAATAATAGAGATGTGGACTTATGACTATCACTTAATCCTAACATGCAAACACTCTGTTCTATCCATGGAAATAACTTTCTGGACGTACAGGTAACTGACGTCAGTTCCTACCTATTTGCCTGTGATTGACATTAGCTGATCCCTGCCGATGCTGGCATCTCTTGATTTGATCCTAACCGATGTCAGTCACTCCTGACTGATGTTGGTGACTGTGTAAACTTGCAACTTCGCAATTTTCTCACTTGGTGAAGCTTTTAGCTCCACACCTTAAAAATCTCCCACTTAGAGATAAACAGCTGCACCAGTACCTATATAGCAACATCTTCTAGCTCCTCCATCTTCAACTCAATCATGAAGACCAATAGAATTTGAATGAAGATTCAACTTCTCCTTTGTAACCGGCTTGGTTAACATATTAGCTGGGTTCTTATCTGTATGGATCTTCTCTAGATTCAACTCACCATCCTCCAACACCTGTCTTATAAAGTGGTAACTAAGCTATATATGCTTTGTTCTTGAATGAAAGGTTGAATTCTTAGCCAAATGAATTGCACTCTGACTATCACTGTATAATCTGCAACTCTCTTGCTCCTTTCCAAGATCTTCCATAAACCGTGTCATCCATATCATCTCTTTGCTAGCCTCTGTGACTGCAATATATTCTGCTTCTGTAGTTGACAAGGTAACAACCTTCTGCAACTTTGATATCCAGCTAACCGCCGTTCCACCAATAGTGAAAACATATCTTGTGGTGCTCCTTCTGCCATCCAAATCACCTACCATATCTAAATCTACATAACCATGTAGAGAAGTATCTGAACCTCCATAGCACAAATGCCTACTGCTGGTTCCTCTCAGATATCTAAGGATCCACTAAACTGCTTTCTAGTGTTCCTTTCCTGGATTGGCCATATATTTACTTATAACTCCCATTGCTTGGGAAATATCTGGGCTAGTACAAACCATTGCATACATTAAACTCCCTACTATGGAAGAATATGGAACTCTACTCATGTACTTTACCTCATCATGTGAATTAGGACATTGTTCTTTACTCAATTTAAAATGTCTAGCCAAAGGTGTGCTTACCAGTTTTGCATCCTACATATTGAACCGTTTCAACACCTTGTTCACATAATCCTCTTGAGACAAAATCAACTTGTGATTTTTCCTATCTCTCTTAATTCTCATGCCAAGGATTTTATTTGCTGCTCCCAAATCCTTCATGGCAAACGTGTGAGCTAATTTCACCTTAAGCTCAAAGATATCCTGCATGTGTGATCCTACAACCAGCATATCATCTACATACAACAACAAAATAATGTATCTACCATTATTCAATCTCTTAAAATACACACAATGGTCAGATTGACACCTACCATAGCCATGCTCAGTCATAAACCTGTCAAATCTCAAATACCACTGTCTAGGAGCTTGCTTGAGGCCATACAAGCTTTTCTTCAATATGCACACTAACTTCTCTTTACCTTTGACCTCAAATCCTTCCAGCTGATCCACATATATTTCTTCATCCAAATCTCTATGAAGAAATGTTGTCTTAAAATCAAGCTGCTCAAGATGCAAATCCTCAATAGCAACTAAAGACAATACAGTCCGTATAGAAGTCATTTTAACAACAGGAGAAAAAATCTCACCAAAATCAATACCTAGTTTTTGTGCAAATCCTTTCACTACCAACCTGGCCTTATATCTCATCTATCCGTTCTCACCTTCTTTCAATCTATAGGTCCATCTATTCTTCAGTGTCTTCTTACCTACTGGCAACTCAACCAAATCCCATGTTTGGTTCTCTTTCAAGGACTCCATTTCCTCAACCATGCCATGCTCCCACTGATTCTTAGATCCTACTTGTATTGCTTCTTCAAAACTCTCTGGTTCTCCACCATCAGTTAGTAATAAATAGAATAATGAAGGGGAATATCAAATTGGAGGTTTACTTACCCTTTATGACCTCTTGATGGGTGTTTAAGACTCATTCAAAACACGGTGTTCGCCCAAATTCTCTGACAGTGACTAACCTCGGTCACCTCCAGGCCTATAACTTGCCGACGTCAAATCTGCCTGACTGATGTCGGTTCCTTCCTGGCCAACGTCGGTCACTGTATGACTGACATTGGTTTCTGTCCTATCGACATCGGTTCTTACTTGGCTGATGTCAGTCTCTGTGTTTTCCTTTTTGTGATTAATTTTTCCTACGAGCTCATTTTGGATCGTCACCTCATCCAATTCTCCATTGCTCTGCCCAGATTGATTCAGCTTCCTGAGCTGATCACTATACATCACTTTTTCATTGAAAACAACATCATGGCTCCTAATTATCTTGTTAGTTCCTAGATTCCAAAACCTGAATCCAAAATCATTAGAGCCATAGCCAATAAATGTGTACCTCATAGACTTAACATCCAGCTTCTTTCTATTTTCTTTATCAACGTGCACAAAGGCTTCACAACCAAAAACTTTGAGAAATGAGAGATCTACCTTTTTACCTATCCATGCCTCTTCTGGAATTCCACCATCCAGAGCTGTAGAGGGTCCTCTGTTAATCAGGTACACTGCAGTATCAACAGCTTCTGCCCAAAACTCTAAGGGCAAACCAGCATGCAATCTCATACACCTTGCACGCTCCATTATTGTTTTGTTCATCCTTTTAGCAATTCCATTTTGCTGAGGTGTCCTTGGAACCATCCTTTGCCTGTAGATCCCATGCATATAATAATACCAGTTGAACTTATAGCTGTAGAACTCACCACCATTGTCAGATCTTAGGCACTTCAATCTTCTGCCTGTTTCATTCTCAACCATAGATTTCCAAATCTTAAAAGTCTCAAATACATCAGATTTCTTCTTAATACAATAAACCCATACCTTTCTTGTAGCATCATCTATGAATGAAACATAGTACTATGATCCTCCAATAAAAGCAACCTGAGCCGGTCCCCACACGTCTGTGTGAACAAGCTACAACTTATGCTTCTTCTTTGTTGACCCAGTCTTGAGAAAACTCACTCTCTTTTATTTTCCAAAAACACAGTGCTCACAAAAGTCTAGATCTATGCTTTTCAAATCTGAAAGCTTACCTTTTGACTTAAGAATGGACATTCCCTTCTCACTCATGTGGTCGAGCCTAGAGTGCCACAATTTTCCATCCACATCTGAAGTAGATAATACAGAAGGAGAATTATTAGTAACACAATTACATAAGTAGAGAGTACCTACTCTCTTACCTCTGGCCATTACAAGTGCACCCTTGGTCACCTTCCAAGATTCAGCTGTGAGAGTTACTATACAACCATCATCCCATAACTTTCCTACAGAAATAAAATTCCTCTTCAAGCTAGGAACATGAATGACATCTCTCAACACCCATGTGTTGCCATTCTGCATGTTCAGCTGCACTTTTCCTTTTCCAATAATTTTACAAGGCTCATCATCCCCTAAATAAACTATTCCAAAATCTCCATGGACATAGTCACTAAAATATTCTCTATTAGGGGTAGCATGAAAAGATGCACTAGAATCTAAAACCCAAGATTCTATATTATTATGCAAAGAGAATATTAAAGCATCTTGTGTAATACCTGCAACCTTTACTTCTTCTTTTCCTTCGTACTGATTGTCCTCCTTAGGCTTTAACCAACGATCTCTGTTTATGTGCCCTATCTTTCCACAATTCTAGCATTATGGCTTCCTGCCATTTCTAGATTTGGATCTACCTCTCACCTTTGACTTAGACCTTGATCTCCCTTTCTTGCCCTTCTCTTTTTGCCTTCCCCTGCTCTCAAAACTTAAAGCATTCCCTGATGTTTCCTCTATGCTTTTCCTATGAATTTCTTCATTCAAGAATACACTAACAACATCCTCTACTTTTAAAATATTTGAAGTAGATGCAGTATTACTAACTGCCATTACCAAGCTATGCCAGCTTTCAGGCAAAGAACATAATATTAAAAGAGCCTTAATTTCATCATCAAACACTATTTTGACTGAACTTAATTGATTTACAATTCCATGGAAATCATTTAGATGATTAGATACAGATCCACCTTCCTGCATACACAAATTAAATAACTGCTTCATAAGATATACCTTATTTAAAGCTGAGGGTTTTTCATATAAATTTTTTAAATTAGTCATTAACTCTACCATAGACTTTTCCTGTGATAAATTAGATATCACAGTAGATGCCAGACTCAGTCTTATAGACCCCAAAGCCTTTCTATCAAGAACTTCCCTTTCTTCATCATCCATGTCTGTGGGCTTCTTTACAATCCCACCTAACGATAAGTATAGATCTTTCTGATACAGATAATCTTCTATCTGCATTCTCCAATGTTGATAATTTTTTCCATTAAACTTCTCCATTCTCAATTTACTTTCTTCTCCCACTCAAATAGAATCTCTACAGAAACCCCTGTGAGTACCCTGTAATCAATACACACTAACCAGATCTGAAACACCTGTTAGTCAACCTGAGTTTTGATACCACTTGTTGGGGATCAACCAACAATGTTGATTACAATATGAAAGCAATAAATGCATAATGAAATCAGAATGATAAGTAACTAGAATGATAAATAGCAAAGAACAAGAGATACAAGAAACCACCCTGAAAACTTGTATTAAACTCTTTACAGAAGGAATACAATTGAAGAAACTTCTTTTCTTCCACACCTCTCTCAGATGTACAGATCTCTCTCTAAATCTCTTTCCCTCAAGATCTCTCTCTCTCAATTACAATCAACTCCAACAACCTGGAATGATTCACATATACAATTTTTTACTGTTCTTCTCAACATTCTACAATATAATAAGCTATGAAGATCTATCCTATTATATAATAATTAGGAAACATGAGCATACAACTACATCCATCAGATGCACCTCCTAATCAAGGGCTCTAAATAGTCTTACTAATAATAGAGATGCAGACTTAAGACTATCAATTAATCCTAGCATGCAAACACTCTATTCTGTCCACGAAAATAGCTTTCTGGATGCACAGGTAACCGACGTCGGTTCCTGCCTGTTTGCCTATGACTGAAGTCAACCGATCCCTGCCAATGTCAGCATCTCTTGGTCTATTCCTGACAGACGTTGGTCGCTCCTGATCGACGCTGGTTATTGTGTAAACCTGTAACTTCACAATCTGCTCACTTGGTGAAGCTTTTAGCTCCACACCTTAACACATAGATTGGTGTCTTGTCTTTTTTAGCTCCATGAGCTTAGCATATATAATTTCCATTAGTCATTATCTAATAAATCAATGTGATGCATCAATTCCAAAGTAGATAATTGAAGAGATATATGCATTCTTACTTCCTTACCATATAACAACTTGTATGGAGAGTTGGTCACTTATCTTTTATAGGTGATCCTTATAGCCCAAAGAGTTGAATTCATATTGAGATGCCATGACCTATAAATATATTCAATATTCCTTTTGATGATGTTTAACATGTTCTTATTACTGGACTCAATAAGGCCATTGCCTTGTAGATAGTAATTTGATGAAGTGCTAAGAAAGACACTATGTTGAACTTCCCACTAGCTAATTCTAGACCCCACAAAGGCCATAACATTGTCAAAAATAATGTTTGAAGGGAATCTAAACATAGTAAGCAAACCTTCATATAAATATAGAACATTAGACTCATTTTCTTCTTTTAATAGCATTACTTTTATCCATCTAGTCAAATAATCTATATCAGTCAATATCCATTTATGTCCTAAACTTGAAGGGGGTATATGAGACCCATAAAGTCCAATCCCCATTAGAAAAAGTGTTGATTCAATACAATTGGTTGGAGAGGTAAGGTTGTAAGTTTCACCTTCATAATAAACATAGCACACTATCTGCATTTCTTGACCCATGCATGACAATCACCAAATATGCTTGGCCAATAATACCCACCTTTCGTGATCTTATGGGTTATGGTCCTTATTGAATAATTCCCTCCACCATGTCCATCATGGAAATTTGTAATAAGATTTTCTTTTTGATGTTATTTAATGCATCTTAACAACATGCCATTGATATATTTTTTGAACAAAACATAATCAACAAAAATAAATGGAATGGATTGCAATATGAAATATCTTCTTTTTAAAGGAGTTAGTTGAGAGAGATAAATACCATGTTGGAGATATCTTATCAAATATTGGGACTACATGGAAGGTGAAGTATGATCAATTATAGCTTCTTCATCATTTGACACTAAAACCATCTCATTTTACTCTTGCAAGTCTTGGGTTAGGTGTTCACAAAGTCTTTTGTCTCTAATCAGATTTATGACCTTGATCTCCACATCATACTCCATTACCTTGGTTATCCAACCAACTCTCTTGTCATTTATATCCTTGTTCAAGAGAAAATCCTTGACACTTGGATGTGTAACCATTAGGTGTATTTTATTGTTAGACAACAAGTATCTAAACTTCTTGAGAGACCTTATGACTGAAAGTACATGATTTTCAACAAAAGAGTACATTATTTCATATTATTCCAAGACTTTATTGAAGAAGGCTATTTGATACTCTAAGGTTTCATTATTTTGTTGCATAAGAATACATGAAATAGTGTCAATGTTAGCATAGGTGTATAGGATAAAATACTTTATGAAATCAAGGTTCAAGACTGTAGGAGCATTGACTATGGCTTTCTTGATCTCTTCAAATTTTATTACTCCTTATTTGGACTAGTTAAAACATTGACCCTTATTTATCATGGTTGTAAGTGGCCTAGCTAAAGTGGTAAAATATGAAATGTACCTTATTATAAAATTTATTTTTCCTAAGAAGATTTGTAAAGCTTTCTTGTGCTTAGGCAAATAAAGTGTAAGAATTGAATCTATCATATCAGGATCTATACTTGTACCATGTTTTGAAATCACATGTCTAAAAATCCTACCTTCATGAATATAGAAAACACACTTTTTGGGATTAAGAGACACCCAAATTGTGTACACCTTTCAAACACTTGGTTGGGGTAAATCATGTGCTCACCTACATTCTTAAAGAACACTATTATGTCATCCAAATAAATAAGTATAAACTTGTTAAGGATACATTGGAATGTTATATCCATGTCTTTCTAAAAAAATTCTCCAGCATTGGATAAACCAAAGGGCATCTTTTTATATGTAAATGTCCCCCACTTTATGGTGAAGGTTTTTTTGAATTAGTCTTCTTCCTTGACCAAAATCTGATTGTAACCACTCTTGCCATCAAATAAGGAGAACCTTTCTAAACCTAAAACTAATTTTAAATTTTTTTCCATAAATGGAAAAGGATAGTGGTCTTTAAGGTAAGCCTTTTTCAAGTCATGAAAGTTAACATATATTATAATTTCACCATTCTTTTTTTGTATTGGAACAAGGTTTGCCACCCAAGTTGGGTGCTTGATTAGAAATATAATAGCTAACTCAATGAGTTCATGAAGCTTAACTCTCATCAAAGGCTCAAGATTTGGATTAATAGGCCTTTGTCTTTGTCTTACTAGATTTGTTTTAATTTCTAACTCAATGGTGTATTGAGCTATACTTGGATCAAATGCTTTAAGGTCACTGTATTACCATGCAAATACATCCATAAAACTTGAACATAACTTAATGAAAGTTTTATCAACTCAAAATCTCTACTGAATATTTTCTCAAGGGTGACAAACCCTTTGGATAACTTATTTGTTTTTAGTTACATAATCTGGTCACCATACTGCTACAAGAACTTGTTTTAGTTCATTGAGGAGAATTTAGCCTCTTCTTGAAAGAACCTAAAAATATAATTATCATCTTAAAAAACCTACCAATTGTCATGGTTATCTATAATATAAGGGATTATAACCACTTTAACATTTGACTAAACCTTTTCACTCTTTATATCAGCTAGGATATTGAATTATGACCCAATAGAAGTCAACCTATCTGCATGTTTGTTCTCATTTCTTGATATGAAAAAAATATTGAAAGCTTCAAATTATTCAAGTCCCATACTCTATGATTATAATACCTTAAAAATGGATTCATGCATACATTAATACCTCTTACTTGGTGAACTAGTAGTTCACTATCACTAAAGACTTGTAAGGTATTGACCATCATATTTCTTTCCCATTGCAAACCATGAACTAGTACCTCATATTTAGAAACATTATTTGAACAACAAAAATAAAAATTGAGAGAAGAAAAATACATTTGATTGGTTGGAGAAATCAACATCATTCCAACCATGGTACCATGTTTGTTCCTTGATACATCAACGTATAGTTGCCATAGATAATCACTAGACTCATCATCCTTCATCAATACTAGAATTGGTGTATCTTTTTCATGAAGTAAACAAACACCAAGTCTTTATACACTTAACTTATAACTATCATGTTCATGAAAATCAAAATACCATTCATTAAGGAATAGATTTATAATTATATCTAAAGGTGACTTGATTTCCACTTCACTATTTTTTATAACCTTATCTGAGATAGTATAATTAGTGGTCACCATAGTTGACATATATGGATCTAAATAAAAATTTGAAATAGGTTCATAATGTATTATTAACTTAGTACCATATCTAGTCTTGAACATCAAATATGTCCAATCAGTTGATAATTATCCTCCAATCTTTGAGGTAAAGTCCCTTGATAGACAAATGGCAAAATAAGGAGGTAAGTCCACCAATACCACATCTTGTTGAATGGTAACATTGGGAAAAACATGTAGTGTCAAAATTATATATTTGTTAATTCCTATTGTCTTTGTTGGTGATCCATATAGTTCCAATACTCCTTTAGTATTTGGTTCATAGAAAAGACTAAGCTTATCTATAATTTGCTTAGGCATGACAATGCTCCTAGCTCCACTATCTACCATACAATTATGAACTAAGCAGACACCAACTATCAAAGATAGGTAAAAAGGAGTTTTATGTGGTTTTACATTATTTTTGTCTACCTTTACCATTTTTTGTGTTTGTTTATCTTGTTACTTTGTTGGTTGGTCTAAATTAGCCAAGACAACACCTTGTTTCTCAACTGGTTCTTGAGACAATTTGAGGGCTAAAATCTCTTGGATGAGCATGTATTTTTTCCTTATAATAACAAAGGAATCCCACATTATAATATTGATATTATATTTTTTCATCTAATATATTATGTTGAATAAGGCTTAACTAACCTTTGGTTACACCTTGTGAACCACTGGTTGTTCTCTAATAAGAGGTATTTGAGGGACCTTCTCAACATCTATATTATAATTTTTTTGTGTTATAGGGGTAGAAAGTTAATCCTTGATACTTTTAAGAGAAATATTATGAATACTAGAAGCATTGCTCACATCTTGAGCTTCCTCAATGGCTCTTATTTTAGCTCTAGTCAAAGCTAAAACATGACCAATTATGTTTCTAGTCTCACCAATTTTATTTAATGAGACATGATAATCCATTTTCAAATTCACATTAATGGTATCAAGTTACCCTTTAAATTTTTTAGCCTCTCCTTAGGGTACCAAATTTGTCTCTTGATACTAACCCTCTTGAAGAGAAAACTCTTCTTGTGTCATTTATGGCATAGTAATATCCTATGATACCAAGAGTTGGTTTTGAGAATCATTTGGATTAAAAGGTTACCAACCTAAATATTATATCAAGTTCTTTTGGGGAGGTGTGGGAACAATAAATATTGAATTGGAAGGTATATTATGGTCAAGGGTTGTATATGATTTAACTTGAGTTATGGATCCTTGAGATGGTAAGGTGGTCTATTTTGTCTAAAACCTTGATAAGGAAGCCTTTAATCTCTAAAATGTTGATAATAGGTCTGATTTTGTTGTTTATAAGGCTTACCTTGGTACTATTATCTTTTGAGTTAAAATATTTCATTATTATAATCTTGTAACATACTTTTTAAATCTCCAATCTCACTAGCTTGATTAGAAAGGGATATAACTTGGCATTTAGGGGATGGAATATAGGATATATATGGGATTTGATGAACTTTAGGGGGTGGGATAGGTTCAAACTCTAGTAATATAGGCATTAATATCCTTAGAGAAAGCTTACCAACTTACATCAAACTATTCTTTGCTATTATTGAAACCTCATAGGCATTTGTCAATGTATTACCACTAATGGATTGTATCATCACATTAATATCATAATTAACAGATTTTAGATAGTACAAGAAGGCATAATCTAGGGATGGTATAATAAATTTAGGTATCCTAGACCATGTTTTTTAGAATCTGAGGTTAAAATTAGACATGAACTCATGGGGGTATTTTTTAATGGTAGTTAACTATTCAATTAAGGATAGGTTATCATATTTGTCTTCAAATTCTCTGACTAAGGCTAAAAATAACTCATCATAGGTAATAATGGATGTTAAAGGAAGATTTATAAACCATTGCAATGTTTTTCCTTTGAAGGAAGTAGCTAGTAATCTGATAGCCACATTATCTTAAACAATATTGTGAACAGAACAAAGGTTGGCAACATCTTGGATATGCTCAATAGTAGTTATCTTATCCCATTATCTTAACAATAAAGGGATAATCTTAAGGATATACATATAAATATCATAATATTGAGCTAAATTTAGGGGACTACCCCTATTGAATGGAAAAAACACTTGATTCCTGATGATCATTTGGGTAGTGGGGATTTGGGTAATAGGGACAATAACTTGGAGTAAAATAATAAGATGACCAAGAGATGAATATTTATTTAAAGGATAAGGAGTTTTCATATTTAATCTTGATTTTTATAAGAATTATAAGGAAACTCAATGAATACAAAGGAATACCTTTACTTGTTGACCTTGTAGTAACCTTTCACATGAAAACATTATTAGGATGATGATATGAACTCTGAAAGTTGAAGAATATTCAAATTCTTATGATGGTGAATGTCGCATGTTACAAAAAATATTTATTCTCATTATCAAAATTTAGATATTCCAAGGAAAACTTGGTCCCACCAAGCACGATTGAACTGTTGGTGTCCTAGATTACACCTTAGCTAAGCAAAGGGATTGTTCAGGTCCTACTCAAATCTAGTCCAACATGGGAATGACCCTAGGTTATGGGTCACATAATATTGGGTCAGACTTCTAGAGAATGAAAGCTTCTTTATAGATCTATCACCTAAACTAGATGTAAATTAACACTTGATTGGAAAAGGGGAGACAAATTAACAATAATCTATGAAAGCATGTAAAATGAGGTGATGCACCAATAATTTGAACACTTACACTTTGCACAAGACACACTATAATATACATTCAAGAGTAAATAAGATCAATCCTCACATAATTATTTCACAAAAATGCATTGATTAGATATCTACTTAGCATGGGAGGGTAGTTTTCCACTTCTAAACCAATCAACAAACTATATATTACACTTAGAATGACCTATAAAAAATACAAAGCACTTCATGAAGGTGAGGAAAATTAGATAGAGGCAAGGAAATCATACATTTAACCATAACACATAAATTCATAGAACACACTTCAATTAAGCTTAAAAAAATGAAGTAATTCAATCTTTATTGCATCAAATAGGTATTACAATACAAATCTTGGCATAGCCTAAGTAAGCCAAAGGCATAAGAGTATTTTCTCTGAAAATACTATAGATTTATTTTCAAAAAAATTACAGAGCCACAATGTGGAATAATATGGGACATATATATATATATATGTATATATATACATATATAAATGTATATATATATGTATATATATATATATACATATATATATATATATATATATATATGTATGTATATATATATATATGTATATATATATATATATATATATATGTATGTATATATATATATGTATGTATATACATATATGTATATATATATACATATATGTATATATATACACACACACACACACATATATATATATATGTATATACACACACACACACATATATGTATATGTATATGTATATATATATATATATGTATATATATATATATATATATATATATATATATATATATATATATATATGGAGGAGAGAGAGGGAGTTGTGATGGATTAGCATTAATTTAATTATGTTGAGTCATGATATTATTAAGAAGGAACCAACTTTTAAAATCTTTGTAAAATAATTTAATGTTCTGTTGTCTTTATTTAACCACCAAGTCTCCTTCTTAGGAATCTATGCCATTTTATAACTAATATACTAATGAGGACAAAATTATCATATCTTGGAACTAAAAAAACCCATGCCATACCTACTTTGGGTGGTAATAGGTACTTGTTTGTAAAACCTTTGACCATATCAAAAGACGAGACACCTCTCCATAATAATCACATAGTCTAACCCTAATTTGAAATAGGATCATAGGTCCATGATAGATGAAACCTAATTTATTTATTGGTTTTAATATATCAATAATATCGATGAAAACCTATAGACTGTTTGATCTTATTACAAATTTTAGCTTCCCATCGTTGATCCCTATTAGGCCTAGAAAGACTTATTTTATCTCTGAACATTTATAGAATCCAAGAACCTATTATATGCATGAATATTATTAAATATATGGAGATAAAATTTTCAAAACCATATTTTAACTCTAGATAATATACCCTATATGTTCTAAAACTTCAAACCATAGCATCATATTGAGCTTTAATGGTGACGAAGCTTCATCCTGACTATATGACTACATATTATTTCTTAAAAGTGCTCATCAACTCTTATAGTGACATAGATATTTTAAAAACCTAATCTAGCTCAACCAAAACCATAAGTTTGAACTCTATATTGAATCCCCTTAGCTTTAGATTTTCAATCTCACTCATCGATTTGCTTTACACGAAATGCACATGAGCCGTTTATTTACCTAGTAACTTAATGTGCTCATAACACTTGGTAGTCTCTCATTTTTATTAATGATCCTCTAACTTGTCAACCTTACTCACATCATTGATCTTGATATAAATTAATGAATGTGTAATGTTAATCTTCTACCAATTAATGCAGTCATGACACTTGGAAGCTTCTTATATGTTCTAAACTTTTGAGTTTAACTCACACCATTAGATTATTTTTACATGATTAAATACAAACCATAGATTTAATTTGACCAATTTTTATATATCATATGCCTATGCAAATTTGGATTTAATATGATTTGATTCTAATCATTGATCTTAATCAATTGAATTCTAATGGCTAGTTCATAAAGCTTAAACTTGACATCTACATGAATGTCCAACTCTACAAGTTCAAATTTAGAAGATTATATCTTGAGATATCAAGCTCATCAAGACATGAAATTTTCATATCATTATATAGGAATTAAATACATCATGTCCATGTAATTCTTTGACTCTGAGAATATTTCTAAGTGAACTTATAAAATGCTCAAATGAGCTGACCAATCTATTCCTGAATGACATTTGATGATGGTTTGGTTCCTTAAGGTCATTATATTTACACTTTAATACTAATTAAAGTGTTTTAAAAGGTTTAAAATTATATTTTATCTCCTCTTAAAGTCCATATTCTCCTTTTCCTCAATTAGGACCCTGCTTAGCTTCTTATCAAAGGTTAGGCATATTTTGGTATGTAGGCCAAATTTGGCCAACAACACCTTATGTCCACACACACACAAATGTCCAATTAACTAATTTATTAATCATTTTTTATTATGTTTGTGTATGTTTGTTTACATACCTGTTTACTTTTTGATGTGTGTTATTTTATTTTCCTTTCCTTAGTTGCCTTTGGTTTATTGCATTATGTTTTACACATAGGGATTAATTATTTATATTTAGATCCTAAACTTTTTTAAATTTGAATTTCAATCATGATACTAAACTTATGAAATCCAATTTTATCATGATTTATTTATCATTATGGTGAATAATGTCAAATTCAAAATCAAAAATTAAGTACTCAAGGTCTAACAAGTAATGTTACAATGATAAATCTCCTTGTCTTCTATTCAAAACATAATCAACTAAGAAAAATGGTGAATCTATATGCTACTCATAATACATATCCACAAAGGATCATATATAAAAAATAATAAAATTTTTATAACATTATCAAATATTAATATCTCATGCCAAATACTATAATAACACATTTGTAGTCGTCCTTGTATAACCTGTTTTTGATGCTACTATTTAGTAGGTTTTAGGAAGGCTTTTCCTGGTGATTGGTAATGCTTTATCTTTTTTGATTTTGTTATAGGGTTTTGGGGTCCCTTCAAAACCTGTTTTTACCTTAATCTAAAACACATTTGTAGTATAAGCATTAAAAATCAATCACATTTACTATTTATCCATATCTACAATGATAAAACAATAAAATCCTGGAAAATAAACCTTTTACAAATATTTTAATGAATATAAAAACAAAAATATTAAATCCAATCACATATATATTCTATCATCATGAGTCAATAATAATACTGAATCAGAAAGAACATTATATATAAGCTATGCACATTGGTAAGATAAAAAATGAATGTCATATATCTTGAAAGAACAATGAAATATACATAATCAATATATATAAGTCATAATACAAAATAAAAATATCTATCATTAAAAATCAATCAAATTTGATGCTATGTATATTCATTCCCTACACTCTCTCAAGTCTTATTGTATGATGTGGTGGCCCCATTATCCCTAATGGAAAGTGAGGTGGAAGTTGATGTATTGACTAACCTAAGTTCAAAGTGTGATCTTTCCTTGATCTCATAGATCTATAAATTATTATTTATGCCTCATAAACCTCAAAATTTAGTTACATACCCTCTAGAGGTATGTCTTTCTCATGAAAACTATGGTAGTAAGATGCCTCATCCTTAGCTTGAAAGTTCTCAATGGAAATCTATGAAATACTTGGCTATATAAGCACCTCATGCATTATATCTCACTCACTACAGAGGCCTATGCACATTTAAACTAGTCCTATCTCTATGGGCATGAATCCTTATCATATGAGCCATCTCTACCTTTAGTGAAGAAATGTATGACTATAGTACCATGATTTATTTATCCATGTATGCCACCTAATATTAAAATTAGGTAACTCTATATTTTAGGACATATATATCTACCAACCTCATAGTAATCTCCTCTTCTAATATATATATATATATATATATATATATATATATATATATATATATATATATATATATCCATACCTAATCTTTTTTTACCTGAATGACCCCCATATGTGTATCTTGGGTAGCCATGCCATGTGTACTTTTTATCTCAATATTTGGCCCTGAGGGTAGGTTACTATCACATATACCACTACCCTCATACTCTAAATCCACATCCATAGGTGTCTAACCCTATCCCTATCCTAGTACTTGTAGTGGCACCATATGTCTTGGGATACCCTAAGGTACTGTCAATCTTTCTAGTTGAACCTAGTCCTACTATGTTGCATATTATGTGGTCACTCTTTTATATATTAAGTCCTTATGTAATCCAAAAAAACTATGGTAATAATAAATAACATTTACTAGCTAGGTACTTATATATAAGCTACATCTTGGTAATAATACCTCTAGATAAAAGTGAAAATAAGTGCAAACCATCTATCACATCATGTTGCATACCAAACTGGTGTTGAACCCAATCTAGACTTAACTCTTCCATAATATGTGCATATCTACTAGTAATGAAGCATCTAGTGGTCATAAACAATTTATTCCAATAATTTATCCTCCATTAAATGTATAACTATGGATAGGGACACTAAAAAAATTCCTTGTCTCCCATGTCATATATGTTTAGTATCATCATTGATGTCAAAGATACATCTTGTGAAGGTTAATGTCAAAGGTGATTAAGGATAGTTGGTAGTGTGTGATGTGACAATATGATGGAAAAGTGTTGTCATGAGAGAAAGAGAACATTTGAAGACAACCAATATGTCTACATTTTTGATATCATTGTTAATGTCAAAATGGAAGGTACAAGTCATTGATGTCAAGTGCATAAAAAGCATAGTCATGGAATAAAGAGGTATGTGCATGGTGAAATGAGTGAACATATGCATATGAAGGTTGTATGTAATTTTTTGAGCATGTGAGTAAGGTATATAATCATTCATGAGAGTTTTGGGGTGAGCCTATAGGGGTAGGAACTTTAGTCTAAGTTTACAACTAGACCACTCTTAGACCCTACCTGCCTAGTGAGGTATGAAGATTAGATTTAAAGGAAAATATACACATGATATCATGTACATAGGTGATATAAGTTTTTTAAAAATGATCACAAATTTTGAGGTCAATATTTGAATTAAAATTGCATGAATCACTATTTTAGGCCTTATCAAGCTCATAAAATGAGGTACTCAAACCTGAGAAGCACTTGTAGACATTAGTTGGCATGTGTAACCTTTGCATGGTATTCTAAGATATTTATGAGAGATGGGGAAGGGTCATAGATAATATCTCTAGGAATTATTTTTGGATTTAAGTGCCAATCCTTTATGAATAATTGTTAACACCAAAACATGTGCTAAACCTTCATAAAACCCTAATAAGGACCCAATGTGAAAATTTTGTTAAAATCAGCTCAAAATGGATTCAAATTCATATGTAAGATATTTTATCATGTATTAAAATCTCCAAATTAATTCCAGGTGGTGGTGGTTAGTCATATGAGAGAGATAAGGTATAGATACAAATTTATTTGTCAAGAAATTGATGCATATCTCAAAATTTATATTGGTCAAGATGAGAAAATGGATGGAAGAAGAATTTAGAGAGTAATTTTACATTTCCATGATGTTTTATGGAAATTTTATATCTTTAAAGTTATCTAAACTAGTCATCCAAGTAAGATAGTCACATACAAACCTAATGGTGTAGATAATGTAAAACCTAAGTAGAGATGAAGAGTTAGATTTGAGGGTTTGTGCATGATAAACTAATGAAAAAAATTGAATTGATAAGTTATTTATGACTTATAATTCATGATCATTCTTTTTATATTCTTTGGAGGTCAATGTATGTGGTGAAAATGTTGCTCTCAAAATGGCTTGTTTGGTTTAGATAGGACTGTGAGATATAATGTCAAGAAATTGGTCTATAAGACCAATATTTTCCTATAAAATATATGAATTTTATATGTTAGTATGTTATAGAGATATTATATAACGTTTTTTTCATTAATATTCATTAAAAGTGTCTACATAGGCATTGAGGTCTAATTCTTCATGATTGGTTTTTGAGGTAATTTGGCAGTTCTGAGTGAGTTATAAAGATGTTCTTGATCCCTTATATTCTGAGTGAAGGTATTCCAAGTATTTTGTGATGAATATAAGGTCATGGAATATATATATATATATATATATATATATATATATATATATATATATATATATATATATATATATATATATATTAATTTTTAATTTTTCATGGTTTAGTGTATTAATCATGTTTAAAATTCATTATTGTAAGACAAACTTTTGAGGTACACAAGCCTAATAGGGCAGTTTGTGTTAAAGAGAGATTTCATGGTACAAACAAAGGATGTAGGTATAATAAAGCAAGGAATAGGTTATAATATTTTTTTTATAAATTTTTTAATGGTTTTTTATTTTTAAATAATTCCATATGGTCCCAATAAGATCAATTTTTAGCATTAAAAGTGCATACCTAATGCAATTAGGTCTCCATGAGACCTAAAGGAGGAGTAAGGCCTAATTGAGTTGTGGAAAACAAAAATGGATTAAAATTATGATTTAAAATATTAATAATATGTATTAATACATATTTTATGTCTAACCTAAGAGGTTTAGGATGTGTGGTTGACCAAGTAGTGTGTGACCATGAGACTAGTATATATACAAGGCAGTTTAGGCTTATTTGTGTGTATGAAAAAAATAAGTAAATAAAATATTACATGTTTGAGTATAAGGAGGTATTTAAATGTGTTTTATACCATAATATAATAATATGTGTGAATATTATCAATATTTTGAGATGGATGAGTTGGTGCTGAGTCACTTAAGGAGTTGGTACTTCCTTGAAAGTAGATGCTTGTTAAAGCCTAGTCAAGTGGGTGCTTGAATTTATTGCGGTTGGTGCTCCAAGTTGAGTTACTGATCAGCTAAATTTGATATTTTATTTCATATGGAATTATTCCATTTGTATATATCATATTGGGGTTTCTTTCCCTTGAGGGTTTCCCACTCATATATGTGTTTTCTTGTTTCTTGCTCATTTGAATGGTTCTTTATGCATTATTAGATCACTATGTTGATTTTATGGTTCATGAATGTTAAATTATATAAAAAATAAATTTTATAAACACTAATTCACCCCCCTCTTAGTAATTATTCCTATAAAAATTGGTATCAGAGCATGGTCTTTTGAAGTAGGCTAACAACTTAAAGGAGATTTTATAAGCACAAACATGTCTAGTCATCAAGTACAAGGAGGTTTCTAAACCAATGAGTCCCCTCTATTAAATGGGACTAACTATGAAATTTTTATAATCATAATGAAGATATATATATATATATATATATGTACATATATATATATATATATATATATATACATACATATACATATATATATGTATATATATACATATATATATATATATATATATATATATATATGTACATATATATATATATATATATATATATATATATATATATATATATATATATATATATATATATAATGTCCTTGCGCTATGAAATATGGAAATTAAATCTTGATGGATTCACTCCACCTCCTACACCACCAACTGATGCAATAGGCAAGAAGGTGAGTGAAAAAAAATATAAGGCAATGAATGCCATCCTATGTGATCTTTTAGAGGACAAAATTGTAAAGGTCATGCATTGTGATATAGCCAAATAAATTTGGGGAAATTTTCAAACCATCTATGTAGGAGATACCAAAATCAAGTTGGTAAAATTATAGACACATCGAAGGTAGTTTGAAAGTATGAGAATGAAGGAGGATGTAAACATTGCATCTTATTTTTTAAGAGTAGATGAAGTGGTAAATGTCATCAAAGGTCTAGGATAAAATTTGGAAGAATCAATATTAGTAAAAAAGTTATTAATATCACTAACATCCAAGTTTGATTCAAAAGTCTCTACTATAGAGGAGATTACATACCTCAATAAACTATAGATGGATGAGCTTCATGGTATCTTGACTGCATATGAAATGAGAACAAGTAATGGAAGACCTTCCAAAAAGGAAGCCACATTCAAAGATGAGAAAAATTCACAAGATAAAAAGGTCAAGGATGATGTTGATATAGATATTAATGATGAAAATATAGAATCCATGTTTGTCAAAAAAATAAGGAAAGGATTAGGTAAGTATAAGGGCAAGTTACCATTTGTGTGCTTTAACTATGGAAAGATTGGTCACTTGCAATCCAAGTTCCCTAATAAGGATAAGAATTTATATAAGCTTCACAAGATAAAAAAGAGTCTTAGGAAGTATGAAATCAAGAAAGGGTCATTTGAGAACAAGAGAAGTTTCTATACCAAAGAAGATAGTATCTCCTCTGATATAAGTGACACAAATATATGTGATAGTGATGATGATATTAATGATCATGATAGTAATGGAAGTCTATTCATGGCCATAGAAAAAAATAATGAAGGTTTTTCAAAAGGTAAAATTCTTATGGATGATGAATAATTATATGAAGAAGAGGCTAAATTAAACCTTGAGGTATAATTGGTGAGTGCTCTAGAGGAGTTGAAGTTCCAAATAAGGAAGAATCAGAAACTAAGATCATTGATTAAGGGTTTTAAGGAAAAAATCAATCTCTTTAGAGAAAGACTAAGTAAAAACACTAATTAACATAAATATATCATTAAAAAATTAGAAAATTAGATTTATATTGTCATTATAAGTGTTAAGACTAAGGAGGAATAATGCACCAAGTTTAGAATATAAATGGAATCCTTGAAGGCATAATTAGATTATGAAACAATCAAATTAAAGACACGTCAAAAATTTGAAAACAACACTAAAGTCTTTGGTGATATTTTGAATAGCAAGAGGTATCCACATGACAAGAGAGGTCTTAGGTTAAAATAAGACCAAAATGAAAACAAGGAGAGTCAAACCTCAAAGGATAATGCACTATTAAGAAGTAATGGTACTGAAAGAGTAAAGACCTATGCAGAAACTCTTAAATATGAGACCCAAATTAACCATCAACAATTCAATAATAATGTAACTCCTTAAAAATACAATAAAGGTAGAGATGAATTATTCAACAATCATCAAAATATAATCTATATTATACAAACAAGGTATTTGAATTCTTTCAATGGTTATTATTTCTCATGAAATCAATATGGACATAAAGTTATGGATTGTAGACATCATACTAGAATAAAATCATCATATAAGAATAAGATGAATGCTCATTTCAATAATATAAGCAAAATTATGTGCTAAAATTGTGATCAGAGAGGACATATTATGAGGGATTTCAAGATAAGGCATATAAGGAAGATTAGTCAAAACAAAAGGGTATATAGTCATACCACCGATAAGTGGAACATGAAGTTAGATCCTATGGACAAGGTGAAGGAAGATCAGGAGACTAAAAGAGAAGAATCTACGCTAGCTCAGACTTCCTTTCACATCCATGATGAAAACACGAAGTAGTATATGCATAGTGGTTTCTCAAGCCACATGATAGGGGAAAAGAGCAAGTTAATTTCATTAAAGAAGAATGTTGTAGGGATAGTGATATTTGGAGATAACACAACTACCAATATTATTGGCAAGGGTATCTTGAGTTTGGATATTGAGAATACTACGATAGAGAATGTGTTGTATGTGGAAGGCTTGAAACATAACTTAATTAGT
The DNA here is from genome assembly GCA_037957365.1 of Torreya grandis. NCBI lineage: Eukaryota > Viridiplantae > Streptophyta > Pinopsida > Cupressales > Taxaceae > Torreya > Torreya grandis. The sequence goes on from JARHVA010000369.1 coordinate 3,893,390, forward strand.
TTAATTAAAATTTTCAACCAAGGATACACATTAACCTTTCATGATATAGGGTGTGATATAAAGAGAGCCAAATTAAGAAGGCTAATTACCAATACTAAGAGGACTTAGAACAATATATATGTCTTAAATGAGATAAATAAGGAGAGATACTTTATAATCAATATGGATGAATGTTATATATGGTATATAAGTTTGGGCCACCCAAACTTTGATAATTTTTTCAAGATAAGATCTAATAAGTCTATGAAGAATATGCCTAAAATCACCAAACCTACAAACACACTTTGCAAGGCATGTCAACATGGTAAGAAAACTAAAAGGAGGTTCAAGTCTAAGGAGTATTTTACTACAAGACCTTTAGATTTAATACACATTGATCTATGTGGACCTATAAGAATCAAAATAATTCAAAGAGATAGTTATTTCATGCTACTCATAGATGACTACATAAGAATGACTTGGGTAGCATTCTTGAAAGTAAAGTCATAAGTTCTTGATAAATTCAAGGCATTCAATACTATAGTTGAGAATGAAAAGAATGGAAAGATAAAATTACTAATATATGATAGAGGAGGATAATTTTGGTATAATGAATTTTATGAGTTCTATGAGGTCCATGGGATAAGGAGACATTTCTTAGTAGTTAGGACACCTCAATAGAATGGGGTAGTGGAAAGAAATAATAGAATAGTTCAAGAAATGAAAATAACTATGATAAATGAATCAATATTATATGATTGATAATGGAGAGAGGAATTGAATACTATAGTCTACATTTTAAATAAAGGACATATAAGGATTAATGAAAATAAAACCTACTATGAACTGTGGAAAGGTAGTCCTGTTAATGTGGAACACTTTAGAGTGTTTGGAAGAAAATGCTTCATAAAAAGAGAAGAGGAAGAATTAGGTAAGTTTTATTCAAGGTTTGATTAAGGAATATTCTTGGGATATTCATTAGTAAACTCATTCTATATATGCTATAATAAGAGGTTGCAGAAGATAGTGGAAAGCACTAATGTGAAGATTGATGAGACTAGTTTTAAGAAGTCACACTCTCAGTCAAAAGATGTATCAAATAATTTGGAATTTAAGAATGAATAATAAATAATAGATATAAATGATTAATAATAATAATTTTAGGAAATAAAATTTTCAAAATGTCCTTCAAGATAGATTTAGAGAGACCATCCTGAATCACAAACCATTAGAAACAAGGATGTAGCTATGCAAATGAGGAAAAATATGATAAGTACCATAAATCAAGAGAATGTTGCTCTATTGTCTAAGTTTTAACCTAAGAACCTTTTAGAATAAAAAAATATAAGTTTTAGATAGGTTGTATAAATGAGGAGTCAGACCGGATAGAAAATAATGAGACTTGGGAACTAGTTCCTAGGCCTAAAGATAAAAATGTCATTGGCACGGAATGGGTGTTTAGGAACAAGTTGAATGAATATGGAGAATTAACTAGGAACAATGATATATTGTTATATAAGGATTATGCACAAGTATAATGGGTATATTTTAAGGAGACCTTTGCTCTAGTAACAAGATTGGAGGCTATTAGATTGTTTCTAGCATATGTAGGATTCAAAAGGTTTAAGGTATATCAAATGGGTGTCAAAATAAATTTTCTAAATGGAAACTTAGAAGAGGTGTACATAGATAAACCTAAGGGTTTCTCATTATCTAGTAATAATGAATATGTATATATATTGAAAAAGACTCTTTATGATTCAAAACAATCTTCTAAAGCTTGGTACACTAGATTAGACAAGTACCTATTGGACTAAGGACTCAAGAGAGGAGTTGAAAAGAGTAATCTATACATAAAGACATAAAATGATCATCAGTTGATAGTGTTTATCTATGTGGATGACATAATATTTGGTGGAAATAGTGAGAGTATGACTAAGGCCTTTGAAAATGTGATGATGGTGTTTGAGATGTCCATGCTAGAGAACTATCATTCTTCCTTGGGTTAAAAATCATTTAATTAAAAAAAGGTATATTAATTTTGCAAGATAAGTACATAAGAGAGATGTTGAAGAAAGTTGAGATGAAAGATTGAAAGGCAGTTAGTATACCTATGATCATAGGGTGTAAGTTAAGCATGGAAGATGAATCTCCAAAGGTCAATCAGATATCATATAGGTCAATGATTGAAATTTTGGTGTACACTACTACCTCTAGACCTGATATCATGCAAGCATTAGGCCTTATAGGAAGATTTCAAGAAGACCTAAAATAAAATAATTTGTAAGTAGTCAAAAGGATATTTAGGTATATCAAGGTGACTATGGAGTTTGGGTTGTGGTATCCAAGGATAAAAGAGTCTAACTTAACTAGCTATATAGATGTAGATTGGGCAGGGAATATAGATGATAGGAAGAGCACTAGTGGAGAATATTTCCTCTTAGGAGAGTGCCTAGTATCATGGATAAGCAAGAATCAACCATCAATGTCATTATCTAATTATAAGGTTGAGTACATTATATCAGTTTCATATTTCACTCAATTCTTATGGATAAGGTAGACCTTAAAGGACTATAAATTGGAGTATGATAGTCCTAATCCTATCTTTTGTGAAAATATAAGTGCCATAAGTGTATTAAAGACTCTAGTCATGCACTCAAGGACTAATCACATTACCATCAAGTATCATTTCATAAGATAATATGTAAGTAAACAAAATTTAAATTGAGTATGTATCTACTAAGGATAAGATTATAGATATTCTAACCAAACCACTTCTAAAGACAAAATTTTAATATCTAAGATAGGAATTGGGTGTAATTTGTACCCCTAATAGTCATTAAGGAAGTCAAGTTCTTAGGGGGAGTTAATTATGTGGTTCATTAATTCAAAGAGTAGGTGAGTAGTGTCAAGGAGGTATACATGGATAAATGGGGATCATGTTTATATGACTATTCATGGTCTTATAATCCTATGTGTTAAGTTTTTTAGTTGCAAGAGTTATGATCTAAGAAGTTGTAAGTACCTCTTTATCATTAACATAAAAGGGGAAGAAAGTTTAAAATGGGGGATAAAGAGTCCATTGAGATAATTTTTTGAGAGTGGTTTCCATCAATGATAAAGTGGGGGATTATTGAGTATTATCATTGATGTCAAAGGTGCATCTTGTGAAGGTTAACATCAATGGTGATTAAGGACAGTTGGTAGTATGTGATGTGATAAGATGAATGGAAGAGTGTTATCATGAGAGAAAGAGAGAATTTTAAGATAACTAATGTCTTATGTCTACATGTTTGATATCATTGTTAATGTTAGAATGGGAGGTACAGGTCATTGATGTCAAGTACATATGAATCATAATAATGACATGAAGAGGTATGTGCATGTTGAAATTAATGAACACAAGAATATGAAGGCTGTATGGAATTTTTTGAGCATGTGAGTAAGTTAAATAATCATTAATGAGAGTTTTAGGGTGGCCTATATGGGTAGGCCCTTCAGTCTAAGTTTGCACCTAGATCACTCTTACACCTTACCTGGCCTAGTGAGGTATGAATATTAGATTTCAAGGAAAGTATGTAAATGATAACATGGATAGATGTGAGATAAGTTATTTTAGGAATGATCAAAAATTTTGAGGTCAAGATTTGAGGTACAAGTGCATGAATCATTGTTTCAATCCTTCTTGAGCTCATAGAATGAGGTACTCAAACTTGAAAATAAATTTTAGACATTTTTTGGCACATGTAACCTCTACATGGGAGTTTAATATATTTAGGATAAATGGGGAAGGGTCTTATCAAAGATATTTAGGAATTATTTTTGTATTCAAGTGGTAGTCATTTATAAATAGTTGTTAACACTAAAATGTGTGTTAAACCTCCCAAAAACCCTAATAAGGACCTAATGTGAAAGATTTTGTTCAAATCGGCTTGGTATGGATTAAAATTCCTAGATAAGCTATTGGAGCATGTATTCAAATCTCCCAGGTACCTCTAGGTGGTGGAGGTTAGTTAGATGAGAGAGAAAATGTACATATATTAACTTATTTGTTAATAAATTGTTGTATCTCTCAAATTTTTTATTGGTCAAGAAGATAAAATGGATGGGAGAAGAATCTAGACACTCATTTTAAATTTACATGATGTTTTCTAGATAGGGTATATCTTAAAGTGTTCGAAATTTGTCATCAAAGTAAGATATTTGTAGACAAACCTAATGGTGTGGATAATGTAAAACTTAGGTAGAGATGAAGAGTTAGATTTGGGGGTATGTGGATGATAGATTGATGCAATAAAGTGTATGAAGAATTTATTTATGACTTTTAATTAATGATCATGCTTTGGATAAGATTTATAGGTTAGCGCATGTGGTGAAAATGTTGCTTTTAAAATGGCTTATTTGGATCATATAGGACTATGAGATATAAGGTCAAGAGATTGGTCTCAACTATCTTGTTGATCATCCCACCTAGCTAGTAGGGTCTATCTTAAAGTTCTCTAAATTGGTCATCCAAGTAAGCTAGTCATAGATAGACCTAATGTATTTTCAACCACCTAGTGATACTTCTATCTAAGGATTTTCTATAAATATCATATAACCATTTTTATACATTAGGAGTCATGACGAGTGTCTACACAGGTGTTGGAGGTCTAATTCTTCATTACTAGTTTTTGAGGTAATTTAGTTGTTTTGAGAAAGTGAGTTATAGAGATGTTCTTGAGCCCTTATATTCTGAGTGAAGTTTTTCCAAGCATTTATTGATACTATGAAGTCATGGAGAATCTATATTCATGTTTAATTTTTCATGGTTGAGTATCTTAAGGGTGTTTAAGCTTCATTATTATAAGATAGACTTTTGAGGTACACAAGCCTAATATGGTAGTTTATCCTAAAGAGAGCTTTCATGGTATGAATGAAGGATACAAATTTAATTAGCCATGAAAGAGGTTAGAATATTTTTTTGGATAAATTTTTGAATGGTTTTTTATTTTTAGAGAAGTCTATCTAGGCCCAATAATATTAGGCTTTAGCGTTAAGAGGGCATACCTAATGCATTTAGGTCTCCATGAGACCTAAAGGAGGAACAAGGCCTAATTGAGTTATGGAAGACCAAAAGGGGTTCAAATTAAAATTGAACCATGTTAATAATATGTCTTAATACCTATTATATGCTTGACCTAAGAGGTTTAAGATGTGTGGTTGAGAAAGTAGTGTGTGACCATGAGACTAGTATATATACAAGGTAGTTTAGGCATATTTGTGTGTATAAAAAAAATAAGTGAATAAAATATTTCATGGTTGAGTAGAAGGAGGTCTTGAAATTATTTTTATACCATAAAAAAATATTATATGTGTGAATATGATAGAAATTCTAAGGTGGTTGAGTTGGTTCTGAGTCACTTAGGGAGTTGGTGCTTCCTTGCAAGTAGATCCTTGCTAAAGCCTAGTCAAGTGGGTGCTTAACTTTATTTGGGTTGGTGATCCAAGTTGATTTGGTGCTCAATTAAATTTTATATTTTGTTTTAGAGGATAGTATCCCATTTTCATATATCATATTGGGTTTTATTCCCCTTGAGTATTTCCCACTCATATATGTGTTTTCTTGTTTCATGCTCATTTGAATGGTTCTTTATGCATAACTAGATCACTACGTTGATTTTATAGTTCATAAATGTTAAATAATAATTGAAATAAAAATTTTAAACACTAATTCACCCCCCTCTTAGTAATTTTGATTCCAACAATATATTACTCTTTGATACTAGTATATTTCTCCCTTGTCCCCTCTACAACTAGTTCTTGTCTGAACCCATCCAAAATATATAGACTCCTATGGACCCCATACCTATCTCAGTCCTAATGGTAATTCAATGGAATTATTTACCAATTAACAAACTTGGAGAAACATAGAATCATAAATTCTCTTACCTTCATAATATTCAATTATATGAAAGTCTTTGTATAGCTGGTCTAATAATGTCTCTGATCATCCCACCTAGGCCCATATGGAAGTATCAACCACCCTTTTTAGGTAGCATGATAATACCAACAATGTCCATAATATATAAATCCTATCTATAAATATGAGATAGTGGTGAGGAAACCACTCAAGGTGAATGATTTTGTTAAATTTATGTCAACATCTCTAAAAAATTAAAGTTCATCATCCCATAAACCATCAGCATGTCTGTGTAACCAATCAAGTCCTAAAACACAACTTGTCATCCCATGGGGCCAATAAAATATAATTATAAACCTCTTATATGAAATCTTAAAATCTTCCACATATCATCTAATGTAACCATGGCCTCACCTATGGGTAAGTGAAGCATAGATGTCTGTTAGGACCATCTCGCTATGAGTGCACTTAGGTAGGTTTTATCCACTCTAATAGTTAGCATACATGCAACATGCAATAGATATATTTCCTCCAAAAGTGTGCATAAATCCTCCATCCAAATATTTCCCATACATAATCAATGTTATTTCTAATTTCATGAGACCAATACCTCAAGCTTCTCCTATAATAAAAGATAATTCAAAACAAAATACTAACTTCATTAAAATAAATTTAGCTAGCTAACATCTATACATAGAAAATATAATATATTATTTGGTAAAAACATCATTATGAATTGATCAAATCTATGAATCAACCTATTTAACTCCACTTAATATTGTCCTTATTTACCAATTTAGTACCTCCATATAATTTTCACCATTTTATAGGTCTATCTCACCGATTTGTATGGAATTTTCACCATTTTCACTGTTTAAGCTTTTCCTACCCTTAAATGATGATTATAACATTTTTATCACATTTTTACCATTTTGATCAAATGATGTTTTCATTAGAATTTCCACCATTCCCATTAGATTTTTTTCTATTTACACTAACATTTCATCCAAATTCATAGGCAAAACAATCAATTTTAATTTTCCATGAAATTGAAGGAATCACTAATTCCTACCTATGCCTAGAAATAAATTCACTTAAATGATAAATTTGACTAAGAGGAAGCATACTCATTGACTTTCTATGCTACTATAGTCTCTTGTGCTCTCTAACCCACTTGTAGAGATGCCTTTGTCACAAACATAGAGCCATTATTCATATCTACCTCTTATGCAAAACTATAGCTCAATTATTCAAAAGCGAAGGGTAAAAACAAATATATTTTACCCCTAAAGTGTGAATTTATAGCTTAAAAACTGAATCTTTACTCCCCTCTTCTCCCCATTTAAGTTATGTTATTCTTTGGAGTTCCATCTATGGCTCTATTGACAAATTTTTGTCCTTTTTATTTCATATATATCATTATTTTGACATTCTCTCATATGGACCATGTTCATTCATCATTTGAAGTTCTTATTCATTTTAATCATTTTCTAACCATTCGTTCAAGGAGACATCTAGGCCTTATATAGCTCCCCCTATGGCATCAATTTTAACATGCTACCTCATAAATTTAGTGATTGTCAATACATCATTCTTCAATATTTATAAATATCTTCTTAAGATATTTTTCATTATTTGAAAATATGTTACTTTGCCTTATGTCTCTAAATACCCTCTAAAACATAGGCAATATGTAGACACTTCATTTTCACCACTTATATGTTTAAACTATAATTGGATTCATTTTCCATAATCACATGTAAATTTAATCATAAATATTCAATAGACCCACTTCACCTGTGTAACTACTAATTTAATCCAAGATTTAAAAAAAAAATCCTAATTGAGAAATGCATCATAATGTCTAAACCTTTTCAAGTATGATTATATGGAAATTAAATCAACATTGAATTGGTAAAATTAACATTGTAAACTATTTCCATTTCTATAATGGTTAATTAATTACTTGATTAATTAATCTAAACATTCTCTAATACAAAAATCCATGGATTTTTGGAAAGTTCTATTATCTAAAATAAAAAATCCTCTACTACCTCATATTTATTACAGCATATGGTAAAATTCAATGGGAAAGAAGAGAAGTACAATTAATTTATTACACTCTATTACAAATTCTTACACACTCTAAAAGAGGTAATGATTGCACTTTTCTTCCAAATCTCTTCTACACTCTAAATTATTGACCCTCTTACATCTCTAACCTCCAACATTGATGAGGGTTAGGACTCATTCATATCCATCCATTTGAATACCAAGATAGACATTCCTCACTAATTCAATAAGTCTATAAATTAAAGGTCCTCCCTCAATTATAAATAAGCTTCTTGAACCTAAACTTACTCTACCAAAGTACCTAAGGAGATTCACAATTACATATCCAATTATAAATATATATCAATTATATAAAATAGGAGATGTTGCATGCGTACATATTCAAAATCTACAAATACCTCTAGTTCTATAATTTAATCACATACCATGTTGAACTAAAAATCAGAGGAAGTGTTTCGATGAGGATATAAAGTGTGTATGATTTGTCTTCTATTTAATTCATCTTTTACTTATTTTTTCTTAAACATAGTGAATAGGCTTAGGGTGTTACTATCCTTAATTTTTTTTATGTGTATTCACTAATGATCAAATTAAGCCCTTTTAGATTCCTTGCTCACATATTATTCTATGTATAATAAAATTAGTTTTACTTATACTATTTTGGTTATTCATTATGGAATGTATTGATTATGTGATATTATAACTATTGGTATTAATCATGTATTTTATTATACATATGTGTATATATTTGGTATTATTTTTTCACCATTGATATGTGATGCCTTGGATATGTCATGCACATGTTATGCAGAATGACATCACTTGTATTTTTTATAATATGTAACTTCAACTATCTAAGGTAGGTAATTTTATGTTTTCAATGATCTAAAAGTGGTAGAGTATTCCATCAAGGTAATTAGGACTATTTTAGGAATGAAAACATCATTGGTAGAGTGGTGAAATGTTTAATTGACCCTAACATGATTTAAACCACTCCTTGTATCATTTATGGATATAGTCAGGAGTATAGACTTCCTTAACCCATTTAGTACTATTTCCCCCATTACATATTATTAACATTTCCTTTTAAACCTTAGGATTTCCATTTTAATTTTATTTTCATTAATATTTTTTTAATCCACTTAATTGATTGTGTTTGATTCAAAAATTATATCTATTTAAAAAACTAGATTTATAGAGGGACATAAAGTAGTTTTTAGTGATTCTGTGTTGATATTTTTATCCTTGGACAAATATGAATTTTGGAGTCTTTTTATTATCCTTATAGGACTTTTGAGTTATCCTTATATGCCTTTTGAGTTATCCTATGTGTAATTTATGGCATGGGATAGTGTGTTTATTTATGAGGTATGGACTTGCTTCCTTGTCCACATGGGATTGTAAGTGGAGTTATGGAGAGGGAATAATTTTTTACCATGAATAAAGGTATGGTAAGGTACATATGTCACCTTACCATTATATTTTAAATAAATGATTTTATCCTATATGAGGAAGGAAATCCTTCCTTGAGAGGATTTTTTTATCATTTGAAATTCTGAAAAATTGGAAGTGGAGAAGAGGAGAAAAAGGAGGATGACCTTAGAGAATGAGGAGGATATCCATTACCCCAAGATTGTAAGATGAATTCTTGAGTGGATCCAAAAATAATTAAATTTAGGATTTTATGACCATTTGAGTTAATTTTATTTTTATTAAAATTGTATTCATCATGTCCTTTATTTGCAATTTCAATAGGTGTAAGGCCATTTGGATTATTATCTTTATTAATATGTATTTCATGTTTGTGTCAATGGGCACCATGTGGTTTTAATTATAATTTTATACTTAATACGTAATATACCTCCTAAATCTTGGTTTTTTCTATGTCATTTTATTGTTGTAAAATGGCAGATTTGTTCTACCAATATTTATTTAAATTTGCATGTTTGTTGTGCACTCTCATTTATTTGTACTAGAACATGGACCAATTATTTATACCCTATATGTAGTTTTATTATACACATTAGAAGTGTGAATTATAAATAATTATTTATTCCTATAGGTTTATTTATTTTGTACATTTATATTTGGATGCTTAACCCATAGTTCTTGAGGTCTAAGAGATGGTAAAAAAAAGGTGAGTTATCCTCTCTTATTATTCTCCTTCAACATGCCTTTTTAGTTTTAGAAACATGTTATGGTTTATTTTTATCATTTGTCATTTGATATTTTATTTTTAATTAATTTAATGTTGGTTTTAGAGATATAATCATCTTTTGTGTAGTTGAACTTATAACCTCATATATGCATTTTCCTAGTGAGTGTTCCTTTTCTAGTCTTATTACATCTAAACCTCCTTTTATCAATTTGTCCACATTAAAACATGATGTTATGGTGATTTTATATTGTATTATTAGGATTATTGGTGACTAGGGTATCCATATAATGATATAAAAATGATGTGAGGTGATCCCCTCCTTCGGTTGGCCTTGCAGTTGCATGTGAAGTCTATGTGAATAACAAGTGGTTTAACACTTTTGTATAAAATTACAAATAAATTATATTGGTTATTTGAAATCCATGTCATTTTTATTATTTAATTTTAAAATATGTATAAATTGGAATAAATTTTTTAATTTTAATTGGATTTAGAGTGATGTATCCTTGTCTCTTGCATACTCTTCTTAGTGAGTTTATAAAATTATAAAATAAATGGAAATGATTAATTGGTGTTGAAAATAAAACTGTATACTTTTTATTGAACATGAAATTCTCTGTACTTTATAGTTGACTTAAAGTAAAAGTTATATCTTTTATAAAATTATATAATTCATTTATTTGTGTAAATTTTATAAATTCTAGATGCATTTTTATAAATTTTATTCACTTGAAAGCATCCTAATTTCTCTTAGTTTTTGTTGTACACTAAAGTATGGGTAATCAGAGAATTAATGCAATTTATGGTATAATGTTTAGAGTTATAAAATAATTTATATTATTTTTTAAATTTTATTCTCTAAATATCCTAATAACCCCTTTATAAATTACCATCACTTCATGTAAATTTTAAGCATGTAAAATGAGGAAATTAGGTGTCTAAAAAAATTATATAAAATAATAATAAAAATCAAGATCCAATATCATTGATTTTACAATTTTTGGGTTTCTTGTTTGTCCTGAAATAATTTTTGAAAAATATTTGTCTATAAGGAAATTTATTAGTTCACAAGCCCTTGGGAAGGTAACTATACCACTATTTGTAGGGTAACTACCTATTTGGCCAATGATCACCCATATGACTATGTGGTGTATGGGGGAAGCTCCAAGGGGGTTGGAATGTGTTAAGGATAATCCTATGGTTTGAAATCTTGGTGGTTTGGGTGAGGGATAATTTCATGGCATTAACAACATATTAATCCCACCATGATTTTATTAATGGATGGGGTGGAAAACATATGTTGAATTCCACCCTTGTTGACCATCGCACTTTTGCTATGTGGTTATATTTTTTTTAAAACTAACAAAACATAATAATTATTAAATATAAATATGATTTCATTAAATTTGAAATATTTAAAATTAAATATTGGATTTTATAAAGTAAACATGTAATTATTTAAAACTAGAATGTTTAGTATCATGGACATGAGGTTTTCACAACTGAATTAGGTAGTTTGAAAGCCATGAAGTAAGGAGATTCCAAAAGGGACCCCCATACATTTCTCATAACCTTCCACATGAAATATGTTTCAAGGCTTGAAACTATGAAAATTTATAGTTACAACCCCTTTCTCCTCAGATATGCCTTAGACCTCTTTCAGACATCTAACATACTTATTCCATATCAATGATTATAGAGACCTAGTGGATCAAAGGCAAGGGAACCCAAAATGGGCCCCCGTCAAATTTTTATTACATTTTGCATGGAATTGGTTTGGGAACATGAAATATTATGGTTTTTAATTTGTGCATATTTTTTCCTTGAATTGTGTTTTTTGTAAATTTGGGCTATGATAGACTCTTGAGATCCCTAAAACGGTCTAAACTAGAAGGGAATTCCTACTATTCCCCCCTAGTATGATACAAAATAAAAAATACAAAACTAGAACTTTTATGAAATTTCACCTTAAACCTTGTTGAGGACCATTATGGTTATGGTGGAGATGGAATCTCTCTAGACCCATTTGGAAGCTATGGGATAATGAGATAGTCTATGATAGTTATGTCAAAATTAATGCCTACAAAACAACCTCCCACATATTTTTATCATGTTATAAAATTGAAAGTGAATCAAATGGTTTTGACCAAAATATTAGAGACTCCATTAATGGTAGTCATCCATGGATAAAGAAGGAGAGGAGGAATGACTATGGTAAAATTCATCCTCTAACACCTCCTCGATCCTTCAAAAAATTTAGTTTTCAATTCAATAGCTAAAGTGGAGAAATTATTTCCTCTATAAGGTTATTGGTCACTATTTACTTTGACTAGATCTTACAATTAAGGTTGAATCAATACAATAATTAAGATGAAATGTTTCATCTTCGAGGTAATTATTTGAAATATTTGAGACCCCTTTTGATGTCATATGGGGATTATATTTAGTTGATTTATTTCATTGACTTTGACTTAAGTAAACAATTGGTTTTTTTAGAATGACTTAAGTCTAAACTAAGTCATTTGATTGGCTAGATTCACTTGGAGATGATTTTAAGCACCACAAAGAGTTAGATAGTATAGTTAGATACAATGGTTTTTTAAACCCACCTCATATTAATAAAACATTTTTTTTTTTTGAGTGCACGGGGCTTGTTAGGCTAGCTTAAAGACTTGTAATATTTTTTGATATCCTATAGTCTAATTATACCAAGTGGGGTTAACATGGTTACGTACCAGTTATGTGACCACTTTCACATTGTCACCCCTCTAGTTAAGGAATGTGAGTTTTTTTGGTTTCATTTTGTATTTCATACCACATTATTTTATAGCTAATTTAAAACTAAAATGTGTAGGATGTTAATTATACATTTTTAAAAATGGTATTTTTTGTGTTTTCATTTTTCTCAATTTTTGGGAATGATAAGTTCAAGTCTATAATCCTCTTTATATTTACCTGTAGATTCATCTATTTATTACTATTTAAAGTCACTTATATATTCTTATCTAAATTAAAATCTAGATTCATATTTGTAATCACCTTTAAAATCTTCTCCAAATTCATTTATCTATCCATCTTTGGTTTCATATTTAGACCCTATTTCTATATACCTTTATATTCCTATTTGATTTCATATTTATACTCTCATTAAGTTATACCTCAATATCCCTCCTCAAATTTACCCCTTGATTTATCCTTGATTCCCTCTTAAGATCCACCTATATATCTCTCTTTAGATCTAGCTTTAGATTCCTATTTTGATCTCTCTTTAATCCCATCCATTATTGCCTCTATGGATTTACCTTTATATTCCACTTAGGATCCTCATTTTAATTATTACTTTAATCCTAATTTAGAGAAAAAAATAACATTAAAAATAATTATTATCTACTCTCCCTTAAATTATCACCTACTATCCCAAAAAGGGAACATTAAACTTGCAAACCTAATTTCTCTTTCCATATTGATAACTCACTTTATTCATTCAAACTTATAAAAGAAGAAAAATAATCTCACATAAAATATTCATAAATAAGGATGATGTTATCCCAAAACAAACTCCTACTTCTCAATCCCTTGAAATGTAAACAAGTTATAATTATAGTGATCCTAATTCTTCTCCTTTAAAAATAGTGGATATTGAGATTACATGTCATTGATTTTACTTCTTATCAATCCATGAGGATGAAATTACTTACTCTTCCCTTAATACATCACAAGATATAGTTGAAAATAATTATATTCCTTTTAACACATATTGTGGTGTTTCCTCCATTTCAACCTCATGATAGACTTCCCATGATGTTACTTCTATACCACAATGCCATAGTCTTAACATAAAGTTAAACATTATGATAAATGAATATCTTGATATTAATAATTATTTTAATGTTATCAATTAAAAAAATTAGGTGATTCATATATCCAATGAGACTCCTAAATCAAATTAAAAGCATATCCTCCCCCCTTATTCTCCTATTAGAAATAATGTTCCAATGGATAAAGTTAAAATTATCATTCAACCCTTAAATGAGCCTCCTAATAACCTCAAAATGCCTTTTCAAGTATTAATATCATTAATTCATATTTTATTTTATTTTCAAGATAAATTCTATCACTTATCCTTAGAGAGTAAAAATACCAAGCTTGAGTTGAATATAATGTAGTCTATGGTTTCCTATAGTGCATAACATTTTATATATACATGTAGATGATTAAATATATATTTATATGTCAAAATAGTTTTTTACACTTGAAAAATATCTCTAAAAGCTCTACCCTTTAGTTCTTGACCTTATTTGTAGATGATAGGCTCACATTAGCCATATCACTAGGCCTAAATGTTTACCCTATAGTCTAACCCTATTATTTTGATTACCCAAATGAATTGTAGCCCAAAATATGCTTAAAATATGATATAAATCTTTCAATATTAGTTACAAATCTCTATCAACCTTCTATTTTATTATACAATTGGATTTAGACTTGGATTGTAGGATCAACACTACTATCCATTCTCCAACACAAGTGGCAATGCCTTATAAACACTCAAATTTTGAGATATTTTGATATGTATAAGTTAGATTAATATGTATCATTGATCATTTTATGTGTAAATTTAAAAAATATGTATATATATATAATTTAAATCAAACTCATTATTCATTTAGAAATCACCTCTCAAGATTACCCTACACTACTATATATAAATTACACAACTAAGATATTTTACCCTATTCTTTCCTATTTTCATATTAGTCATAGGAGAAGTCATATTATAGTTATGAATCAGGGTCATATTACCCTATTCTTTCCTATTTTTATATTAATATAGGTTCATTAAATTTATCTTGAATTCATGATCCCACTACCTATTTTTGGAAAGCTAACAAGATCTAAGAGGAGCACTAGGGTTTGAGCTAAATTTTGATATCGATATCCTATATGTATAATCTAAACACATAATCAAAAAGGACAAAAATATATAAAATTACCCAAGTGGAAATTATAGTCAATAGTAAATAATCCATACATGAAATATACATTGAATCATAGACAACATCATTAACACAAGTATGCACAAGGTGATGCAAGTGTTCATGATGACACAAATCTAAGTTTTAGAATGTAATGACTGAATAAAAATAATCATACAACTATTTATACACTTTAATTACTTATAATTATATGCACATCATTGTATAAGATAATTAAGATTTCTCATTCATATTTTTATTATCAGAATATTAAATGATATTTTTTTTTCATATTTTACATATGCTTAAATTTAATATTTTCTATTAGAATATCAGTAGAAAATAAATTCATTATTTGGCCTACTTTTAAATTATATTATTCTTATTTTAATGTTCTCATGTAACTATTATCATGATCTAGGGTTTTTAGCTTGTTAAGGTTTTTGATTTTAGTAATTTGTAGATCTAAATTTTTTCATTGATTTTTGCATCTTTGTTTGCATTTATAAATATTAAAATATATAATTTTTAAATAAAATATAAATTAACCTTAAGAAAAAATTTAAATACAAATCATTTTTTAAATAATGCATTCTTATATGTTATAAAATAATAAATCAATAACCATGATAAGGCTAGTACATCGACATATAATAATGGTAAACCCTTAGATAGTACACCTATTACTACATCCTCCATGGGAATAATTAATAATGCAAATTAATTAAAAATTTCAATGGATATATCAATACAAGTGGTTTTTTCATCTCCTTTGTTGACTTCTCAAGTTTCAAAACAAAATTCTAATAGGCCTATTGTGCACACTCTTTTATAATTTATTCAATCTTTGAAAGATAAGTTTACCAACATTGAGAAAAATGATATGAAATCAGGTCATGTTATTGAATTATAAGATATATTTCATAATTATATATCATTTAGGATATATTTTCACCCTTTTCCAACTAATTTTTGTGTACCCAAGTTCACACTTTATGATGGCAATGGTAAACTTGAATATCATCTTCAATCTTTCTATGCATCATTCCTTGGTTATGCTTCAAATGATAAAATTTGGACCAAATTATTTCAAATAATTATAAATGACTATAATTATATATGGTTATAACCTTGGTTGATCAATTTTTATCACATTTTTCAATAATCATTACTAAAAATATGTCATATGCACAAATTCAAAAAAGTAAACAAGGAACCAATGAGCCTATTAATGAATATTTCTTGAGGTAAGAGATAATGTTGTCCAAAATGATAAATCTAATCTTAGATAAATATCTTTAAGATATCTATAAGAAAAATTTCCTTGATTCCTTACATGAGTCTATTGTTTTTAATATATTAAAATATTTTGATGGTTACACCATATTGTTTGAGATAGAGAAATGAAACTTATTTCATTTAAAAATCTTAAGTCTATATCAAAGACATCAACTACATCCAATACCAAGTTTCTAATCAAACCAAGCTATAATTTCAAACCTAATGAGGATAAAAATGAAACAACCAAAATGGTCAATATATTTTCACAACAAACTAATTATTTTATCCTATCCAATTCACCTAAGAGACAATATAAATAATTACCTCAATCTACAACTTTTCTAATTCTAAATAAAATGGAGTGTCATCTCATGTCTCTCCCTCCTCCTATGATGGTTGATATGATTTGACCTATATGAAAAAGATACAATGATAATGATTATTATAAATATCATAAATGTGTGGGAAATTCTATGAACATATCTTTTAAATTGAATCACAAGATAAAAGATATTATTGATAGTGATCTACTCACTTCATGATCAAAAACTAGTGATCTTCAAAATCAAAAGATATTGAAAAATCCATTATAAGATCATTCTAAGAAAATGCCAGAAGTGAAAATGGCATATCATGCACATATTACTCAACCACATTATGGTCACCCATTATATAGGATTATTGGTATAATTATAAATGAGATACCTCTTATTGTTCAAGGGTCTTTTATTTCATTATATGATGCTAAGATTATGGATGATGAATCGGATCTTCATTCCTTATTTATTATTGAACATATTGATCATCAACCTATATAAAATGTTATTATTGAGAATAGGTCTATTGATAATATATGTACCATGAAATTACTCACATATTTGGTATACACATAGTATTATTTATTCCCTATAAATAAAATGGTAAAATCATTTGGTGGGAACACCCAACATGTTTTGGTGAGATTGATTTACCTTCACAAGTTGGTCCACCACATGTGACCATTAAAATTTTAGTGATACAACATATGGGAGTATTTTATATATTGTTAGGAAAACATTAGATTAATAAGATTCATGTGGTACCTTCCACAATTCATGTGTATCTTAATTATATTTATTCTAATAGGGTAGTTATTATTTTAAGGATTCAATATGAATATCCTTTACAACAAGCAAATTTATTCCATAATAAATAATTATAAAATATATTAAGGTTAATAATGTGTAAAATGGTAAGAAATAATTAATCCCATCTCATATGCAACCTATACTTGAGATACCATTCCATCATACATCTACAATGAACTCTTAAATAACCTCATTTATACCTCCACAACCTAGCTACTTATTGAAAATAGAGTACCATGTTTTAGAATGGGTACACATACCTAATATTACATTTAAGAAATCACAAAACATTAAAAAATGGGTTCCAAGGATACTACACATTATACAAATACCTCATGAACATAAATTCATATGAGGCATACATAGAGTATTGTAGATTTTCCAGTTTTTTTATATTTGGCACATATACATGATCCTTAATAGCATGACCAATTTACTAGAAAATATTTAGAGTATATAACACCCTATGAGGATCCCTTATATGGGATCATTTTATATCATTCTATTTCAAAACATATTAAAAAAATCAAACAAAATAAAAAATTCAAAAAGTTCAAAAAAATAAATATATAAAAATATTAAGAATCTCACAGGTTTACTAGCTTTTCCATATTTCTTTACTTTATGTTACTATATATCATATTATTTATATACACACATATGTTTCATAGGTTATTGAGTGTGATATAGTAATACATTATATCTATGATACACAAACATGTAGATGTTCAATTTTTCCTCTTATTACGTGACACACTACATTGGGGGTATATTAACTATATATGATCACAATTGGCACATGATCTATTTTTTTATGATCCTTTCCATTATAAAATTGAGATCATATACTTAAATTTACACATGCATATATACTCATGTTATTATATTACACAATGTAATTTATCTTATCACCTCAAAATGAGGTGAATATTAGTGGGGTAATTTCATAGAGTCATTATTCTACATATAGTTGAAAAAAATGGCTAAATTTGATTGAGTTTACATGATTTAGATATACACTTGGGACATAATTCTATAGATTGGTCATAAATATATTTATATGTGTGATAAATATTATAAATATTTTATATATTAGAGGTTAAATTTTGATATATAATTTACCTTGAGAAATATTTTAGGTGTATATGACATGCAAATGCATAAAATCATAGATACATTTTTTAGATTATACACAGTATTCATGTACCAACTCTATGAAGATGTAACATTTATGATTTTATCCAATGAAATAGTTTTATTAGTTTATTAGTGTAATTTATATTTATTTCTCTCAATGGTATTGGAACTATTTTCTATTATTATGATTTGAAATGGTTATACCATTTAAATCAAGCAACATTGGCTAGATTACAATACACTATAGTGGTGTGATTAATATTATGATCTCTCAATAGAATTGGCACAACTCACACTTATATAATATTGGGGGAATGATCACCCTTAAATTCCACTATTTACATTTACAAGGTTTAGTTTTGAAACTCTTTGCAATGCTTCAACCTAGGAAGCATCATTACAAATGAAAACTATCAATGGGCAACATAGTTTCATCTATATGCATGTGTAATCTTTATTTTATCTCTTTTATTTCAAGTAAATTTAAATTATTAATTTTAATATTATATTAAATAATTAAACCTATAACAAGATCTTTGTTTTAGGTCATATACATACATCAAATTCAAATAGGGCTCAAGTAAATCAAGGTATATTGCACACACCACAATATGCAATTATTTCCTTTAAATTAGTAATTTTCATCCTTATGCATCAATAGATTAAATTGTGAATGGGGAGGATTAAATTCTTAAGTATTTATTTATATGTCAAACTAGTCGTGTATACTTGATAAATATCCATCAAGGCTCTACCCTTCAGTTCTTGACCTTAATTGTAGTTGATAGGCTCATGTTCACCATATTAGTAGGCCTAAAATCTTATCTTGTAATCTAACCCTTTTATTCTAATTAACTAGATCACTCAGAGCCAAAATTACACTTAAAATTAATATATATGCTTAAATATAAGTTATATATCTCCAAAAACCTTCTATGTTCTTGGAGAATTACATTTAGACTTGTATGGTAACATCGATGATATTGTCCACTATCTATCACAAGTGTTTGTCTTTTAACACTTAAATTTTCAAATCCATTGATATGTATGGGTTGGAATAATATGTTTCATTAATTTTTTTATGAGTAAATTTGAAAAATAGGTGGTATAAATACAAGTTAAATTCAACTCATTGTTCATCTAGTAAGAACCTCTCAAGCTTACACTATACTACTAAAAATCAATTGTATAATAAATATATTTTACCTATTCTTTTATATTTTCATATCATTATTATGAAAAATAATATTAAATGTTTGAATTATTAAAAGATCATCCTATGAGTCATATTTTTCAAGTTAAAATCTAGATAACTACATACACTTGCATATCACATTCTACACCATTGTTCACACATAAGCTAGCATATAAGGGATAATTACATATGCCTAAGGCCATCTTTAGAGTATTGGATATGTAATAAGTTCTCATTGATAGAGGGGTTTTTTAGGTTAGTTAAAATTCATGATCCCACTAACCAATCTTTTGATAGGTGACAAGACCTAAGAGGAGGATCTATGGCTTGAGTTATATTCTCATATTGAGAGCTTGTGTGCATGATATAAAAAAATAATCTTAAATGTGATATAAAACCAAGAAATACCAAGGTGGAAGTTTTTTTCAATATTTAATTCTCTTTATAGTAAAAATGTGTTTAATCATAAATATTAGTGTTGACAAAAGTGTCCATAGGGAAACCCAAGTGTCTATGCTAAAAAAGACTACTTTTTAGAATCTGACAACTAGATCAAAATATTCAAACACTCTATTTATGAACATGAATTACTTATAATTTAATATTTATTAGTGTGTAATATAATTAAAAATTATCCTTCATACTTATATTATTATAATATTGAATGTTTATTCTTTTTATATTTGGCATATGCTTAGATTTAATATTTATTATCAAAATATCACTAGAATATATACTCATAAATTATATTTATTGTAGATTATATTATTTATATTTTATTAGTCTAATCTCCCTTAAAAATAAATCCAATAAATGGTTTAAAAACACCTCTACCCCTAACTTCCATATGCCTACATTTTCTACATTTGATGGAAGTGGGGACTTTTGCCTAAATCTTAGATATTTTCAAGAAACCATGAATGGATATAATGGTATTCAATTTTTATTGAAATTATTTCCTAAGAGTCTCATGGGGTGTGCAATTACATGGTTTCATTATCTTCTTATAATATACTTAAATAATTATATATAATTAAAGGAAGCTTTATTGATAAAATATATTCAAAAAAAGGGACACCGAGTCACTTATGAGAGGTTACATTCTTTACATCAAAGAATATCAAAACAAGTTTGTTATTATATTTTAAGATCCAATATTTTTATGTGTTAATTAATTTATCAACCAACCAATTTGTATCTCCAATACATTTTTTTATATTCCTTGTTTATCCATTAATATTAAATCTAATTTAGCATACTTTTGAGTCATTTTTAGATCTTTATTATGAGGCCTTAGCATTATAATAATACTTTGGTCTTATTTAAGTATCAAACAATATGCATGGGAATCTTAAGTTACATCAGAAATTTACACATAACTAAATTTAATCATATAAACTTTATGAATTAAATTACAAATTATCTTCTAAAAATCTATGTGCTAAAGAGATATCTAATAAAAAGACATGCATTAAATTTCAAAATCTAGTGCTTAATGTTGAACCTACCTTAGAACAAGTAAAACTCCTAAGTAAAGGTGAAGTATCCCTTTCAAAATTTACTAATCATACTTATTCCTTTACATAAAATAAGAGACAACCACTCAAATTTGATTTTAATTATCGTCCACATGATATTTTAACTACATTATTGGAAAAAATGTTATTAAAACTACACCCTAATTATTATCACCCTCCTCATCAATTGGAAAAAATTTAAGGGTCAAGCATTTTTTTACTTAGCATGTAATTAGTAAACATCATGATATAAATTTTTATACATT
>JARHVA010000369.1:3920000-3985000 GCA_037957365.1 Torreya grandis
AAATCATGTCCCCACTATATATGGAGAAATTAAAAAACTTATATAAGAACTAATGTGGAAAAAATGTTTACAAAAAAATCCCCCACTATAATTTTGAAATGTTAAATATTAAATAAGTGGGGATAAGATGTTTACAAAACATGCCCCTACTATATATCTAAAATGAAGAATGTGTGGAAGTGATGCCTTTATGAAATTACCCCACTAATACTGCCCCCCTTTTAAGTGTGGGAATAATAGGAAATGGTATTTACCTCACCTCAAAGGGATAATATAATCATATGAATGTGAATAAACCATGTGGAATATATGAGAGTACGTCTAGGTAAATTTATCATTGAAACACATAAAATGTGATCACATTAATCCTTGAGATGCATGATGAATATCATGGAAACATATAGATAGTAATAATATAATCTCAACAAGTAAATAAAGAATGCACACATAAGAATGATTAAAAGCAAGTCAAAAATAAATGATCCAAAGAGACCATAAATAAGGAGCATGTTCAAATGTTGCACAATCAAATGGACATGATTTAGTCAAATGTCCATGAAATCAAGAATGACATATTCAAATGTACATAAAACAAGTAATGACATATGAAATATCAAATAACCAATCAAATGCATGAGGGAAAAAAATAATGGATCATATTCAAATGCTCAACAAATAAGACAATAATAAGGTATGACACTCAAGTGCATAAATGAAAGTACAAGAAACCAACATAAATATATCATACTATCTAAGGTGTCCAATGTGTTAGAAAAAAATGTCATGTACATAACATATCCAATATACTATAGAATATATAATCATGGATAAAGGCACATCTACATACATATATGAGCTCAAAAATTGATAATGTAAAGTGACCATATAATAATATAACATATAAGTATTATGATTATAGAAGTGGATGCCCCCAATGTTCTAATAAAGTGAGTAGAAGGAAATCCCAACATCCATAAGTACATAAATCATGTATCTGTGTATGCCTATATCACACTCAAATAGATGCATGAAACACATGTCTATGTAGAAGTATGATATCCATCAACATAAAACTAACACATAGATTCCAAGGAGCCAATAAAATATGTAGTTGGTAAAAATATATTTGTAGTTTTTATATTTTTAAGTATTTTTTGAATGTGGAAGGGAAAATACTATCCTTGTATTCCCCACAAAGGGTGATCATAGATATATACACACTATGAACCTAGTGTAATTGTTGGCACTTAGATTTGTACCCTTTGAGGAGATGTAAAGCTCTCCTCATCTAAGTGGCATAATAGAATCACCACTAAGCTTGTGCGTAGTATAAGGAATGAGGTGATTCTATTGTGACACTTGGATTAGGAGAGATATCCATCTCCTCAAAGCGTGAAAATCCAAGTGACAATAGTTTTTGTCATGCCCAATGGGACTCTTATTCTAAGAGTTGGAGGATTTTTGGTGTTGTCCTTCAACACATCAACCTTTGGAGGCATATTTTCAAGCATCAATGGTGACTCTAAAGACATATAAGCTGATCAAGTAGCCCAAGTTGTCTTTTGAATATTGATGGTAGAATATTTATTTGTGTCCTTGCTTTTAATGAAGTTTCATGGTTGACCTTGGATTTGGGTTTTGCTCTCTACAAGTTGGAGAAACATATCTATCTTATCCCATTATTTATCAATATGAAAAAGTTCTTGGTCAATCATGTTATGATAATTATCAATCCCAATATGACCATGTTCAACCCTATCATGAGTTGTATCAATCTTATAACCAACCTTATCAATGTTTTACCCCTCCTAGTCAACCTAGTCCTTTCTCTAATCAGCGCATTTCCACCTTCAAGCAAGCACTTTTGGGCTATGAGAGATACATGTTGGATCTTGACACACAAAGAGGATGTGGTATAAAATATCCTAATCATTTCATTAAAAATTTAAGAGATGCATTAGAGTTGGTTAAGAGATAATAGGTACCTATTGAGATATCTAATTGGTAAAGGCTCACAAGTAGGATACTTGATGTGAGTGGTTTAATCTCTTCCTTAGAGGATAGGATAGAATTTCATGCAAGGAAACCTCACCATAGCTATTATCATTCATATCCAATTTTCAAAGTTTCATACCAACCATGTATGATCCCTACTCATGAGTAAAATTAAGCCCATCAAAGTCATCCTTTTCCAAATCAGTTGGAGGAGAGAGTTGAAAGAAGAAATATTGTTTTTGAGGAAAATATTGATAAGCAAATTGAGTTGGTAAATATGCATTTTCAATAGTCCATGTTGGCAATAAAATAAGTTGAGTTCAATCCTTAAATTCCATCTCACATTGGATCCCTACCACCTTAAAAAGAGACTCATAATCCTAATGTCTTAAGTTGGGAAAAAATATTAGAATCATGGGGCAAGAGGGAGGAGAAAAGTCTTGACCAAAAGTTTGAAATTGAGTAGACATCTAATCTTAACATCATAAGTTGGAGAAAAATAGTATATTCATGGGGTAAGAAAGAAGATAGAAGCATTGTCCAATAGTGTGAAGTGGAAAATGGAGTTGATCTTTTGTATTTCCCTCTCACTCTTCCTCAAGAAGCCTCTCCTATTCCATGGTAGCATTCATGTAATCCTTATACCCATGATGATTTCTATCAACTTAAATAGAAGATTTTCCAAGAGAACCCATCCAAGAAAATAGAGGAATTAGAAGCAAAGATAATATTGATAACTCAAGGTGAGATGGAAGGTTTAAACCCAAAATAAGATCCTATGCCTAAACACACCCCATATCCCCTTCCTTCAGAGCTTCCTAAAGAGTCTCTTACCTTGTATTATCAATCTAACCTTGAGATATATATTCCACCTCCACCATCTAGTTCATATTTTCCTTATCCATCACCCTTTTCCTTGATGGGCATATGGTCTAGGAACTAAATGAAGATTAGCTAGTTGATAAAGAAAGATAACTCTTGCTTGAAAAAAACCTATCTCCTTGGTATCCTCATTGGGCTAGATCACATGATTTCAAGATGGATAATCTTGGAATCACCATGAAGGAGGTTAAATATATTGAAGATTTTGAAATTAAAAGTCAGATTATAGTAGTTGAGACACAACTTGAGAGCCCTCAATAGGTCTTAAGTGTTTAAGAAGAGGTGAGTCCTTGTGTTGAATCACTTTCCTTGGTTGATGATGAAGTTTTTTTTCTTTGTGTTGAATAACCTATCTTGAAAAAATCAAATGAAGAGGAAAATGATAAATTCATGAATGATCAAAAAGACCTCATGAGTTTTTTTGAGGAGGATATTATGATAAAGACTCCCCTTGGTGAACAAAAAGATAATTCATAAGCTTTTGCCTCCATATTTGAAGTGAAATGTGCTATCAAGAAGGGAAAATATTTTCAATCTATCCCTCAAGAAGTGGAAGCCTTAAAAAAGTCTCATTAGATCATGATAAAGGAGAAATATCTTGAAGATGATCTAATCAAGGATGAATAATAAGTAACTTCTTGTGTGAAAATTTCATATTGGGTTGATAAAGAAGGATGTCTTCCTTTTTCCAAAGAGGAAGAAATAATCATTAACACTTTCATCACCTTGTAAGATATCATGGATGGACTAAGAGAGGTTTTTAATAAACCTCTGGATGACTTGTTTTAAGTCATATTATTAAGCTATACTCCTCTCCAAGGAGGCTATGAGCTAGTCAAAGATGGAGAAGGCATCATTGGTACACAAGTAAGTATACAAAGGAAAAACATCCTTTCAAATCTATCTTTTCAAGAAGCATATGCATTTGATGATGACATGTTTGAAGTCATAAGGATGGGATCTAATCTTGTAAATTAGTTGGGAGAAACACATCAAATCTTGAAAGATGGATAAATCTCATATTTGCCTCAATCTTCCAAAGAACATGAAACCAATCCTCTTGGAGACATGCCTACTAAGGAGATATAAGTTGACTATGAAATTAAGAGTGGGCAGCAGCATGAAATGTGTGAACATGTTTAAGAGGAGTATATCTACATTGGAGACTTATTTAAGGATGATCTACTTGAGATAATATCAAATGAAGTACCAAGGAAGATGTCTGGTCCACAATGAATTCAATCCAAAGAGAAGCATGCTTGGCACTATGTTTCATCTCACTATGAAGATGATTCAAGATTTTTTCCTTTTAATCCTAAAATGGAGGTATGTTTAGTTCCTAGTTATTAATAATAGGTTTTTATATTTCCCCTAAGTTCTTATGCACATGAGTGTGTCTTGTGTGTTTGTTTTCTTTGTTGTGTGTGTCCTTGTCCTTTGTGTGGTAGAGGTATCTTAGTGTCTTATCTTGATCAAAGGTTTCAATTAAATGTTTTATTATTTTTTATCATCCATTATATGACTCCATAATACCAATAGACTGATAAGGCTACTGGTCTAGTTAGTATAGTAGGCATACTACCCCTATGAGTCACCAATTTGTTGACCAAATTTGACTTTTAGGTCAAATTAGGGCACTCCTAGTTAAAATATTGATTTTTAGGCCTATAAGGGAGTATTATGTATTTCCATGATGTGTTCTATAGGTTTTTTTTATGTCATTTAATGTTGTACCAACTTTGGTCAATTATTTTCTACGTCTATTTATCATTTGGGTCATTTTAAGGGTTAAAAATAGTGAGATTAATGTTTTGTATGGGTTTATTGGGAAATTTACAAGTGTAAATGAGTTATTTCATACCCTATGTGTCCATAAATGTCTTAATTTAAAATACTAAAAATATGGTAGGTTATTCGGATAAAAGGTAGTTTTCTTAGAAAAAAGGGAGAAAATGGCACTTACGTGGCCTTCTTGAGAAGTGTGCCACTTGTAAAACATGTAAATTTGACTCTTAACCTTTCACATGCTCAAATCCACATTTTTTAAATCTAAAACTGACATTTTTTTCTTAAAATCATTATATCTCTTTTTCACTTTTCATAGCAAATTGAAGTGACTTATAGGTTTTTGCTCAAAATGGATAACACAAGGGGTTTCAAGAAAAAGAATCATAGGGGAATATTATACAATTAGATACATTAAAATACATATAATAATTTTGAATAATGGTGTCTTTTTCTTCATGAACCATCTATTTGAATTTTAGCTTCTCAAACTCCCTACTTATTTATACACCCTATCAGTTTTCTCTTGGTTTGAACAATTCCATATGAACTAGCTATCGATATTACTTAAAAATAGTTATATAATTCTCCTATAATTTTCCCCACACTTTTTTTCATGTTTAATAATTTTTTGATGGGATAATCATCTTAATTTTCAAGAGGATGCAATTTTATGAGTTATGGGCAGTTTCACCATTTTCATGAGTTTTGTGCTTTTTCAATAGATTCAGGAGGTTGTGATAGTTTATTTCTAATATTTAAAATGTTATTTTCATCCCATGTCCCATAAAATCCATTATTAAAAGTATTCCTCATGATATTTTTTTCATAAGAATCATGTTACTTGTCTAACCCATAACTATCACACACAGTCAGTCTTGGGAAATCATATGTTCGAAACCTTTATGCCATGGTCATAGGGGTATAATGAATAATTTTATGTCTTGTTGTGTCCTATAATTTCATATAGTGGTTAATAAAAACTCCATATGGTGTAAATAAAATAAATTTTTATAGTCATGAGCAATATCTACACATTATCTGCCATTATTATGCATCCATAGGTGCTTTGAAGGAGGTTCCCACATCGAGAGGAAGGTTATGAGGCTATTTTAAAATTATTTAAAGTATTAATATGTATTTTTAAGTATAAAATATATTCTCTCTTTCCTCAAAATAATACCTTTCTCACAACCTATCACTCTACCATCACTGCTTGTACCTTCAAAATATAATCTACTTGTAGGTGTTGACAGAGAATAGGGGACTCTTGATAAGGTGTTGAAACAATTATTTGACTCATCCTTGAGTTCCTGATAAGATTAAAATATCATAAAAAACTAGGTTTTAAGTGATAAATGATCAAGTGAGGTTGACAACTACCTTCAAGGATGTTGATTGTATACAGGGACCAGGTTCTCTAAATACACAAAATAACGGTCCATGAGGTTTTGATAGGCATCTTATGTCTTGTTTTTAAACACTTATAAGGCATAAAAATAAGTGAATATGATATCTCTTAACATGATAAATACCCTTTCCAATTTTTAAGTGTAGATGATGGAGAGAATGTGGTTATTAAGAGGTTCAAATTGGCTTACCAAGACACTGAAATCTTCTAGTAATGTTTATAGGTCTGAGCCTAAAAGTGACCTTTTTATACCAAAGTTGAAAATTAGGTCTATTTCATATATATTAATGGTTCCAAATGAATCAAGTGAGATTTTATGGCATAATGATCATCATTAATAATGTTACCTTATTTTTTACTCCCCAATCAAACCTCTCTATCCATACAAATAGCCTAGATAGCTACCTACAACTGACTATTAGTATATATCATCCATAATAAAATTTTAAACATGGACACCAATGAGGGTTGATGAAATAAATAAAAATTTGTAATATAGATTATTTCAGAGAGTTTTTTTATGAATTTTAAAATCTTAGATGTGACCTACAGGGGTCTCTTTACCTAAAAACTTACACCTATAGCGAAGAGGTAGGCTCTCATATTACCAAATAGGGACTCAAGCATGAAACACACATTTCTCAATATGAAATGATTAAAAGTGTGTTAAGGAATATTAGGGATTATGTATATATTTTCAAAGGTGATATTCATATATAAATGACCCTCATTTGGAAGTATGAACTTATAGTCACTGTAGATGTTTATAAGACCAATGATCAAAGAGGTATTGTTTTTGAATGAGAAAAGTCTATAAAGGTGAGACCAATGTATGGAATAGGTAAATTATGATCCTAAGACAATTATATGAGGTTTATTTATTGTATTTGGGTCTAAACATGCAAAGAAACTATGGATACCCCCTATTTTACAAAAGCATAGTCTATTGTTGACCGAGACAAACAGTGAGCAGGATTAGGGTCAAAAGATATAGTCTAATATCAAAAAAGGTGCTCAATGGACCCAAAGGAAATTTATAGGGTAATTTAAATTCAAATAATTTTCTTTAATTTTTTTTCCAAGCTTAATTTTTCAAAGATAACCTACAAGGTTACAATCAAAGGAAGACATAGTTAGGAATTTATGTAAGCAGTCACCTAAGAAAGAGTATGAAGGGCTTGTGAGAAGTTGAATGTATGAAAAAGGTAAGGATAAAATTCATAAAAGTAATATAAAATTAATTAAATATTTATGATTCATAAAAGTAGATAAAAAGGCTTAGTTAAATGTAAAACTTAGCCCATTCCTAGAAATCCTGCACTTTCTACCTATGAGGGAACCAGACTTGAAATTAGAGGTTTTGAGAGGTTAAATGATATGAAAGAAGACTAAAAATTTATGTGTGAGGTAATAAATACTATATTAAGGAATTGAGATGTTTATTTTATATAATATAATAGGGTAAGTACCCCCTATTTTGTCTCAGACAAGGGGTACTTCCCCTCATACAAACACTGTCAATAAAAAGGGAAAGGTGTGTTAGGGTAATTAAAAGAGATGTTTGAACCTTGAATGAATATGTAGGAGGTTATAAACCATATATGGAAAAATTTAAAATAGATCACTGAAGGATGGAACCCAATAGGGTGATCTATAATGCAAAATTTGTAGACAAACCTATTAGGTAGGTTTTAGGCCTAAGACCAAATGAGAGTTCAAATTATTTACCAACATCATGAGAGGATTATAAATTTATTAAATATATTTTATGGGTCATAATTCATGTGTAAATAATATTTTAAGGTAGTTAAACTTATCAAAGTCATCTGGAGCTCTAAGGTGCAGCTAGGACTCTTGGGCATAGTTAAACCTTGTGGCCAATGAGGATCCAATCACATTTATGGCATGAGATATGAATTTAAACATGATGGAGTATGTTTTTTAGGTTAATAAATATGTGTAAAAACTTTTTTTGTGTAAATAAAACCAATAAAGGCTATTTTGGACTCAAAGATAACTCAAACTTGTGAAAAATAGTGAAAACAAGCTCGATAGGCCATCTTTAGAAACTTATATCTTTCATGACGCTTTGAATGTATTATATAGGAGTTTATGAAAGTTATAAAGGTCCCTAAAGATCACTTTTGTGGAATTTTTCTACAAGTTTGATGTGGAATTTTTATTAACAATGCTTAAGACCCAAAACTACCCTAAAACCCTACTAAACCCTCAGCTAGGACCAACTTGAAG
Source organism: Torreya grandis (assembly GCA_037957365.1). Classification (NCBI taxonomy): domain Eukaryota; kingdom Viridiplantae; phylum Streptophyta; class Pinopsida; order Cupressales; family Taxaceae; genus Torreya; species Torreya grandis. Next base: position 3,928,324 of record JARHVA010000369.1, read on the forward strand.
AAATGGAGTTGTATTTATAATTTAATGATATATTTTGGATAGTATGGTGATTTAAAATTTTATAATACTCCTTCAAGATGCTCCCCATACTTTTTGGTTTTATAGACTTGTATGGATGGAGGTAGAAATAGGCTTTTTATCACTATTTTGTGTATTGTGTAGGCTACAAAAATATTTAGGATATGAAAAAAAGTTTGGTAGAAATAATTATACTTATAATAACTCTTAAAATTCATTTCATGCCATGAAGAAACTTATAAGTTACCTAGATAGGTTTTTTAACTCAGCTAGTCAAACTTGACAGATTGGACAAGCTAGTGAAAAAGATAGAAAACTTTAAGTGGGATGTTATTAAAGATTTATTGATAATTAAAAGGCCATGTAGGGTATTTAAAATTTTAATCAAACATATACCATGTATTTTCATTAGTATCTAGTGCCAATTTTGAGGCCAAGTGTGCAGGGAGTATGGAAGGGTAGTTTTTTGGACAATAGATGATGATGACTCACTTTAAGATGTTTATAGAGGACTAGGAATTAAAAAAATTCATGTAAAGGTTTGTATTAGAGTTTTTACTTACATTAAAATAATTTTTAATACTCATTATCTATATGATGTCCAAACAGGTCCAATCATGAATGTAGTTTTTCTATGCAAAAGGAGGAATTTTATGCCACTTTGCATAACATTGAAGAATTGTATGGACACTTGGACTTCTATACATTAAATGGATCATCCCACATCATTATTACATGAATAATTAACTCCTTTAATCATCTTTAAAAGTTTCCTTGTGACCCTTAAACTTCTCTTCTTCTCTCTCTTTCTCAAACTCTATAAGAGTTAGTCATTTTGGCATTCTATTATATGCTCCACCTAATTATGGTGAATACATACTCATTTGTATACCTTTTTATCAATAAAATTACTAAGTTTTACCTCTTAATGACTATTCATAATTGTGTTCTACTTGAATTATGAATAATTTTTAGTGAATACTATGGATTCTTAGCATGTGGTCTCATTCTTTCACCTTGTTTACAGTTAGAAAACTTCTTATTGCAGGGCATGTGAAGTGTTTTAGGGGATTTGAAATGTTGAGTGAGTTATTATTTTCATTAGTTACATTCAAGTTCTCTTGTCTAGTCCTAGCTTTTCATATTTAACCATGACCTCATAATGTAGCATTGTTGTGAGAAGATAAAGATTGAAGGAGTGTATTTTTAGTTTTTTTCTTGGTCTCAAGTGTAGAATTAAATTGGTTGGAAGTCATTAAATTTATTTTGTGTATCACCCCCCTTAGTTTAGATTTATTTTTAGTTATCTCTCTCTCTTACTTCCCCAAACTTAATAGTAGGTTCAATCCTAAGTGGTGCATCAAGGGAGCTAGCCCTATCTAGAGACTCACTTCATTCCTTAGGCTTCCCACAAGCCTAGAGGTTATTCCATTATGACACTTGGATGAGGAGATATTTGCATCTCCTTAAAGGGTGTAAATCCAAGTGACAATAGTAATAAACTAGTGATGTTGTTAAGCGTGTATAAGTTAAATATATGTCATTATAGTATTTGGGATGATCTATATATGTATAATAGGACTCTATGGTTGTGACGTAGTAGTAGGAGTAATATGAGTAGGGTTTCATAGAATACATTATTGAGTAATTTGTGGTTTATTTGGAATATCAGTAATAGGAACATATGTATGTGTTCTAGATATTTGAATATGGTGTGTATTATATGAGGATTCCATGGAATCTATGATATGTCTTTGATGTAATGGTATATCAAGTGTTAGCTACCTAGTAAAAGGGATTACTTATTTCTTACCCTTTTTTAGTGAATTAGCCTTCATAAGCTTAATAATTAACTATTTGGGTGTAAATTTCTCTTTCTCAAGAGGATGCTCATATGAAATTTTGGAAACTATAATTACCATAGTGGAATGAATGTATTTAACACACCCATGCATTGTATAAGTTACTATTCAAAGGGGTATATCTAAAGTCATACCAATAACATATCAAAGATACCCATGGAAGGTATAAATGAAAAGGTAGTAGCCACATGTGTGGGAAAAACCTATATAGGTAAGTCAATATAACCAAGAACTAGCTATGAAGTCCCATCAAATGATTTAACTAATCTAGTAAAAGGGAGTAAATCTTGATGAGTATAACTCAAGTGTGTAATTAATGTCATGGTACAAATGTTTTCACTTTCACCATTATAAATCATAACACTGTGTATAATTTTTTGAACAAAGTATGCTTGAATGAATAAAGAATGAATATTAGAGTCATCACCCTTAATCTCACTATTGTTGTGCATACTAATTACCTAGTGATTACCAGATTCACCAGTTTTATTAAACTTTAATTATCAACCCTAGGTGTGTAAACTTTTCATGAGTTTCAACACTATATATGCATTACTAATTTAGAAATCAACTTACTTTTCCAGTTGCAGTACAATGAATTTATGATAAATTTACCAAATATATATATATATATGTATGTATGTATATATGTATATATGTGTGTGTGTGTGTGTGTGTGTGTGTGTGTGTGTATTTATATATATATGTATATATATATATACATATATATATATATGTATATATATACATATATGTATATATATATATATATATATATATATATTATGAAATTACTCTAATAGAATTACAAAACTATTCCACACTTATGTATCATATATGCATCACACTTATTTAATCAAACTTAACAGTAAAATCAACTTAAATAATACACTAATAATTAAAGAGGGTCAAGATATTCATAGCATCTCATTCTAAGGGGGCCCTTCCTCATTTAAAACTGAGCTGCAATCCCTCTCTGAGAGAATTCACAAACTTCTTACAAATTCAACTTTCTCATTACTTAATTCTGAATACAAAGGCTATAGTTCAAAAAATTCTATTATTTCCTCAAAATTATCCAACTCCGAGTCTAATCTAGGTTCTGCCTTTAAATACAAAAGGTAATTTATTGACTCTTAACCAAAAACACCAAACTAGGAAATAATATAAATACTTAAAAACTACCCCAGTCAACCTTCAAGTATTTAGTAATCAAAGTTACTTATTTTAGGTTTGATTGGATGAGAGACCAGGCATACTAATTTTTTGTTTTATTTCCTTTTGTCTTTTCTCATTATCCCTATCTTTACCATATTTGGTAGCACATCCAATATCTCCTTTCATGTAGGCAATCCATACAACTATGATTCTTTCCAATCATTCATTTGGTTTCCCAAGATAGATGGATGTGTCTACAAGATATCCTCAATAATGACTCTACTTTGCATAGTGACTACAGGCACTCCATAGTAGTTATAGGTAACCTGTAGGTGAAACCTTCAGTTATTGTGGGCATTTTGTAGTGGTTGTGGGAAACCTATAAGTGAAGCCTATAGTTACTATGGGTATTTTATAGTGGCTACAAGAAACCTATAGGTGAAGCCTATAGTTTTTGTGGGTACTCTACAATGGTTATAAGTAACCAAGATGTAAAGCCTATAGTTGCTACGGACACTCTACAATGGCTATGGGCAGCCTGTAGGTGAAGCCTATAGTTGTTATGGGTAGCCTATAGTAGATATGGCTTATCAAGATTTTGCATCTTTACATGACCCTTCAAATCCTTGTTAGATAAATCCACACCAATATAATTCAATCAAGGAAAAGCATCAATAATGCATAACATAGCATATATATATATATATATATATATATATATATATATATATATATATATATATATGCTATGTTATGCATTATTGATGCTTTTCCTTGATTGAATTATATTGGTGTGGATTTATCTAACAAGCATTTGAAGGGTCATGTAAAGATGCAAAATATTGCTAAGCCATATCTACTATAGACTACCCATATATATATATATATATATATATATATATATATATATATATATATAAGAACATACAAAAACATACAAAATCATAGCTTCATTCATTAATTTGCATTAGTGATAGATACTTATGGGATTTGCATAGAAAAAGACATAGACTAATCATGGATGAGGCTATATAATTAAGAAATTCATGGCCTCATCACTCCCCCCTACTTAGCCTCTTTCTTGACCTCGAGTAAGCCTTGGTTGTATACTAAAACTACAAAATTTTATAAAGTATAGGGGTTTAAGATAGCCTAACCCTTCCAAGATATAAATACCTTTAGCATTCTCAATGTGTTTCCATCTTTTCTTCTCTACCTCTCTATCAGCTGGAACATTTCCTTCCCAATCAGGGATTGGGAACCAAAATATAGGGGGTTGACACATCAATCCCAACCATTGCACTCTCCATTTCTTGACAAGTTTAATATACAAGTGTACTTTTTGGATGGCCTCCCTAAGCTTTTGAGGGGGGTATGGTTCCTTATTTTTCAAGGCATTCAAGAGTTCTTCCCATCTATGAGAGTAGGAAATAAAAAGTTGTCTTCCATCTCCTTCCAAGAGACTCAAATAGTGGTTCTAGACTTCCACCTATTTTTTGACAACCCATTCCTATGAAGCATTTATGTTCATAAATGAGATCCATTCTTCTACTATAGCATCTAAATCTTTTGATTCACTCTTTATCATCAGGGTGGCTTATTTCTCCTTTCCTTGATATTCTTCCATTTATTTTCTTCTTTCAATTTCATTCAAAACATATGAACAAAATGCAATTAACAAGACATCCCCCAAATAGATGTTGGGATTCCATTCTTTATCACTAGGAATAACATATTGGTTAATGTAGAATTCACTTAGTTGGACTTAAAGATTAGGATCAACATGTCTATACTCATTAAAGAAATGTTTTGGGTCACCGACCATATAATATTGATCATTATAAATCCTATCATACCTAAATTTTAATTTTTTTAATTTCAAGTATACAACATATAATTTAGAAGGGGGTTTATACTCCATTAATAGCTTAGTATTTTCATGTAATTTTCCAATGTTTTCCTTCAAATATCTGATCCTATTTTCAGCAAATTCCAATTTTTCTTGTAATTCATCATTTTATTATTTTGATCCAACATATCCCTTGAATCTATGCACCAATTCTTTGTGGTAACTTCATTATTATTATTTTTTCCCTTCAAAAAATATAAAGATCATTAGTATCTACTAGAGTGGTGGTTGATAAATCCACATCAATAACTTATTCTATAGTGGGTGTTGGTGTAGTGGGTAATAGAGGAGGAAATCTTTGACAAAAGGGTACCAAATCTAGAGCATATTCTGTTATAAGGGCTTTTGTGGCCAAGGTGGATGATGATGTTGTATGTTCCTCCACTTTGTTCTCTTTATCTCTAGAGGTTTCTACAATATTTATTGCTCCTAGAAGCATTTCAATTGCTCATTTCCTTTTAGTTTATTTTATCTCATTTATGAGTTTATATATTTCCCACATAGCTTATTCCAATGTTTGGAACTCCTGATCATGAGAAAAAACTTCATGTTCTCTTCCTTTTTCCATAACCTCTTCTTCAACCAATTCTTCTTCTCCTACATGTTGCTTTACCTCTCTCAATTCTTTCATTGTGTATCCAATGTTTCTAAGGAGATCAATTTCATCCTTAGTGAATCTAGATGGGATAGGTGACCATTCTTCTTCTTTTACCTTAGAAGATACTTCATCAGTAGATCATTCTCCTATTTCAAATCCATCAAGAATTTTCTCAAGTGTAGGCTCTTTTCTTAGTTCTTCATCATCATTTATGACTATGGTTAAGGAGGTTGTAGTGGTCTTTTGTTTCTTCATCCTTTGAGATCTCCTAAGAAAAGGTATCCTTCTTTTTGACACTATGTGTTTCTTCCCCTTGGTTTTCATTTTACTTATAGGAGGGGTGACTGATGGAGTTTGTGTTTCTTGTGCAATAGTTGATAGGGTAACTTCTTATTATCTAGTAAAAGATAGTGTGGAGGAATCAACCTAAGGTGAAAATAGAATTGGAAAAGGGACATGTTATTGTGGGCTTTCCTCCTCTATATCAGAAGGAGATAAGACTAGTCTTCTCCTCTTCTTCATTCCCACAATAGTATCACATGGACCTTCATTGACTATGGGCTAACTAGAAACACTAGTGCCCTCAACATATTCTTGAATAGTTTGTTCAGGTTGATCCTTAGGGGATTCCCTCTCATTAGTGCCTTCTTATAGGGGTGCAATATTTTCTAGGGTCAAAAATTGCTCCTAGGTGAGATTAGGTCTAATAGAAGCTATTCCTTGTTTAATTATGAGCCATATGAGGTAGTCGTGAGATAGGGCTATTTCAGTTCCCTTTTGATATTCTTTGGACATTATTTTTAATATATTCCATAATAAATTAGGAACATTAATGACTTTATTGTGTCTTAAGTGATTTAAAAATTTGAACTGCAAAGTGTAAATGAGGGAATACCTTCCCTTACAAGTCATGTACTTGATAATATATGATGTTATCTCTCTCCATTTTGTAGGTAGATTAAGTCTTTTCATACCTCCTTTTTTTAATACTAATCTTTCATTTGCTTGACAAAACTATTGCCTAGCCTCTGGGCCATTAGGTCTATCTTGCCAATTTCCCCCCATGCTTGGTAGCCTAGTTGATTGGCTCACCAAGGTCTCAGTAATAGGAAATGTGATGACATATATAGTGGTTTGGTTTCCATCAAAATAACCTATAAATTACCTAGTAAGAGGCTCTAAAAAATGTTTCAACCATTCAAAATAGGTTGTCCAACCAGCTCTGTGGAAGACATCCCAATTGGATTGGTCTCCCTATAAGTCTCTATGGTCTGAGGGCTCTCTTCACATGATTGACCCTCCCATTTTATATTTTTTGTCAGTCCCTTCAACCAATAGTCAAATGCACATTCTTTAGACTTATGAAAATATACTTGTATTAGAATTTGTCTAAAATGGTAAATGTGGGGTTTATAAGTTATAGGGTTTGGCTCAATAATGATAGATGTGAGGTTATAAGTTACAAATTATGGCATCTCAAGGGTTCTCATGGCATGTGAGGTTTAACCTATATAATTCTCCCCCCACTTGAGATATCATGTTTCCTTACATGATGTGGCCTGAGTAGGAAGTATAGGATAAGATGGGTTATTATGAGGGATATAAGTATGGGTTTAGTGGTGATGTGATAGACTTTTTAATGAATGATTAAAGTCATAATTATATATGATTTATTAATACCATATGTGTTATATTATAATAATTAATGACATTTTCAATGATGAAACATATGGCATACCTTTTAATAATGATGTTTTAGATATGATGCTTGGGGACTTACACATGTGTTGGAATGCAAATATTTACATGGGAATGATTAACATGCACAATGATTGGGTTGGAAGTTAGAATTGGAGTGAAGTGGACCCTTTATGAAGTGATTGGGAGATCACTGATGGTTAGGCATCAATGATGCCTATAACTCATGTGCATGTGATGTAAGATAGTCTACATGGAACAAGATTCTAAGATTTGGAGGATAAATTATTATTTTCATACCCTAAGGTGGAAATTGCAATCCTGAATGATCCAAGTGATGGACTAGAAGATCTTAAATAGGTCACTGAGGGAATTACTACCTAGTGGCCTTCATCTAGATGAACTAATTTATAGGAGTCTAAATGATGCTTATGCCCTGGAGGTTTTATGTCTGGGGCTTGGCTATAGTAATCAACAAGGTTTTCAACATGGAACATGTATGCTAAAGAAAGCTAAGATCTCACTGGTTAACATAGTGAGATGATCTTCATAAAATGACCCAAAAAAAAAAGAATTATTAGTGTCCCTATAGGCAAAAATTTGGGTCTACAACATTTCCACATGGAAAGGGAAGTTGTATTCTTTGCTATGTCTCTATAGATTTGTATTTAGTGGTAGTTTTAGGCAATATATATGGCATTTTTTGACCTAATCTTCCTTCATTCTTCCATGAGGTTGTTTGATGACTTTCATATAATGTCCAAAAGCTAATAACCAAGCCATTAATGAGATATATAGGAGGATCTATCTTGTATTCTCTATAGAAAGGTCATAATAAGCATGAAAGGGTACATGTAGTAGCTACAAAAGTGCTCGTAGCAAGCTACAAAGTGATGGCCAACTATGTAGAAGGTGCCCATAACAACTTAAAAAATCCCATAGTAACTAGTGAAAACCTATGTGAATAGTTGGGATTTGAGGGATTTCCTTCTCTTTTCTTCCTTCTTCATGCTCCCTTATTTATTTATTTATTTTTTACCCCTAAATAGCCAGCAAGACAGTTCTCTACTTAAGCATTTTTTATAGATCTTGTTAGCTAGCAGGCTGGTTTTCTACCTAAAAGCTATGAACAATGCCCAAAAATAGGTTTTCATTGTTAGAATTTTTTATTGATTTTTTTAATTTTTTGTCTCTAACTGCTATTTGTAGTAGAATGTTTATTCAGGGTCCTAGCCAAGTCACCTAGAAATGTGACTTGTCAAGGACCCGTAGAAGGTCTCATTCATCATGCTAGAGGAAGGAAAGGATGTCCTCCTCTCCTTTAGTTGAGTGTGGACTGGTGCTCTTATTTTCTATTAGGGAAATATACCTATCCAAGACATCATTGTATCCATCTTGTAACTATTAGTGTATGTGACTAGTAAATTCTTCCTTAGTAAGTGGTTTTCTATACAACTTGATTCTATGGTAATTGACTAGCAGATATAATATCATTGGATCAATAGTTTAGAGTTGAAATACTCCATTGTCAAAAACATGCTCAATCTCAAAAGGACCAAGCCACCTGGTCTGGAGTTTACCCTTGTGGTCCTTATATATGGAGTCAAAAAGAAGGGCCCAATCTCAAGTATGAAATTGCCTAGTCTTAATGTACCTATCATGCTATCCAATCCATTTTTATTGTACAAGTTATGTGTTTTATAATGCCTATTGTCTATATTCATCTAATGCATTCAACTATAGAATCCTTTCTTTCTAGGCTTTAAATATATCTATCCAAAGTTTTAGTGTTTTCTGTAAGGTCTTGTGCTCAAATTCAATGAGAAAAATAGGTTTCTTTCCATATACTAAATCATATGGAGTGAAGCTTGTAGTGGTCTTCCATGTGATTCTGTAAGCCCACACAGCTTTAGGAAGTGTAGCCTCCCAATCCTTACAAGATAGACTAACAATCTTTGTCAAAATATTTTCTAACTCCCTGTTGGTGACTTCTATCTATCCATTAGATTATGGATGATATAGAGTTTATTTATTATGTCTATCTCATATTATTTGACTAAGGTAGTAATTAAATTAGTATTGAATTGGGGTCCCTGATCAGTGACTATTTCATGTGGCACACCATATCAAGTAAATATTTCTTCATAGAGGAAAGCTACCACCTTCTCATCCCTAGTCTGTGTAAGAGCCTTAACTTCCACTCATTTAGTGACATAGTTAATATAGAAAATGATGTATTATTTTTTTTTGGATTTTAGATCAAAAGGTCCTATAATGTCTAGGCCCCACTGTTTCTACCTCAAATTTGCTTTTCAGATCATAAGAAAAAGAAACTAAAAGAAAGTAATGGACAAGGCTTGGGAAGTACCTGGACTAAAGATTGCGCACCGTAAATCCAGACGTTCATGAGCACTCCTCTTTGGCTGTGGAGGAATGACACCTGCAAAGAAGAAAGAAGCTTGGACAAGAAAAGCGTTAGATAGATAGGCAGTGGGTTGCCAAGCAAAAAGCTTGTTCCCAGAAGTGTAAAAACTTCCTTAAGGGAGGTCAACCCACTGTTTGATAAAGATAAATGACTGATAAAAAGACAGAATGCTGAAATGCAGAAGTGACAAAGAAAGTAGAAAGGAAAGAAGAAAACAAAATGATTACCTGAAGGAGCTGTATGGCTGAAGACAGTCACCGAGGTCGGAAATGTCGCCGACGTCGGTTAGCTGATCTGCTGGCGTCGGCTATCCTGCCGATGTCGGTTGGGGCAGTGACCGGCGTCGGTCGGGGTTGTGGCCTGTAGTCGGGTCTGGGTTGCTTTCTGGACTGTGGACGGGTCTAAGACTGAACGGGGACAAGTTTGGATGGATTGGGGAGTGGGCTGGTTCGAGGTAGGTGCCTGGTGCAAGGTCTTTTTGGTAGAGGGATGGGGAAGAGGAAGAGACACAGAGGACAGGGAAGAGGAGGATTCACAGAGGACAGGGCCTGAGAAGGCTTTGCAGCCTCTCAGGGGAAGGGACAAAGGGAGCAGAAGACAACAAAAGATAGATGACTGAATACTAAAATGAAATAAAAAACCAGACTAGCTTACCTTTAGCTTGCTGAAATAAGAGAGAAGAAGATGTTGCTGGAACCACGGAAGACTTGTTGCAAGGAGAAGATACTGATCCAGGTGTTGCTGCTATTGCACGAGGTTAAGACAGAGGAGAGATGAGAGCCAAAGCGTCAAGAGAATCTGTTTTCGAGCTCAAGAGTCCAGGGGGCTGCAACGGATGCAGAAGGGGATAATGAAGGCTGCTGACGTCGGCAGTTTCACCGACGTCGGCCGAAGGGTCGCCGACGTCGGCGGTCGCAGGATGGGCACAGAGGCTAAAAATAGCCTCTGCCCACTTTTGCACGCCGCCGAGCGAGGGGTCATGGGCAGAACGGTCACAAGGATGCCAAAATGGACGAGGGGGGATATAATGGTGAGATTTGGCCTAATAAATGCTAGGGGGAAGGTGGAGGGATTCAAGGGAGGATCCAAGGTGGCAAGGGTAGGGTGGAAAAGGGGGCCTTAATTAATTAAAAATAGACGTTAATTTCTAATTAATAAGACTTAGGTGGGTTAGGGACCAAGGAGGACTAGGAGGGAGAAAGGACCAAGGGGGACTAGGAGGGAGAAAGGACCAAGGGGGAGAACCAAGGTGCAGACACATTTGCGGTGTCTACATTTGCCCCTTTTTGTCTTGTTGGTTGTTCTAGATGAACTGCAAGACAAAAACAGGAGTTGGTTGCCCCAGAAAAAGGATGAGGTGTTCCCCCCTCAAAGCGATAGTCGAGAGAAGGGAACCGAAGGTCGAGTGTCGATTTGACAGAGAAATGGATAGAAGAGAGTGAGTGAAAATGCTGCCATAGTCGTGATTGCGCGTAGTCCACTTCACGAGAGGGTTAGGTCAAATTGTCGCATGTCAAGGGTCAAGGAGTGCCAAAATTGAAGTAACCGGGCCCCAGCATTTAGTCGTCTGCTGATCAGGTCACTCAATCTAAGCTGAAGCTCCAAATGGTCATCGTGTCCCAGGTATCCAGGGCTCAGGAAGTGCTCCCAGAAACATGAAAAAGCCACAAGTAGTAGGGATCAACTGGATCGCGATCCTACACTTGTGAAGGGTCAAAAATAGTCTGCAAACAATTCTGCTAACCAGCCGTGGAATAGCATATACGCAAAAACAACCAAGGCAACATTGGCTTGGAAGAAGGTCAAAGGTCGAAGGAGATAGGCATGATCTCCAATGGTCATTGGTCAAGAGGATGGATGGACGAAAGGATGTGGCTGAGCTAACCCCAGAAGACCCCATGTCAACTGAGTGCTGCCTACATAGCCCTGGTGACAGGGCCTCAGGCCGATGTAGTTCTTCCTAAAAGGGAGGGAGGGTCAGAGGGATTGATTGGTCTTGGTCAAAGTCGATGAGTGGTCGTGGACAAAGGTCTTGGTCAAAAGGTCTTGGTCAAAGTTGACGAAGTGGGGCGTGATAAGAGTCAAAGAAGAGAAGGTTTGTCCATCAAAGAGACAAACAAACGGGGGTGGTCGAGCTAACCTCAGAAGATGCGGTATCTGAGTGCTGCCTACATAGCCCTGGTCCTAGGGCCTCAGACCAATGTAGTTCGGACAAATTGAGAAGATTGGTCGGTGATTGGATGTGGTCAAGCGTCGAAATGATGAGGCTAAGATGAGGATAAAAGGATGCTACAGATGGTGTACTCTGTAGAAGTGGTCGAGAGTCTTTCATCCCTAGCAAGTTTCCATAGTCGCGATGGATGTATGCTAAAAATGAATGAAGGGTCTATTTATGCTTCAGCAAGTATTGGTTTATGCTTAACATAAATTGGGTCTGGTCGGTAGTTTCCATGTGTATTGGTGTCCATGGGAACTATGCGAAAAGGACAAGGATGATGCATGATGTCATGTTGAAAATGTCGAGGCTGGAGTGAAAAATGTTGAAGTTGGTTTGGTTTAAGGATGAGTCGACAATTGACGTGGCCAAAGTGTGACCAAAGTGTAGAGAAAAGGTGAAAGGCAAATTGCTCTTTCATTGACAAGGACCAGAAAGGAAGCATAGATAGGGGTGATTAGAACCGAAGCCCCGTTCATGCATTACATCGTTGACCAGTGTTGAGTTAGAACGGTAATCGAATCACTTTGAAATTAAAGTGAGCTCGAAGTCCCTTGAGCCGGTGATAGGAGGAGGATAGGGTAACCCAGTTTAAGAGCAGGAATAACCTTGCCCCTTTTATAGGAGACCCTGAGACAACTAAAAGCCAATGTCCGTGACTCATTTTTTTTTATTTTTTTTTATTTTTTTTTTTTTTTGCGCAGACTGATCGATGCGGGAAGCCTGCATAGAGATGTCACTTGATGTAATGGTCAGGTTGCAAAGCTGATCGATGCGGGAAGCTTCTAAAATAGTTGTTGTTTATTGCCAGAGTAGTCATAGCCATCCTTCGAGGGAGTGGTCTATATTTTTGCTTAATAATGTTTGAAAAGTTGGCCTAGCTGTCCTTCAAGGGATCAGTCTAGTAATACAGCAATGATAGTACAGCTGTCCTTCGAGGGATCAGTCTGTCTTTTGATTTTGACTTGATTTAGTGACCATGGATATGTTTTGACATCTTGATTTGGATTTTTTTGATAGGAATTAGAGTCACGGACAAGACTGTAAAATCCCAAGGACGCCCCTTTTATTAGGACAAAGCATCACTACATCCTAAAAGGGTTGTAGAGGACTTGTTAAGAGGAAATAGGGTTGAAAGGGATGAGGATTAAGAGGACGAGGATTGCTCAAGGGACGAGCTCAAGTTACGTGTCAAGTAGATGAGTACTCGACTAGCAGAAGAAAGGTCGAAGATGCAACGCATTAAGAGGCTCAGGTTCTTGCCATCCGTCAAGGGAAGACAGACGATAAGTCCCTGACCCATACTTGTGCGTGATGATAAAAGGTCCAAGCCAATTGGGGGCGAATTTGCCTCGTTTACTTTGCTCCATATTGGTCACGTGCTGATTCTCTTTGAGGATGAGGTCTCCGATGTTGAAATCTCGTTCTCGCAGATTTTTGTCGTAGGCCCGCTTTATGCGACTTTGGTAGACATGGAGATGATTAAGGGCAGCCAGACGGCGCTCATCGAGTAACTCAAGTTGAGCTAGGCGATCTTGACGAAAGTCATCATTGGAGAGAATGTCATGCAGGGAGATATGAAGAGATGGGATCTGTACTTCGAGAGGTAAGACAGCCTCTATTCCGTACACGAGAGAAAAGGGGGTAGCACCCGTAGAGGTTTGGATGCTAGTGCGGTAGGCCCAGAAAGCGAAGGGAATATGAACGTGCCAATCCCTTCCTGTATCGTCGACCACCTTCAAGAGAATTTTGGTGAGAATTTTGTTGGAAGCCTCGGCCTGCCCATTTGCTTGTGGGTAGTAAGGCAAAGAAAAGCTGAGTTTGATGCCAAATGAGTCGCATAGTTTTTGGACAGTCTTGTTTTTGAAGGACTTGCCATTGTCGGTGATGATTTTGTGAGGGACACCGAAACGACAGATGATGTGGCTGCTGATGAAGTCGACAATTTTGTCGGCTTTTGTGGAGACAAGAGGAATGGCTTCCACCCACTTGGTGAAATACTCAGTGGCAGTGATGATGGACTGATGACGAAGAGACGAGTGAGGGTTGATCTCACCAATGAGATCCAAGCCCCACTGAGAGAAAGGCCAAAAATCCTGAGTGACTTGCAAGGCGTGGCTAGGGAGATGAAGCAGGTTAGAGTGCTGCTGACACTTGATGCAACACCGAACATAATCGCTACAGTCTTGGTGAAGGGTGGGCCAATAATAACCCAGGTGAAGGAGGCGCTTGGCAACCGAGTTTCCACTGAAGTGTCCACCACAAATCCTATCGTGGACTTGCTTTACGGCATGAGAAGCTTCAGCGGAGGTTAGACAGCGAAGAAGGAGACCGTCGAAGCCTCGCTTATAGAGAAGGCCCCCTAGCATGGTATAGCGGGCTGTGTGCTTGATGAAAGCTCGCCGCGCATTGCTAGAGAGGTTGGGAGGAGTGACAGAAAGAGACAAGTAGTCCACAAGTTGCTTATACCAGTCATCTTGTGGGCTAGAATTGATAGTGTTGATATGGTCGATGTGAGGAGAGATGTATGAAGGCAAAGGTACGCGATGCACTGTGACAAAAAGGCGGGATGATGATGATGAAGACGAGATATGCGAAGCAAGAGAAGCCATGGTGTCGGCAAACTTGTTCGTAGAGCGTGGAACAGTCTGCAAGAGGTAATGGTCGAAAGATGCCAAAAGAATGTCAGCACGATTCTTATACCTCTGTAAAACTTCATTTTTACAGAGATACGAACCGTTAACTTGATTAACGACGAGCTGCGAGTCACCGAAGATGTTGATAGACTTGATGTGGAGAGAAAGGGCAGTCTGAAGTCCCAAAATTAAGGCCTCGTATTCGGCCATATTATTGGTACAATTGAAGTCAAGCTTGAAAGATAGAGGCAAAGGCTCCCCGTCGAGTGGGATGAGGATGACCCCCGCACCCCCACCGAGTTGACATTTGGAGCCGTCAAAGAACATGGTCATTTGGTAGATGGTGTCATCGGTGGAAAGGGTAGCGATAGACTCGTCAGGGAACTCACAGTGTGAAGGTTGGTTGTCGGGAAGAGGGGCATCTGCCAGTTGGTCAGCGATGGTTTGCCCCTTGATAGATTTCTGTTGGATGAATTTGAAGTCAAACTCAGCAAGCAGCATGAGCCACCGAGCCATACGTTGATTCTGATATGGCTTGGAGTGCATGTACTTGAGAGGGTCGGTGTGAGTGACGACAAAGGTTTTGTGGTTGAGAAGATAGTGGCGGAGCTTGGTAGCGGAAAAGACTAATGCCAAACAGAGTTTCTCGGTATGAGTATACCGAGTTTTATAGTCGACCAGTGTTCGGCTGATGTAGTAAACTGCTTGCTCACGATGATGCTCGTCTCGGTGCGCGATCATGGCACCTAACGAATGGTTGGTAGCAGAGATATAAAGGTAGAAGGGTTGGTCATCCTTAGGTGGAATGAGGACTGGTGGAGAGACCAGATAGCCTTTGAGGGCTTCAAAAGCCTCTTGACAGCCCTTATCCCATTTAAAGGAGACGTCTTTCTTAAGGAGGTGATGAAAAGGTTGGCAGCGGTCTGAAAGCTGCGAGATGAAACAGCGAATGGACTGGAGCTTCCCTTGTAGACTGCGAAGCTGCTTGAGATTGGTCGGGGGTGGCATTTCGAGAATAGCACGGATCTTGGTGGGATCTATCTCGATACCACGGAAGGAAACGATGAAGCTGAGAAGTTTGCCTGAGAGGACCCCAAAGACACACTTCTTGGGGTTGAGGTGGACATTGTATTGAAGGAGACGAGAGAAGATGATTTTGAGAATGGTCAAGTGGTCGCGGCGAAGCTTGGACTTGGTGAGAAGGTCATCCACATAGTCCTCCATGATTTTGTGGAGGAGATCGTGGAAAATGTAAGTCATGGCGCGCTGATAAGTGGCACCAGCATTTTTCAAGCCGAAAGGCATGACTCAATAACAAAAAGACCCCCATGGGGTGATAAAGGTAGTCTTGTGCTGGTCTTCCGGTGCGATCAGGATTTGATTATATCTTGAAAACCCATCCATAAGAGATAGCATCTCATGGCCGGCCGTGAGATCAACAAGCTGGTCAATGTTAGGAAGAGGAAAGTCGTCTTTGGGACAGGTTAGGTTAAGGTCGCGATAGTCCGTGCAGATCCGAATCCCCCCAGTTGCTTTAGTAACTAGGATGATGTTAGAGACCCACTGTGGATAATCGATGGGTTGGATGAAGGAGACAGAGAGAAGGCACTGAAGCTCCTCTTTGACAAGAAGCGCAACGCGAGGATGCATCTTTCGAAGCTTCTGCCTAACAGGCTTAGCCTCTAGTTTGGTGACAATGTTATGGGTAGCAATGGTGGGGTCGATGCCAGGCATGTCGCTGTAAGTCCAGGCAAAGGCCTTGCTATGGTTGGAAAGGAACTGGGCATAGTCAAGCTGCTCCTGAGCGTCTAAAGATTGGCCAATCTTTAAGACATGAGGAACATCGGAAGAAGAAGGGAGGTTGATGTCAATGGTGGATTCATTTAACATAACCTGGGTCTCAGAAGGGAGGAAATGCTAGACGAAAGAGTCATCGGCACCCATGTAGGAAAGGATGGCGTCATCGTCAACACAGTGGACAGTGTGAATGGTTGCTGACTCATCCTCTACCATGCTAGGAAAGATGAGAGGGAGAGACCTGGGCACCCCATTGAGCTGATAAGTCAGGGGTTCCAGGCGGATGGTGTTTATGGAAAAAAAAAACTAGGAGGGATGGAAACCACTGACTCCGTAGGTGACGAAGGAGAAATGGGCGAGTCTGGAAGAGATTGGTCAGTGGTTGGTTCGGGACAAAGGTCGGAAGGAGCCTGAGTGGGGTCATGATATCCCAGGCCATACCGTTTCTTGGCATCGTGATCATTGAGCGGCTCGATGGGCTGATGGGAGCCCTGCTCATAACGTCCAAAACCAAAACCCTTCCATGCACACCTATGAAGGTAAGTGTGTGCAAAGGCAGGGTTGCCAAGAAACGAGAAGTCAGATGTGAAAGGTTGGGGTGAAGAGAGGGAAGTGCCATAGGTAGGAGCTTGATTAAGCCCCCCATAGACAAAGTTGGTTCGGAAGTGAGGAGGACCATAAGGTACGACCATCCTGATCCAATGGTCATAATTAGGACTGAGGTGAAGGCGTCCATACTCTTGCGGAGTTTGGAACATGTCGAGGGTCAACAAGCGATATTCCCCAAGCGATAGTCGTTGGAAGATGTCTTCCATGGGGTCTTTGGTCGGTGCTTGAAGAGGAGGGGTGAGGGCAACCGCCGATTACGAACTGGTCGAAGCTTCCGCAGATGGAGGCGGTGCCGGAGTGGACGGCTTGATGGGAATGAGGACGTCGTTAGGATGGTAGGTGGTGTTGCAATTCTTGAAGGGTGAAGGGTCAGCGGGGATGGTGTGGACTTGCCCGTCATGCTCAAACTTCACACAATGGTGCAGGGTGGAGGGTATACAGGCCATGGCACGGATCCAAGGTCGGCCCAGTAGAAGGTTGTATTGAAACTCTCCTTCGATGATATAGAAGAGCTCCGGGACTGTGCGTGGACCAACGCAAATGTGGAGGATGACTGTGCCAATGGTCGTGGTGGTGGTGTCATTGAAAGAGCGTAAGATAGCGTCAGTTTTGGAGACGCAGTTCTGAGGAAGAGCCAGCTGATCAAAGGCGTGGGTAGAGATTATGTTGATGCTAGCACCGCCGTCGATCATAACACATTTAATGCGTGTCCGATCAACATAGGCAGTGATGAAGAGGGCGGCGTCTTGATCTTCCGTGTTAGATGTGGGAATCTCAGAATCGCTGAATGTGATGGAAGCGACAGGAGACAAGGAATAGACGAGGGCAGCGAGTGGTTGGTGGTCCTCGGGTTGGACCTCCGCTGCTTGCAAGGCTTGGATAAGGGCTTGACGGTGCTGAGGCGAGGTTTGGATAAGGTCGTAGAGAGACATCTTCACAGGTGTCTGGTGAAGCTGTTTCAGCATGGAGTCATGAATTGGCCCAGAAGAGGAAGACGAAGAAGGTTGGGACGTGCCAAGGATAAAAATTTTAGGCTTGGGCGCAAGGGGTGGCTTGACGAAGGGATAGGTCCAAGGGATGGCAGCTTTTTCCTTGGCCTTGTCCTTTTGCGATCTAGTGGTTATACGGATGGCATTGATTTCGAAAATGGGAGGCGAAGAAGGGGTCATGTCTTGCTAGTGAGATGTTGACGTGTTTGAAGAAGTTGGACAGGAAGGAGTCGGGGTCTGGTCAAGAGTGTCCTCAAGGAGAAGAGTGTCTTTCTCCATATGGTGGTGAATGACAGCCTTGAGGGAACAACAAGTCTCGGTGTCGTGTCCTGGTGTACAATGATATAAACAAATTTTTGTATCGTCGAACCAGGAGGGCTTGGACCCGAGAGGTTGGAAAGGCTTGATGGGTGGAAGGGTTATGTCAGAAGTCTGGAGAAGTCGGTGCAATATCGACGAGTATGAGCCCAATAGAGGGTCCGTGCTATTTGATATGCACGAGGTTGGTGACTTTTGCTTAGGTGAGGTTAGAAGAGGTTTCTGTACCACCTTATGGGTTGATGGCGCGGTGACAGATGGAGACGAATCTTTCTTGACGATTGATACCGCCTTTTTAGGAGAGGGATGACTGGAGGTAGGCAGAGGAAGCAAAGGAGGCAACGAGTTTTGGTTGAAGGCCAGAGTGGGAAGGATGCTAGCCAAGGTCGAAGGATGGGGGCCCAAAATGGATGGCAATGGTGACGGAGAAGGAGGCGTTCGTTTCTGCGGTCTGGCAGTCTTCTTCGCCTTGGTTGGAAGACTACTACTAGTCGAGGTCTGGCCTAGGTCCACCTTCACTTGTGGGTGAGTGAGGGAGGAGATAGGACGAACGCCAAATGACTTGATGGGTTTGGATGAGATAGATGCAGGCTTCGGTTTGGATGGGTTTGGTTGAGGTTTGAGAGTCTGGTCTTTGTCAAGAGTCTGATGAGATTCCGCCTTAGGAGGATTAGCGGCATGTGATGAGAAGGCGCGGGTATGTTGAAGGGCTTTAAGACGCTCCCACAACACCTGAGGCATCACTTTCCTCAAAGGGAGAAGTTCAATCTTCTCCACTAATCGGGAAAATGGCTGAGAGGAAGATGTTGATGGTTGCGAGGTTGAAGACGAGATGGGAGTAGTGGTCTCAGACACATGATGTGGTGAAGTCATGACAGATCTAGGTGAAGACGAAGGGGAGACAGGTTCTTCCCTGGGTGGAGAAGAAACTGGGGAGTGAGGCTCCTCCAGTGGGTAAGGGGCAGGGATGATGGTGCCCTCCACTTGCGGCTGAGGAGTAGGAAGGGTCGGGTCCTCCATAGGCTGCAGAAAGGAGGATGGCGAGACTGGTGGTGCTGATAAGGCCGAGGCGTCCTCCAAGATGAGAGAGGTCAATGGAGAACTAGCCGGGGAGAGAGGCTCATCCACATGTGACGGACTGATAGATGGACTAACCTCAAGAGGTTGATTGGGGACGAAAGGAGAGACCGTATTGACTGTCCGAATATTGTGCTCATGATTGTCGTCAATTAAGGTCTGGACATTGTTCTGAGTTGGCGGATGATTGGGGAAAGGTTATTTGAAGATGTCAATGGCCTGATTAGGGGGTGCATTTGGATTGTCTAAGATGAGATCCCCTTTTTCAAGCATGTCTTGTATTATGTTCTTAAAGGTCTTGCAGTTCTCCGTGTCATGGCCCTTAACACGGTGGAAGCTGCAGAAGTCTTGCTCCCTATACCACGCGGGGATGGCGTGTGAGGGATCAAATTGCGGAGGAGGTCGGGCTTGAGGGAGATTGAGGACTCCCTGTTTAAGAAGCTTTTCCAGCACAGATGCATATGATTCTCCAAGAGGAGTATATCGTCGCTGCAAGTATCTTTGCTGGAATTGCCGAGTAGCACTCTGAGATGTAGATGGCTCAAGCTGATTGGTCGAAGAAGATGAAGGTCTGACAACCACGGCATTAGCTGAAGCCTTGGATTTAGAATTAGATGATGATGGCTTGGTAGAAGAAGAGTCATTGGTCTTAGAGCTGGGATTCTTACTCCGCAACTTGACTTTGTTCTCCTCGATGGCATGCAACTCAAGTTTGCGGGCCATCGTGAAGGCCTCGTCAAAAGTGCGGAAGGTTTGAACCCTCAGAGTGGAAGAGATATGTCAGGCACAGGCTTGAGAAAAGAGTTCAATAAGCTCGGCCTGAGGCAAGGAAAAGGAGAGTTGGTTGATAAGGCCTCTCCATCGAGCCACAAAGTCGGCTATGGACTCGTCCTCGAATTGCCGAATAGAATAGAGGTCCGTGATCGAGACCTTCTTGGTTATGTTGATAGAAAAGTGATCGAGGAATAGCTGAGCCAATTGCGTGAATGAGAAGAGAGAATGGCTAGGAAGGGAGCTGTACCAGTCAAGTGCAGCACCTAAGAGAGACATAGGAAATGTGCGTAAGAGTAACGCATCGTCATGGCCAATGAGGTAGCAGGCGTGTCTGAATGCCCGCAAGTGTTGTTGTGGGTCTTCCTTGTTTTGAAAGTGAGAAAACTTCGGAAGCTCCCACTGGCTAGGATATGGTCTGATTGGGACAGAAGGATGAATGGGCTCGTTGCAGATCTGCTCGTATGAAAGAGTGTTGCGCGAGCCAGAAACAGAGGTCTCAAGACTGGTCATCTTGTCCATCAGCATCTTGATGATGTCTACCGACGGATTGACGGGTTACGCGCCCCCTAAGTTGTAGGGTGCTTGGAAGAGGTTAGAGGAGGTGTGCGACATAGTCAGTTGTAGAATATACGGATGACTAATCGCAGGGGCAGAGGTGAAGGCTAAAGCTGGTTGGTTAGAAGACATAGCTGGGCCCGTTATTGCCACGAGAGGTTGGACTGTGGTAACAGGGGCCAAGGGGTAAGAAGCCACCCTGGTGTTGATAGGGGCCAGGGTAGGCGGGATAGAGACGACAAGGTTTTGAAAAGGGGTGGATAGCGGTTGAGCGGGTTGAGGTTGACAAGGGGCCGGAACCCCGGTGGAAGTGGGCCCAATGATAGAGGGAGAGGCCACACCTGGAGGATTGGTCAAAGTCTGGTCAATGGTCAAAGCGATGGCTTGAGTGTCCGAAGGTTGAACTATGGATGTTGTCGATACAGCCGTAGTCGCGACAAGGGAGGTTGGCATTCCGTAGATCGGATTGCCCAAGGAGTCCCGCATTCGGCTATGCGCGAGATAGTGTTGCAAAGCCTTGACATTGAGGTCCAAGAATCGGTCGAAGTCTTGGTCCCCTTCTTGGACAATGGGAGTCTGCGGCGGGGTTGGACGGACAGGAGTTCTTTCGGTTTTCGAGTTGAACTCCATTGTAGGCTTGGTCACGGATGGGGTGGACGGAAGTGGTTGACGGCTGGCGTGGTCGACAAGAGCCTTGGCTTGGCTACGAGTGAAAACCATGCAAGTCAAAGAAGGTTCAGGTCTCAGGAACTGTGTTGCTCAGTTTCAGAAGACCAGGATGAAGTCTTTGACAGAGAAAGGACAGATTTCAGGTTGCTAGTTTTGAAAAAAAGGACAGTGACAGAGACCGACGTCGGTTGAAAAACTGATGTCGGTAGGAAATGAGGCTGACGTCGGTCAGATAACCGATGCCGGTAACAAATGAAGCCGACGTCGGTATCAAAACCGATGCCGGTGACAGGGGAAGCCGACGTCAGTGGCAGAACCGATGTCGGTGACTGTGTTTTCCAGAGAGCCAAAAGGTTCTTGGAAAAACAAAGAAGAAAGCGTCCTCACACACTCAAACAAATAGATGAGAAGAGGAAAACAGAGAAAGACAGACAAGCCTAAGCGATAAATCCTAGGAATTAACCTTAGAAACTTGTGGCTTATGCCTTAGATGAATGTTTAGGGAGATTGGCTAAAAAATGGGTCCTAGAAGAAGGCAGTCTAAAGATGGTTTCAGGTGTTGTTTTAGGTGCTCAAAGATCTGTGTTAGTGTCTGGTACGTGGCCTGGTGCTAAGGAGCAAGCTCCCCTCACTTCACGATTCCAGTGGTTAGCTGGTCTCGCTTAGCCAAGATATACCTCGCCTAGAGTTTAGACTCCGCCAGAGAACGGAGTGGGCTTCCCCCTTGGTGATGAAATCCAAGTGGGGTCACCGAGACGGGTAAGGTATCCGCTGGGGGATGAATTCCCAGTCGGGCCTTGTCTCAGGTATGTTTTATGTGTGTTTTAGTGCATGTGATCAGGTAGTGTAACATCAAGTGTCTACGGTTTATTCAATATGCGCCTAAGTTACTAGATGTGGACTAATGCAAGCACAAGCAGAAATGAAAGTGCAATACGTTTTAAGCCCAAGTCAAAATGTGATATTGTTATGAAGACAAGATGGAGAAAGGGTTGAGATTATGATATTTAGACTAGTCTAGAATGCAAGGAAGAAAGGTTCGTTTTAGTCCTGCTTATAGTGTCATTTGGAATAGAAGAAAGAGACAAGAAGAAAGGAGCCTAAATGCACCTAAATGAATGAAAAGGAAAAGGAACCCAAGAGGAACCTAGGGTCCCACCGGGCGTGCCAGAGATGTTTCTACCTCAAATTTGCTTTTCAGATCATAAGAAAAAGAAACTAAAAGAAAGTAATGGACAAGGCTTGGGAAGTACCTGGACTAAAGATTGCACACCGTAAATCCAGACGTTCGTGAGCACTCCTCTTTGGCTGTGGAGGAATGACACCTGCAAAGAATAAAGAAGCTTGGACAAGAAAAGCGTTAGATAGATAGGCAGTGGGTTGCCAAGCAAAAAGCTTGTTCCCAGAAGTGTAAAAACTTCCTTAAGGGAGGTCAACCCACTGTTTGATAAAGATAAATGACTGATAAAAAGATAGAATGCTGAAATGCAGAAGTGACAAAGAAAGTAGAAAGGAAAGAAGAAAACAAAATGATTACCTGAAGGAGCTATATGGCTGAAGATAGTCGTCGAGGTCAAAAATGTCGCCAGCGTCGGTTAGTTGATCTGCCGGCGTCGGCTATCCTGCCGATGTCGGTTGGGGTAGTGACCGGCGTCGGTCGGGGTTGTGGCCTGTAGTCGGGTCTGGGTTGCTTTCTGGACTGTGGACGGGTCTGAGACTGAACGGGGACAAGTTTGGATGGATTGGGGAGTGGGCTGGTTCGAGGTAGGTGCCTGGTGCAAGGTCTTTTTGGCAGAGGGATGGGGAAGAGGAAGAGACACAGAGGACAGGGAAGAGGAGGATTCACAGAGGACAGGGCCTGAGAAGGCTTTGCAGCCTCTCAGGGGGAGGGACAAAGGGAGTAGAAGACAACAAAAGATAGATGACTGAATACTAAAATGAAATAAAAAAACCAGACTAGCTTACCTTTAGCTTGCTGAAATAAGAGAGAAGAAGATGTTGCTGGAGCCACGGAAGACTTGCTGCAAGGAGAAGATACTGATCCAGGGCCTTTTCACCTATTGCTGCTATTGCACGAGGTCAAGACAGAGGAGAGATGAGAGCCAAAGCGTCAAGAGAATCTGTTTTCGAGCTCAAGAGTCCAGGGGGCTGCAACGGATGCAGAAGGGGATAATGAAGGCTGCCGACGCCGGCAGTTTCACCGACGTCGGCCGAAGGGTCACCGACGTCGGCGGTCACAGGATGGGCACAGAGGCTAAAAATAGCCTCTGCCCACTTTTGCACGCCGCCGGGCGAGGGGTCATGGGCAGAACGGTCACAAGGATGCCAAAATGGACGAGGGGGGATATAATGGTGAGATTTGGCCTAATAAATGCTAGGGGGAAGGTGGAGGGATTCAAGGGAGGATCCAAGGTGGCAAGGGTAGGGTGGAAAAGGGGGCCTTAATTAATTAAAAATAGATGTTAATTTCTAATTAATAAGACTTAGGTGGGTTAGGGACCAAGGAGGACTAGGAGGGAGAAAGGACCAAGGGGGACTAGGAGGGAGAAAGGACCAAGGGGGAGAACCAAGGTGCAGACACGTTTGCGGTGTCTACACCCACTTTTTAAATGGTTTAAGCACCATCTGGGGCTGCAAAGGCATTTCATCTAAACATGTGGGTCTGCCCATATGCTAACATTTGTCACGATGTGTATTATATATTATTGAATCTTAATGAGGTGAGGGCCAATAATATCTTGTATTCAAAATTTTGACTATTGTACACTTTGAAGCAAAGTTTCCTCCATAGGGTTCATCATGGTAGGCTTTGAGGATATCTAGAACTTCATCTTCTTTGAGACATCTTCTGATGATAGAGTCAGGCCCAATATAGAAAATAAATCTAAAAAAATATGAATATATGGCACTTTTATTAATAAATTATCTCATTTTTTTGGCAAGGAAGTGTTGTGGAAGTAACCCTATTAGCAATATCAACATACCAAGGTGTGGTAAGGGAGAGAGAGAATAGGTGCTCATTTGGAAATGAGTCATCCACTATGGTATATTATTTAGAGGTTTTTAGGCATGATAAAAAGTTAGCTACTACATTATCCTTTCCAATATTATCTACAATGGTGATATCAAATTCCTGTAATAAGAGCAACCATCTTATCACTCTAGCTAGAACAACTGGTTTGTTCATAAGGTACCAAATAGCTACATCTTTTGTATGAACAAAAACCTAATACCTTATGATGTATTGATGAACTTGTTGATATCATATACTACCACCAATAACTATTTTTTAGTAACTATGTAATTTAATTCTATTGCCTACAAATTTTTCTTATAAAATAGATGGCATAATTGAGTGCTTCCTATTTTTGGCCAAGCACAGCTCTAAGGGAAGTATCTGAAGTATTTGTGTGAATGTCAAAGGGAAACTTATAATTAGGACCAGGTAGAATAGTGGTCATGGTTAATAATTTATTCAATTGTTTTAAGGTTGTATGACAAGTATGAGTCAAAAAAAAATCAATATATTAAGCTAGAAGAGTGAATAATGGTGCTACTACTTTACTGAAATTATTGATGAATCTCCTGTAGTAACTAGAATGGCATAAAAAACTCCTAACATATTTTTATTTTTAAGGAATAGGTATGTTTTTGATGATGTTTATTGTTGTATGGTCAACATTAATTCCTACAGTAGATATGTGGTGGCCTAAGATAATACCTTCTATCATAAGCATGTAGCATTTCTTGTGGATAAGAGATAGATGGTGCTCTTGATAGTGTTGCAACACTTTTTCCAAGTTTTTGAGGCATTCATCAAATGTCTCTCCATAGATAGTGAAGTCATCCATATAGATTTTTACACATTTATTAGTCATATCTACAAAGATACTCAGGACAACCATCTAGAATATGGCTAGAGCATTACATAGCCCAAAGGGTAATATGACATAAGTATAAGCACCCTAGGGAAAATTAAAGGTGGTATTTTCTTGGTCCTTAAGATTAATTCTAATCTAGTTATAACCATTGAATCCATCTAAAAATGTAAAATATTTCTTCCCTATTAGTGTGTCTAACACTTGGTCAATGAAGGGTAGATGAAAGTGATCCTTCTTGGTTGTTATGTTGAGTTCCCTAAAATCTATGCATACATGCCATTATACATTTTTATTTGGTACAATTACCAAAAGTGACACCCATTCACTGTTAGAGATAGGCTATATAAATATAGTAGTCAATTTTTTTTGTAATTCCCTTTTTACTATTTCTTGAAGAGTTGGATTCATCCTACATTATGCCTATTGATTGGTTGGCACTCTTCTTTAATGTAAATATGATTTATGCATGTTTCTAGATTGATTCCTTACATATCCTCATAATCCCATGCAAAAGTACATTGGTTGGAATGCAACATGGTGACTAGGCACTTTTCCTCATTTAACTCTAACTTGTTATTAATAAGTAGTGTTTTCCCTAGAGAAATTTCAATTTGTTGTGAGAGTGCTTTCATTATTTCCATATTTCTAATATATTTGATTTGGCTATAGTTATGAGACAATAGTTGGTGGAATGTTTTCTATACAGATGCATCATAATTATCCAATTCTTAAAAGTTGGAAAAGGGGCACTCAACACATTGTAAATGGTTGAGATATGTAGAAAGAGTTTGGTAATTATGCTAAAAACATTGGAGAGAATTATATCTTCCTCCTAATCAATTAATGTGCATACGCGGTCTATGATAAATACAAGAATCAAGGAAGGCTGATTTGCCTCATCTTTTTCAACCCATAATGTAAGCTCTAGTGTAAAAAATGTCTATATTAGGGGATAAAGAACCAGATGCTTAGTGTGGTATCTATTGGATATCATCATGTTACCTATTCTATAACTAATAAAGGCATCATTTGTCACAAGCCAAGGTCATCCTAAGATAAGGGGGTATCCACGCAAATTAAACTTAGGCTATAGTATAATGAAATCTATAGGATACTCCCAAGAATATATAGTGATGACAAGATATTCAATGATTTCCTCTAGTTTGACTATAGACCTATCATCCATTTGTAGTAGTGTAAATATGGGATGAATATTATTCAATTGTAGTTTGTGCATAGTTTTAGTTGTCATTTCATTTATTGTAACCCCTAGGTCAATCAATGTGTTGGATAACTGCTAGTCATAGATCTATACTATTACTATAAGACATCTAGGATCTAAATACTTCTTTGGTAGGGTGTTCCCCATCGCGATGTCTGCTAGTTATCCAATCGCATGCATAGTATTGAGATATTTTTTCTTCTTTACTTGTTTCCATAGATAGAGGTCTGTAACAGCTTTGGAATATATGGGTATATATTTGATGGCTTGGAATAGAGGGATTTTGATGCAAAGGTTCTTAATTTATCCCATGAAATCAAACTTAGGTTCAATTGTATGGTGTTGAATGCTGAGACATTTCGGAAATGGGGGGGGTTATTTCATCAATAACTATATTTACTAGTTCAAAGAGTTATTGAAGTGATAGAGGTGGGTTATCATGTTATTTTGGGGTTTCATCATCTAATTCCCTTATTATGGGTGGTGATGGGGGTGGTAAAACCTTCACTGAATGGAGGTGAACTTCATTAATGTTCACTATGTATATCAAGTACTGAACAAGCTCATTACTAAATATGGATTGCACCAACTTATTTGTAGGATTATATATGGGTTGGGCATGTAGGTGTTTAGGCTTGGGTGTAACTTGTGTATCAGCATAAGAGTAAGAGGTTGTTGTTTCTATTGTGGAGAACATCCTCTTAGAGAGATACCCCATGGTTGGTTAGGTCTCTAGGGCTATTGCCACTAGTTTATGAAGGGTGGGCTTTTGGGTAGTTTCCAAGATTACATCCAAGATGAGGGATACATTTTATAGTGGTTGATAAGAGTTGGTGGGGTAGATTTATTTATGTGGTTTCCATCTATAATTAGGAGGTGGAATGTTCATCCATAGACTAGTGCAATTGGGAGTAATATTTACAAATTATGAAGTAAAGGAGGTAGAATTTCAAAAAGGTGGATTTTATCCCATACCTTGATAAGGTAGTCATTGAACCCATGGATTTATTTATGAAACATAAAAAAATTGGTCACTATTTCCTCCTACAATGTGTATCTCTACTATTTATAGTTCCTTAGTTATGATGTTAGCTACTTTAGCCTGAACCTTTTGACATCTACACTCAACCTTTTTCTTCTTACAATCTAGATAGTAAATGGTCAAGGCTTGATCTAAAGCTGCTTGATTTTATCTTGAGTGTAGGATGTCTATTTAGGTTTCCAAATGGATAATGATATCATGTTTCATGTCTTTGATAGGTTATTAACCTCAATTCTTGATAGGCCATTCAAAGCTACCGATGGAATTTTGTATCTCCTAACTTTGTTTATGGTAGATCTAGAATAATTCTTGCTTAGTTTTTTGATATATGAGAATGGTAGGTGAGAAATATCTCCTTCACTCATTAGGTATAAAGCTTTCAGACAATCTTCTCTGACTCCTTTTAGGAAGATGAGTTTCAAAGGTTCTTCTCCAAGTGTACTTTGCTTTAATTTTTATACAATGAACATGAACCGTTCAACATAATCCTCTAAAGATTCATCCCCCTTCTGAGTCATTCTAAAGATGCCATTTCTTCTATAAATTCTTCCTCTTCCACATTATTGATACTTGGCCAAAAATTTCTTTTTCATATCCTCCCATGTGTGGACTGAATTACTACCTAGTCCCATAAACCAGCAGAGTGTTGAGTCTTTGAGAGTAGCTGGAAAAAGTTTCAATTTTTGTGCATCTTGTTTGTAGTCATAGTTTTTGTAGATGATATCAAATTCAAACAAGAATGTGTCTAGGTCTTTAGATAATGTACCTCTGAAATTAGGTAAGGCTAAGGGTAGGATTTTTTTCATTTGTGTTACATCTGTTGCATCTAGAATAGGAAATTCAAAAGTAACTATGTTTAGAGTCTCATTGTCCTCCACAAAGTATCCTTCTCTACTCATGATGGCCCTTCTTGTGATATGGATAACAAATGTACTCTAGATCTCATCCTTAAACTCTATGTCAATCCCTTTGTTAGCATGATAATAAACATTTATCTACTGATCCTCAGTCTTTTTATTGGATGAAGGGTTTAAAGATTCTTCTAATCTTTCTTTGATTTGATCAAGAAAGCCTTACTGAAATGTTGTAAATATGTTACTCTCTAGTGTCTTGTTTGTTTAGTTTCTCTCCTACATTTCTTCTTACAAGCTCAACTAATGCTTCTTCTACTTTTATTTCCTTTTTCAGAACCAATAGTGTTTCTTCTGCAAGCTGCCTCCTTCAGTTTGTAGTGTTCTCTTCTTCAAGAGCCTTTTAGCTTATGGTATATTCTTCAATAGGATTTTTAGTTGTTGTAGGTATTTGTGGTTCTTTTCTAGCATCAACTTGTATATTTTTTGGAAGGAATCTCCCTCGATAATCTATTTCTCTCTACATAAATGTTATGCCACTCTATTACCTATCGTGTCCCTTCCTGCATAGAGTTAGTTTTTTTTGTGTTTCAAGGGGGTTATTTTAGACCATTTTAAAAAAAATACAGAAATAAAGGAATGTTTAAATCAAAACAACAAGAATTGAAATACTACTTCTAGAAAGCAATAAAATTAACTAATAAAATTAGGGAAATTTATTCTAGAAAGCAAAAGAAAATTATTCTAAAAAGTAGGAAAATTTATTTTAGAAAGTAGGAAATGAAGCAGGAAAATTTAAGAGCATACTTTGCCAAAAATAAATCACTTTTACAAGAAATAAATTCTAGAAACAAGAATTAAGTAACTTATGCACTATTTACTTTTGAAAACTCAGACATCTAGCATAAGACACCGTAGTTTCGTCACTCGACTTGCTCAGCTATAACTATATGTCTATGAACTTAAACATCTAGGATAAAAAACTATAGTGTCCTCACTCAACTTTCTTGACTGGGTATAATAGTACATTAACCAAAAATAAATTTTTAATGATTGATTTTATAAACAATAATTGACACCTTCCTTGGCAATGAAACCAAAATGTTATGCAAAATAATTACCTAGTAATTACTGGATTCACTAGTCTAATTAAACATTAATTGTCAACCCTAGGTGCGTAAGCTTTTTAAGAATGTCAACACTATATATGCATTACTAATTCAAAAATCAACTTTATTTTCTAATTATAGTACAATGAATTTATGCTAAATTTATCACACACACACACACACACACACACACACACACACACACACACACACACACACACACACACACACACACACACACACACACACACACACACACACACACACACACACACACATAATGAAACTATTATGATAGAATTAAAAACCTATTCAACACTTATGTATCATACATGTATCACACTTATATAATCAAACTTAATAGTAAAATAAAATTACACAACACACTAATAATTAAAGAGGGTCAGGATCTTCATAGCAACTCATTCTGAGGGGGCCCTTGTTCAAAACTAAGCTCCAATTCCTCTTTGAGAGAATTCACAAACTTATTATAAATTTGACTTTCTCATTACTTAATTTTGAATACAAAGGCTATAGTTCAAAAAAAATTATTGTTATTTCCTCAAAATTATCCAATTCCTAGTCTGATTTACATTTTTCCTTTAAATACAAAAGGTAGTTTATTAACTCTTAACCAAAAACACCAACTAAAAAAAAATACAAATACCTAGAAATAACCCCAGTCAACCTTCAAGTAGTTAGTAACCAAAGTTACTTATTTTATGTTTGACTAGGTTATAGACAAGGCATACTATTTTGATGTTTTATTTCCTTTTTTCTTTTCTCATCATTCTTGTCTTTACCATCTTTGGAAGCATATCCAACATCTCATTGCATGTAGGGAATCAATAAAATAACTATGCTTCTTCCCAATCATTCATTTCATTTCTCAAGATATATGGATGTGTCTAAAAGATCTCTTCAATAATGACTCTTATTTTCATAGTGATTACAGGCACTCTACAGTAGCTACAAACAACTAGTAGGTGAAACCTTTAGTTGCTATGGGCATTTTTTAGTGGCTATAGGCAACCTATAGGTGAAGCCTATAGTTGTTATGGGTATTCTATAGTGGCTTCAAGTAACCTATAGGTGAAGCTTATAGTTGTTATGGGCACTTTTTAGTGTCTAGAAGAAACCTATAAGTGAAGCTTACAGTTACTAAGGGCACTCTACAGTGGATATAGGCAACCTGTAGGTGAATCCTATAGTTTCTATAGGTAACGTTTAATCACTATGGCTTAACAAGATTTTGTAGCTTTACATGACCCTTAAAATTATTGTTAGATAAAGTCACACCAATATAATTCAATCAAGGAAAAGAATCAATAATTAATAACATAAGACACACACACACACACACACACACACACACACACACACACACACACACACACACACACACACACACACATGTTAATGAACATAAAAAATAATAACTTCATTCATTCATTTACATTAGTGACAGATAGTTATGAGATTAACATAGAAAAAGACATAGACTAAGCGTGGATGAGGCTATAAAAGTAATCAATTGGTGGCCTCATCAACTATCATCAAATTTAATATAAGGTATCTAAACCAAAATATTTTTATACTATGTATAAGTACCAGTAATCATATCTAATGGGTTCCCATAATGTGATGGAGGAGTATATGCATTATATGCCATTTACACTTCTAGTTATTTATTAGAATGGTACTTAAAAAGATTTTCAAATATTTTATATTTATGGTGATCATCAAGTTTTGAACCTAATTTATTTTGAGGATCATAAAATTTAATGTTTTGGTCATTGATAAAGTCTTGGATCTTATGTTTTAAGGTAAAATTTTTTCATAGAATGTCTTGGTCCTTGGTAATAATCATAATAGTCATTTGTATCATATCCTTTGGGTAGAGGCTGACTCATATCAACCCCTAAAAGATGAGGGAGAGATAAAATATGACACTCCACTATCCAAAAGAGTAATAAAGTGGGAGACTTAGGTAATCATGTAAATTATTGCCTTCGTGCATTGGATAGGACAAGCCAATTAGGATATTATGAAAATGGATTAACCATGTTAGTTGTTTTTTTTTTTAGGATTAGGATATTTTACCTTATAACTTGGTTTAATTATAAATTTTTCATTGAATGTATATGTATTTCATGTATTTTATACACACTTAAGTTTGTTCAATGAGATAAGTTTCTTTCACGGTCTCAAACTCCATAGCATAAGTCATCAAAAGATTTAAATTTTTTGAAAACAATGGACTTGTGTAAAGGAGAAATCAATCTTTGTTTTAATGTCTTGAAATTATTTATCTACCATAATATTGGTCATTTTATCCAACATTATCTTTTAACTTGAGACATATTCACTAATAGGTTCAATGCTTCCTTATTTGATTTTTCCAATTTGGACATAGGAAACCTTTTTGGTAATGTTAACAGATAAGCATTTCAAAACCTTGTCTATAATGGGTTTGAATGATTTCATATAGTAGAATGCTAAATCATATAAAATCATGATCCTTAAGGTTCCTTGTAAATAATTTTGTCAAAAAATTTTCATTAGAGGCATAATCGAGGCATGTTACATAGAAAGATCAAATATGTTGCTCAGGATCATCCTTGCCATCATAAACTAGAAATTTAAGTGAAACAAAAATAGTTTGGAAAGGGTGAAAATATATCTCAATTGAAAGAGGGTTATGAAACACACATTAAAAATCAATAACATGAGGATATTTTAAAGCATTTTGTTCATTGTTTGAAACTTTGTCCTCTAAAGACTTTAAAACTTGAAGGAGTGTTTGAACTTTAAATCCATTGGGGTTTAAATGATCAAGTTGAGTATTTATCAATGAATAAGTTAGCATAGTTTGAGTATTAATAGGCATCAAAACCAATATTTGAGTTGAAACACTTGTTATCCCCATGGTAGATTTAATAATAGTGTTTTTAGGAAACAAAGGTTGAAATAATATCCCATGCCCACATTATAAGTATCAGGTTATAATGTGTTCAAGGGGATGATTGTTTGTATATTGGGATGACCTATGGATCTAATATCATAATCAATATATGGACC
Organism: Torreya grandis; assembly: GCA_037957365.1. Classification (NCBI taxonomy): domain Eukaryota; kingdom Viridiplantae; phylum Streptophyta; class Pinopsida; order Cupressales; family Taxaceae; genus Torreya; species Torreya grandis. The sequence continues at coordinate 3,960,817 of JARHVA010000369.1, forward strand.
TAATTTTTCATCTATGTTATTTTATTTTTAGTTTATAATATGGATTTAAATATTTCATCAAGATATTTACGGTTTTGATGAATACACTTATGAAACAATGTGATTGATTACACTTGCTCATGATTTATTTGATCATGTTCATTGGTTTCATTAGACTCATTATTTTTATTATTATATGATAACCTCATCAGTATGTTTTTCATTCTTACTATTGGTATCATCATTATCAATATGATTAGGTCACTCATTGGTTTGAGACATCTTGGGTGGAGGGAGTGGTAGCTAAATGTGTTCAATGGGCACAACTTATAATATAAGACAATTCCTAGGTTGCATTAAAAATAATATAAGTGGGAAATGGAAAATTAAAACAATCTAAAATCCTAGTTGCCTAAAAACATAGGAAGAAAAAATGTTTGCATTCATATGAATCAAGTTCACCAAATCTTTAAACCTAAAAATCTAGATTGGGATATATAAGGTTAATAACATATAAATAATAAGCACAAGGGTAATAAATATTTATATACTAGGAAAATTAATTTCAAAATTAGGATACAACATATATTACATTTATTATATTAAGATATGCTAAAAAAGGAAAGCATAATTATTCTAGATATGGTAATGATAAATAAATAAGATACTTTGTTGGTTCTGATATTAGTATAGATCTAGATCTAGAATAGGTAGGAATCAAACTGGAATAATATTATATAATAGTAACCAAATTCTATATTTAGTTCCTCTATAGTCTCAAATGCTTTAATTATCCTTAGATGGTTGCATTGACACTAGAGTCTAGGTTGGATGTAGGTATCCTATATCAAATACCTACTAGAATAGGATTTGACCACCTATATGCTTCTAGGTTTTCCATTGACTTCACTTTGGTGCATTTAGATATGGGTCATGGATTATCACTCCTTGTCAAATAGAAAACCCTAGTTCTTCTTCCTCATAGCAGTTATGGTAAAAATGGGTTAATGGGCACATGATGTTAGACTACTCCAAAGACCCCTTTGTCAATGAGCACTACCTACATAGACAATAATCCAAAGAGGACCTCATACTTATGTATTTTTTCATGACCCTAAGTTACATTTAATTCATTGTGTTGATATAGTCTGGATATGAATTATTTGAGACATATATTATAATTCTGTTATGGTATTATAGTTTGGTGATCTACATTGATACATTTTCATTATAATTTTTGAGACAATTATGAATTACATTTCATTATAGCATTTAATATTATTTTTTAATGTGAACTAGTTCATTATTCAAGTCGATGTATTATTTAAATGTTATTATCATATTTACTATACTTAGATGTCTAGTTGTTGTTGTTAGTCTATCTATTGACTATAGAGATAGGTACTTGAGCTAGGTTGTGATTAGAAACAAATAATAGGTAAATATGGAGAATAAAATGAATAAAAATAATATTTAAATTAAACATAAATTCAATCTTATCTATATTAATGATTTAGTCATTATGTTTTTATTATTTGACTGTGTTGTTTACTCCTATCTCTTAATTCATAAAATACCCATGAGATTGTTTATTTACAAAATGGGAAGATGGGAACAACTATGAAATTTAATCCTCCATTTTAGGACTGATATATGATTAGCCTAGGGCATGAATATAGGTATTTAACTTCACAAATTGAGTCTACATGAATAGTCTCCAAGAGATGTAACATTACCACTAAAATTTCAATATGAAGTTCTTACACACAAGTATAATTATAAAATGTTATTATGGGAGATCTAATCTTATGATTTTATGTTATTAAACACAAGGGTAAAAATTAGTTCAATCTTATAAAATAGACACAAAAGGAAATGGAGAGTAAGGTAAGAAAGGGAGCCTCTAGGTCTAGAATGAACTCAATGCATTGATCATCAAACCAAGTGACCTTGACATAGTTATACCACTATAGACTAAGCTTTCCTAAATTTATACCTCCAAGAACACATATTGGGAAGAGTCTTAGGAAATAGAGAGTATGCTTCAAATATGAGCCCTCACTATATATGAGTACTAAGAGTTTATAATAAACTACACATAAACACCCTATGGCAATTTGTAGATTAACACACAAATTAATAGTATTACAAAAGGGAAATGAGATAAATCACATAGTGATTATAATAGGTAAACACATCATAAACATAACACACATAAAGTACCAAAGTATTAATCCAATGAATCTAGCTTTGAAAAGCATTCAAAATGGAGATGAAAGATAATTGAGACACATAACAAAACCCTTTACAAAAAATAGGAATTATATTCAATAAAAATGTGAGTGTTGTTATAATAATAAATCTTAGAAAACTTTATAGTCTATAGAGATGAAGGAAAAATAAGGTGAAATCATGGATATAATTTGACAACACTTTTGATCAAGTTTTTTAGCTGACCCTTTAATTATAATACTATTTTGCCTTATATATGAGGATGGGATTCATCTCCAAATATCATGAGATTCCCATCTTGGTCCATGATGAATCATAGTTAAAAACATAATTAAAAAAATTTAAAAAACAAATACCCTTAAACCCATAAAATATCTATAGGGGAAAAATTATTTAATATGCAGAGGTGGTTGTGAAGGTCCATATCCCAACTACTTTGATCTTGTGTATCTATCCTAGAATGCATCCACCATGAGGTTGAATTCCTTGTCCAAATTATCAAGCTTCATCTATGGCTCCCTAAATATGATATCAACTTTATTCACCATCCTTTGGTATACTTTAAAGGGTGATTCCATTAACACTGGGATCTTAGAGACCTAGTTTATGATTGCCATGCATTGTGTTGATAGTTCTAGTACTACCTAGGCCCCTTCTTGGCTTGATTTGGTTACATTCTCCCTCATGACATGGTTTAATTTAACCATGTGAGCTCTAAATTATTATTCATCCAATAGGGTGCCATCTAAGTGGATTAGAACAAAGATATTCACCTCCTTAAAGTAGGTCAATATCTTATTCTTACCCTCTTCTAAGGGTCCAACTATAGTATGAACCACAAACAACCACTCCTCCATACTCACATTCATATTCCCCACATATATTTGATACAACCCTAAGCTTGAGTTATAATTAGTTTTAATTTTGTGAACATGACTTTATTAATCACCACTAGTAGCTTCCTACACTTTTCATCTATCTTTGCAATCCTCTCCAAGTAAGACTAAGTCCAATAGATAAGCACATTGATCTCAAGTAGAGTTTCTACTACATTACTAAGAATTTAAAGGAGTAGTAAGAGGGTGTATTTGACCTACCTAATCAATCTGACTAAGAAATATCTCATCACTTAGGATGCTAAGGTCTAAAACTAGATTTACATGTCCTCAAGGAGATTTTTTGACATATCATGAGTTGTCTAGATAAATGAGACTATATCCTTATACATAATTTCTTACATAATGGAGTTATTCAACTTAGTAAGGGAGAATAGATCTTGATGGGTCTACCAAACCACTGATTTCCCCTCTTGGATGAACCTCTATGTTAATGTGTTCTTCATTATCCCCAAAGTTAGATCAAAGTTCCATTGTATATTTGGGTCACCTTAGATGATCATATATGGTACCTGCAACCTTGGGACCATTTCTTAAGTTACAAGAGGTGTAGGATGGGTGGATGAGATGGTGGTTAATGGTAGAGGATAAGGTGGATGTGAAATGGAGGAAGTGGATGGAGTGAATGAGGAAAGTAGTGGAGGTGGAGGGGTCATGGGAGCAAAAGGAGGAAGAACAAAAGGGGAGGCCCATGGGAACATCTTTGCCTACAACTTAGGTCATGCTAAGTTAATGGGAAATTACTCCCAAGAGAGGGATATTAGATAGAAGGGAAGAGATTGGTTTGTTGAATAAAAATACCAAGGCATCCTTGGTAATGGAAAGAGGAGGCTAGGGAGAAATGTATTGAGGTGTTATGGCTAGGGCCAAAATAACTATTAATTATATTAGAAGAGGTTGGATTGGATCCAAAGGCCTTAAAATTGTATCCAAAGTGTGAATTTCCTTCTACTTTTTCTTGGTCCTCTTACCCGAGTTGACTCTAGAAGCTACAGTGGAAAGACTGGCCATAATAGTAGGAAAATGGGTTCTAATGGTGTAGGAACTTGAACTACTAAGGGAGGCACAAGGATTACTAGAGGGATAACTATGATGGTTCTAACCATTATCAATATGATATTAATGTTTTTATCCATGCTCATTGATTAAGATGCACTTGAAGTCACCTAGACTCAAGGCAAACCTAGAAATGGCATACGGGGGTTATATGTTGTGAAATGGATGGGGTAGAGGGGAATAAAAAGATAATTATCTCAAGAGGAACAAAGAAAAATTTAATTGGGTAAATGGAAGAGAGGGTACAATGGGGAAAATAAGAGGCACCACTTGGGGGACTTGTGGGAGTGAATTAGAACTTGTGGGTGCCAAGACAGGAGTTGTAAAGTGGTAGGATTGAGGGGTACATGAGGTTTAATAGGTGGAACCTATGTTGCTACCTATTTGGAGCCTTGTTTTAAGATCAACCTCAGAATTATGGTCACATTGAACCTTAGGGTCTATGTAGCCTAGGTTTGAGGTGTTAATGGGTAAGTTAGATACATATGGGTTGCCTACTACTGAGAAACATAGGTCTATCCTGATCATGGTGGAGACTTAGGGATACCAAAGGAGATGAAGGTGGATTTGGGGTATAAGGATAAATTGGAAGAAGTGGAGGTGGAATCTAATCATAAGGAGGAAAAGGTGGTAGGATTCCCTATAGAATCCTCTTGGAGATAATTAGATGAATCAGTGTTAGATCCTTTATATATCAAGTAGGAGATCGATGGGGATTAGATGGAATTGCCTAAACCTTATTCCATTTCATCTTTTTATTCACTATAATTTTGGATAATACATCCTAATCATCGATGGAATATAAGTATATGTCATTTTCATCCTCTATTTTATGACCATAATTGATATTGAGGTGGGCTAAATAATGTGCCAAGTGAGATTTGATCATCCCCTTGGGGTCCTAATACACCAAGAAATCTTGCATGACTACCATGTTATAGAGGGGAGGGAAAGAATTATACACATGGTACCTGATAGTTATTAGGAGTGGTGGGCATACCTTCTATTGGAGGACTATAAAAAATCTAAAGATGCTCTCTACTAGCTAGTAAGTGATCTCCTACTCTGCTAGAAATTATGAGATGAAATATGGTAGGTAAAGGGTCCACTTGAGGACACCAAAAATTCAAATCATGGTGTCTTATCTTTAGTACCAATAGTCCTTGATGGTGGTGATATAATACTAGATTGTGTGCCATAGATATGGCATCAAGGCCTCATTATCCCATTAGATACAACCAAATCAAAGTACTTATAGATGTCCCAGATGTGTTTCTAGATTTGTGGCCATATAGTTTGTATAAGATTATATGAATCATCAATCCCATGGGAGCCCATGTAGGATAAGTTGAAGGTTTGAAGGAGATAATCCCATAGACTGTGTCTACAAGGTAGCTCATCTTATAGAAATAGTCTCCACCTTAAGCATCCATGATGGCATTGACCAACTTGAAGCTAATTAGTCTTCCCATTTCTATAACTTTGGATCATGTGAGGATCATCTGGAGGAGGAGTACCCATAGTTTATTAATGTGTAATTAGTCTTAGGCCCTAAGTAATTAATTTAGTATAATCATTCCTACCTAGACTTTCTCTTAGAAGGTGCAAATTATATATGCATTTATGTCCTACTTGTCGACCTATTTAACATCCATATTCTCAGCTTAATGTTGGAGGACATCATATATTTGGTATGTCTCCATCTAGGCCTTCACTAATAAAACATCATAATATAAGGTTTTATCTTGGAGGTAGTGATATGATTTGTAGGCATTCCCAGAGATATCAACAATATAGTGCCAAGAGTTAGGTGAGCATATCCAATCATGAACCCCACACTGCACTTAGATGGTGGTGAGAAGGATTTTGATGAAAAATTCAATGTATGGAAATGCCTCTAGAATAGACATAGCCTTGTTAAGTTTGGATTTATTGTAGCATTGAAAGGCATCCTCAAATTATGCTTGTTGTTCATCATTGAATCCCAAATCTTTGGGAACCTACTTAAATGCTTTGAACATGTCATTATAGTGTTTGAACTTGGTTAATATAGTTTTGAATATGGTAACCCAATACTCAAACTCAACCTTTGGGTTTAAAGAGTATGAAACCATTGTAGTAAGATGGATGGACAATAGAAAGGCTCTAAGTGCAAGAGGCAAGAAACACAGGCATACTCTAAGAGAATAAGAAAGTTAAGGGTTGGAGATCTCTTAAAGGTATTTATAGGTATCTATTAGTTTGATTTCCTTAGGATTTTATAAATCTATACACATAAAATCATATGTTAATGGCATTTGGTGGCTCACTTGATACAAATTAAAATTTTAATTGGTGGTTGGATCTCCTATCTTTATTTCTAAATCTAGAGTTAAATTAAGATCCCACATTCCTTTGCTACCATCTAGATTTATAAATAGTGATGGGATGTTTTAAATATATCCAATCAGTCCTATATTTATATTTTATTAATTCCTAATTCATGGTAGGCACATGGTCACATCCCTTAGAGGCTTCCTAGTTAACTCCCACTTTATGACATGTGTCATCTTCTCATTGATCTTTTTGTTAATGGTAACACCTAGGCATGGATTATTACTCTATGTCATACCCTTCGTAAGGGTGAGGTGTCACTTAAAGACACTTGGTACTTTTTTATTGGCTCCCCATCTTCAATTTTACCCCATTATAACACTTTTGGGGCCTTAAGTGGCCACCAATTCATCTACCTTATTATGTGACATGGTTCCTTCTAATAAGGATAGGCTCTCCCAAGTTAGGACATCTCTAACATGTCTAGGGATTATATGCTATAATTATGCCAAGATCTCCTAAGATATGGTAGGTTTAGGTACTATCCACTCTAACAACATAGTGATGTGGCATTGTCTGATTAGGTTGATGTCTCCTAGGCTCAAACATCTCTACTAGGTCTAGGGATTGGATGCTCTATTAAATTGGTGGCATGTAACCTTATAATTAGGCTAATCTCTCTTGGTTTTTCCTACCAAATCCAAAAAAATACTAAGTAAGAAGTGAAAATGCACATGATACATTTAATACTTACTCATTTGTCATTAAGATTTTTATTTTCCATGAAGGCTGATAGGTCTATTGATCTAAGAAAAGAATGGGGCTCTGGTAACTATTTTCACTTGGATTTTTACCCTTTTAGGATATGGTAAAGATATCCTCATCCAAGTGGCATAATTGAAACACCTCTAGGCTTTTTGGTAGCCTAAGGATGAGATGAATCTCTAGATAGGGCTAGCTCCCTTGATGTACCACTTTGGATTACAACTAAAAATAAAATTTAAGGGTGAAAAGGGAGAGAGATAAAATAAAATATATATCCTAATGGAGGTGATACACCAAATATATTTATTAATTCTAACCATATGCATCTTACACTTGAAATTAAGGGACAAATTGAACATACACTTCTCCAGTCTTCATCTTCTCACATCAATGCTACATTGTGAGGTTATGAATAAATGTGAAAATATATGAGGACTATTAAAGAGGCCTATGAGGGAGCTAATTAATATAATAAATCACTCAATCCTTTAAATCTCTTAGAACACTTCACATGCCTTACAATAAGAAGCTTTCCAACTGCAAATAGGGTGAAAGAATGAAACAACATGCTAAGGAATCCATAGTCTTCACTAATGCAAAATAAAAAATTATAAATTAACACACTAAAAATATTCATGGAAGAGGCAAAAATAATTATTATTGATCAAAATTTATACAAATTAGTAGGGATTCACCATACTTAGGTGGAGCATCCAATAAAATGCAAAAATGGTTAGTTCTTATAAAAATTGAGAGAGAGAGAGAGAGAGAGAGAGAGAGAGAGAGAGAGGAGAGAGAGAGAGAGAGAGAGAGAGAGAGAGAGAGAGAGAGAGAGAGAGAGAGAGAGAGAGAGAGAGAGAGAGAAGTCAGAGAGAGAGAGAGAGAGAGAGAGAGAGAAGTCTAAGGGTCACAAGTACACTTGTAAAGATGATAAAACCAGTTAATTTTTCATGAGGATATTTTATGGGATTAACCATGTAAGTTATATGAGTACAAATATCAATCCAAGTCATAAACTTCATGAAAAGTGGCATGAAACTACTCATTCTAGCTCAAAAAACCCACCTTCATGATTTGCCTTGTTTGAACACCTCATAAATGACTAGGACAAGTTATAATGATTGGTATGAAGTTTAATCACATCAATAATTCCTCTCCATTCATTTTTTTCAAGCTTGGTCATCTAGAAATATCCTAAACTAAGCTATAATCATCTATTGTCAAGAAAACTCCTCTTCCATGTACCTTGCACACTTGGCCTCAAATTTAGATTAAATTTCCCATGAAAATACATGGGATGAAGTGGAAGACAAGTTTCAAGATCTTCCATATCCATGGAATCATTAGGGACACCTTAAAAAGATATCCTCTTAAAGTTTTCACACCTTTCAGTAGTTTGTCCAATATGTCAGTTTTTATTGGCTAAGATGAATAACCTAGTTTGGAAACTTAGGAGTTTTTTCATAAAATAAAATGACCATATGGAGTTATTAAAAGTCCTAATATTCCATAAAAACTTTATTTCATCCTTATACTCCTCTTGTAGACTACATAACACAAAAAATGGTCAAAAATAGACTATTTTGTACCCTATCCATATAAGTATATATAGCTCAAAATCATGTGATGGAGAATAATTTATTTATATAAAACTTAAAATATTATTTATGGTCAAAATATTCCATTAGGTCAGCTATCTAACTCTATTTCTGTAAAATAGTCCTGACTAAGGTTTTGAAGGGTTTTTAGGCCTATTTGACCTCTTAAGGTTCGTTCATAAAATTTTGACATCCAAGTTTCCAACCAATTCCATAATTTAAAATTTCAATACCTTCACCAACATCCTTCAACTCCTCTAGCCTCCATGTAAACCCTCCAAAAAGATGTGAGCCCTTGAATCTGGCATATTGGGCCCTTTTCCTCATCTTGCATAAGTTTGAGTTAGTTCAAGGTCTAAAAATGGATTTCATTAGTTTTATTTGAACTATAAAATCTTATAAACCTTTGTATTAACACAAATAATAATATTCAATATGTTTAAAATCATATCTATGTCTAGAATTGAATTTGACCTATTGTTTAGGCTCTAGGCCAAAACATGCTTAGTACGGTTTACTATAGAATTAGCACTTTAGAACTCTTAGTTTAGTTTCCTTACTTTTTTCTTAGTCTCATACATTTTCATGGATTTAATTCAACCTATAAAATCCTCTTGTAAGTCCCACTCATCTCTTTACCTCCCCATATCACCCTTCTTCCCCAAACTGATAGTGGATGCATGAGGGAAAGTACCCCCTATCTAAGACAAAATAAGGGGTACTTACCCTATTTTATTAGAAAATTTGGAGATTATATAGGATTATATGGGTTTAAAGGATCCAATACACAACTCTTATGATCTTGTGACCATGTTATGAAGTATAAACTAAACTCTTAGGTGCTTTGTTTTGTACCTTTTGGGAAAGTGAGCCTAAATTTTCCATCATCTTCTTGAATGTGGTTTTAATTAGTTCAAGTAATATAACACTTTAAAACTTTAATATTATGATAATTTAAATATTTTATGTATTAAAAAATATCCTTCACTTGTTTTCATGCCTCAAAGTAGACTCCTCAGCTCTCTGGCTGAGATCTCCTATAGGCAGTCTTCTCTTGTACAGGCAACAAGTAGAGAATAGGCAATATAAATTGTTTTCGGCCTTATGAATAGTATAATACTCTTTGAAATTATAAAAAAAAGTCTAATAATCATTATGATAATCTTTGGATCAACTTAAAAACCTCCACTTCAACATTTGGATATTTCTCTCATGGCAATTGACTGACTTCGTATGATAGTCATAGGACAAACTAGTTGAATAGTACTTTGCGAATGCAACTCATAGAAAATTTTATTGAAGAATGAGATTTTAAAGTGAAAAAACAATAAATATAAAATTTTAAACATGTAAATTATCTTTAAAAAACCTCTTGAATCCATTTTCAAATAATGAAGATCTAACATTGATAAAAATAGGCCTATTACTTCACATAAAACCAGTCTCAAAATTTGAGATGATTTGTCCATAAAATAAAATTTAAACTTGAAAATAATAATTTAATACATGATAAAATATATTAAAAATCATTTTTAACCAATATCAACAAGTGGATTGTATGGAGCTACTCAAACCAAGGCAAAACCTGTAGGGTACATAGATTAGAAAGAAAATTTATACGATCAACTTCATGAGGATGGTTCATGAATCATAGGCAATTTTTTTTTAAATAATTATATTCAAATTAATTTATATATGTTTAAAACACCTCCCATAATAATTTTCCCTAAAAATTCTTGAGCTGTCCATACCAAGCAAAAACCTAATGGTCACTTTTGCTTGCCAAGAAGGGTGAAAAGGGAGTAGAATGGTTTTGAGAAATAAATGGAACTTCTAGTTCAAAAAAAATGTGTAATTGATCTTGGAGACACTAAAGAGGCATTATTTTTTCCTTTCCCATGTGGCACACTTCTCAATAAATCCATACAAGTGCCACTTTATTCTCCTTTAACTATAAAACTTTCTTTTCTTTTGAACAACCTATCACTTTTAAGTTATGTCAATTGGTTAAGACTAAAGTGGACACATGGGATGTGAAAACATTTTTGAACATTAAAAATTCCCAATAAATCCATACAAATCATTAAATTCACCCTTTTTGACCTTAAAATGACCTAAAAATTCTTTAAGGACTAAAATAACTAATGACCAAGGCTAGTACAACATTAAGTGACATTACTTAACCTATAAAACACCTTCTAACATTTATATTATATGCCTAAACATAATTTTTTTTACCTACGGGTGACCTAATCTGACCTAAAAGTCAAATTTGGTCAAAATATTGGTGACTTATAGGGATAATATGCCCATTATACTAACTAGACCAGTAGCCTTACCAGTCCATTGGGCTTAAGGATTCATATGAATTTTGAGATAAAAAATAGTACCTTTTACCATTCACCATCAAGTTAATACCACTAATTACCTCAACCATACAAAATAAAGGACACACACAAAATAAGACAACAAACTAACAAGATACACACACACACATGTGCTCAAGGAACTTAGGGGAAAACAAAGAATAATATACTTTAAATAACTAGAGACTAGGAATACCTCCTTTCCAAGATCAAAATGAAAAATTCTTGAATCATCTTCATGGTGAGATGAAACATAGTGCAAGGCATACTTCTCTTTAAAATAGATGCTTTATAGATCAAACCTATTCCTTAACACTTCACTTGATCTACCCTCAAGTATATCATCCTTAAATAGGTATCCAATGTAGATATACTCATATTTAGCATGTTCTCATACTTCATACTACTACCCACTCTTCATGTCATGGCCAATTTGTATCTCTGTAGTAGGCATGGCTTTAAAAGGATTGACTTCTTATTCCTTAAAAGATTGAGGACAATAGGAGCGTATTCCATCCTTCAAGAGCTGATACGTTTCTCCTAATTTATTGAGAGTATTATATCCCATCTTTATAATTTCAAATATGTCATCATGAGATGAATATTCCTCTTGGAAGGATAGATTTCAAAGATTACTTTTCCTTTGCATACTTACTTGAGTACCAAGGCTACCTTGTCTATCTTTGAACAACTCATAGCCTCTTTTAAGAGGATTATATCCTTCTAAAATTACTACAAACATATCATCCCAAGATTTATTATTATTTTTTTTCTTTCCCACCCATGACATCTTACAAAGTGATGGAAGAATCAATTACCATTTCTTCTTCTTTGTCACAAGGAAAACATTCTTCCGCATCAATCCAATATAAAATCTCCACATAAGAAGTCACCTATTCTTCATAATTTAAGGTCAATTAATGGATATAAAGTTTCATATCAACCTCTATAATATAACTTTGATTCTCAATGGCTGCAATATCTTCCATCTCCTTCTTTGTGATTCCAAGACTAGACATTTTGAAGTGATGTGACTTAGTCCAATGATGATACCAAGGAGGTAAGATTTATTCAATCAAGAGTTGTATTTACTTATCACTTAGCTTCTCATATTTATTTTCCCATTCCATAGGTCCATAAATTCAAAGGGTGATGGGGTGAGGAAAAGATAAACTAGTTAGTGGAGGTGGCACATAGAACTCAAAATCAAATTATAAGTGAAGTGTAGGGGATTCTTTTGGAAGATCTTGAGGAAGGAGAGGTAGAATTTAGGTTATAACTACTTGATTTTATTACTTACACTTAAAAAAACCTCATTAAATTTTTATTTAGCTTGAGTACTCCCTTGAGGAAGGGTGGTTGGGGTGTTTTTAGGCATAGGATCTTCTTTTGGGTCTAAACCTTCCATCTCACCTTGACTTAGCAATCTCATCTTTGCCTCTAACTCTTCAATTTTCTTGGATAGGTTCTCTTTGTAAATTATCTATTGAGTATCATAATTATAATTATTATTATGGGTAACACATGAGGGATGACATGGAACACAAGAACCTTCTTGATGAAGTGTGGGAGGGACTTACAAAGGATCAACCCATTCTCCACTTCACATTCCTTGAAAATTCTTATATCTTCTTTCCTTCCCCATGATTCCACTATATTAATCCAATTTAGGATGTTAATATTATAAGTATTTTATTAATTAAGGATGGGAGAGGTTTGTATAGGATCAATCTCCTTCTCTACTTCACATTCCTTGTGAAGACTTTTCTCCTCTTTCTTTCCCCATGACTCCACTATCTTGTTCCAGCTTAGGGTATTGGGATGATGAGTCTCCTTTTGAGGTGGTGGGGATACAATGTGAGATGTAAATGATGGATTAATCTCTAATTAATTTTATACCAATATGGACTACTGCATATGCATATTATCTAACTCAATCTATCTATCAAAGTTTGCTTCAAACACAAGGCTAGTCTTTCCAACTCTCTTTTCCACTTGAATTGGAAAAGGATGGCTTTGGAAATTTTGATTAGGCTCATCAATAATTTTAAATTATGGATGATATGAAAATTGGTGAAGTGGATATGAAGCTTAATACACTTGGTAAGTCTAACTCTCATGAACTCCTAGCCTGTCCTATAAGGAAGAAACTAGGCCACTCACATCAAGCATCTCACTTGTGAGCCTTTGCCAATTGGTTCTCTTAATAGGTACCCACTTTATTTTGACCAAATATAATACATCTCTAAACTTATGAATAATATTCATAAGAAAATATTGACCACATACTCTTAGATTATCAATCTCTAACATGTACCTCTCATATCCCAAAAGAGTCTTCTTGAAGGTGGAAATGAATGGAGTTGAAGAGTGGCTAGGTTGACTAAAAGAGGAAATATATTGAGGAGGTTAGCTATAGGACTGATAAAACTCATGATAAGGTTGATAATTTCCATGTGGTAGTTTATATGTATCATAAAAAGACTGGTAAGGATCACACACAGGCTAAATAAGAACTTGCTCTTGTTGATAGGTAATGACACAAGCTTGCAATGTCTCACCAACTTATAAAGAACAAAACAAAACACTAAAATTATCCATAAAACTTCATGAAAACAAAAGGAAACCTAGTATACTTAACCATTTGATGTATCTTTGGAGTCACCATTGATGCTTCAATAGATGCCTCTAAAGGTTGATTATTGAGAGACAACACAAAAATATCTCAACTTCTTAGACCAAGAGTCCCACCAAGAATGCCAAAAAAAAAATTCACTTGGATTTGAAACCTTTTAGGAGATGAAAAATCTCTCCTCATCCAAGAGGCACAATGAAACACCTCTAGGCTTATGGGTAGCCTAAATATGAGATGAATCTCTAAATGGGTCTAACTCCCTTGATGTACCAATTTGGATTGCAACTACATAAATTTGGTGGTGAAAAGGGAGAGATATAATGGGAAAAAAAATATCCTAAGGGAGGTGATAAACTAAATATATTGATGACTTATAACCATATGCATCTTACACTTGAAATTAAGGGACAAATTGAACATACACTTCTCTAATCTTCATGTTCTCACATCAATGCTACATTTTGAGGTTATGAATTAATGTAAAAAGATAGGAGGAATAGATAATAGGAATATGAGGTAACTAATTAATATAATAACTCACTCAATACTTGACATTTGCTAAATTTCCAACTATAAATAGGGTGAAAGAATGAATCAACATGCTAAGGAATCTATACTCTTCACTTATGAAAAATCAAACATTAAAAATGAACATAATAAAAATATTCATGGAGGTAAAAATCATTAGTATTATTGATAAAAATTTATAAAAATTATTAGGGCTTCACCATACTCAGGTGGAGCATCCAATACAATGCCAAAATGGCTAGTTTTTATAGAACTTGAGAGAAAGAGAAGGAGAGAAAAGTATAAGGGTAACATGGAAACTTGTTAGGATGAGAAAATTAGTTAATTTTGCATGAGAATAGGGTATGTGATGAACCATGAAATGTTTAGAAGTAAAAATTTCTATCCAAGTCATATACTTCATGAAAAGTGGCATGAAACTCCTCATTTTAGCTTAGAAAAGATGCCTATATGATTGGCCTTGCTTGAATGCCTCATAAATAACTAAGACCAGTTATAATGATCAGTATGAAGTTTAAGGACATCATAAATTCCTCTCCATGAATTTTTTTTAGTCCTAGTAATTTGTAAACATCTATCATCAACTAATGTCAAGAAAGCTCCTCTTCCATGTACCCTGCATACTTGGCCTAAAATTTGGCTTCATTTTCAAATTAAAATCCATGGGAAGGAGTTTATGACAAGTTTTAAGTTCCTCCATATCCATATAATCATTAGGGACACTTTAAAAATATATTATCTTGAAGTATTCACACCTTTTACTAGCTTATGTAATATGCCAGTTTTGACAAGCTGAGATGAAGCACTTGGTCTAGAAACTTAGGAGTTATTTATTGAAATAAAATGAATTTATAGAGTTAATAAAATTCCTAATATTCCCTAAAAACTTTATTTCATCCTTAGACTCTTATAGCCTACACAACGTAAACAATGGTAAAAAATAACCTATTTTCACCCTATCCATACAAATCTATATAGTTAAAAATAATTTAAGGGAGATTGAGTGAGTCCTATATTAATTAAAATATGTTTCATTGTCCAAATATTCCATTAATTGAGATATCCAACTCCATTTATTCAAACTAGTCTTGGCTAAGGGTTTGCAAGGGTTTTTAGGCATGTTTGACCTCTTAAGGTTTGTTCATAAAAGTTTGACATCCAAGTTGCCAAAAAATTACACAAGTTCAAATTTTAAGATCTCCAAAAAAATCTTTGAATTAATATGGCCTCCATGTAAACTATCCAAATATGTGAGCACTTGAATCTAGCCTATCGAGCTCTTTTCCTCATCTTGCATAAGTTTGAGTTAGTTCAAGGTTCAAATATGGATTTCCTTGGTTGTATTTGCAATTTAAAATATTGGAAACCTCTGTATTAATCCAAATAACATGATCTAATATGTTTAATATCATATCTAATTATATAATTGAATTTGACTTATTATTTGGGCTATAATCCAAAACATGCTTAGTAGGGATGACTACAAAGTTAGCACTTTAGACCTATCAATTTAGTTTCTTTCCTTTGTGCCTAGTCTCCCATTTTTTCTTGGATGTAATTCGACCCCTAAAATATTAATATAAGGTAAAATCATATCTTTACCTCTTCTTATCACCCTTCTTCCCCAAACTGACAGTGTATGCATGAGGGAAAGTACCCCCTATCTGAGATAAAATAGTGGGAGCTTCTTATATTTTCTTGGATAATTTGGATATTTTAGAGGATTATATGGATCTAAAGGATTCCATACACAAAAATTTATCCTCTTTTCTATCTATTTTACCCCTCAAACTTTCAAAACCAAAAATAGACTCCTTCAAAGTAGATTGTATGTAAGCTTTTAATCACCTCCTGATGTGGACTATGTGACTATATGTTTAGGGTTACCTCATTGTTACATGTTTTTAATGAAGGTTATATGAGAAAAATTTGATCATGATTAAATTTATCACATTATTTTTCACCACTCTAGTCTTGCATATATTTTTCACACATTGAACTCCTCAAGACTGAGTTATAAGATTGATTGTGTTTTACGTTAGGAATCCTACCTATAGGTGGCCATGCTTGGTTTAGGTTTGGAAAGGTGATTATTAACATACATTAAGTAATTTTTAATCATCATATAATTTATTTATCCCAAATTTTCACTTACCTATTTCTTTTCCATTACTTTGAACTTAAATCATTTTCATTGTTTTATATAGTCATCTCTAATGGTTGTAGGTGTAATTAGGGTCTCAAAAGGTCAATAGAATTGTTTTAAATTATATGGAGCTCATTAGGTATATTATTTATATGGATAAAAGTTTCTATAGTTTTATTTCACCATTTTACCTTCTCATTAGCCCTCTACATTCACCTTAGTTCATGAAAGAGTCCTCATTGCTTGACTGAGACATCGAGCTCTTTACCTGCCTATAGGTTACCATGAGTTAAACCTTATGTTAGATTTGTGGAGGATTTAAATAAATCCATATATATATATATATATAAATTAATTATTTAACTATAATATTTATTTTAAAACCTAAAAACACCACTTTAGCATTAACCCTTTAGGTCACTATCTTGACTGATATGTTCTACCTCTAAGACCTGTTATAGGTGTAAATTGCATAATGAGACCTTAGCTATGATGTATAAGGAGCTCACTTGAATTTTTATGGTAATATAAGTATGTATTTTAACCTAAAATAAACTTTTAAAATAATTAAACACCACTTGATCTATCAATTTAGGATCAGTACCTTATACCCGTCTGTAGGTGCCCATTTCTAAAGTGTATGGATTGTAGGTGTATGCTTGGGGAGTAAAAAAACAAAGTACCATTATTTCATGGTGATCCTTATGGAATTAATGTCACATTTATATTTTATAAACACATAATATTTATGGCATGTTATGATTTTAAACTCTTGGATTTGAAAATCTCTTTTGAGCTCTAACTATAGGTATATTTTGCCTGTATTCAGTGTTTAAGTTGACAAGTTTGGGCCACCTAAAACCTAATATTCATTGCTCATGATCCATAAAAATATTTAAATTTAAATTTCATATGTGTAAAATATAATCCAAAACCACAAAAATTCATCAAAATATCTTGTGACCATGTTATTAAGCATCAACCAAACTCTTAGGTGCTCTATTTTGCACCTTTTTAGAAAGTGAGCCTGAATTTGCCATCATCTTCTTAAATGTGGTTTTTAACTAGTTCAAGGCATATAAAACTTTAAAACTTTAATATTAGGATAATTAAAATATTTTAAGTATTAAAAAATATCCCTTAACTTTTTTTCATCCCTCAAAGTTAACTTCTTATCTCTCTGATTGAGATCACTTGTAGGTGGTATTCTCTTATACAGGTAGCAAGTAGAGAATGGACAATATACATTTTTTTGGGATTTATAAATAGGAAAATACTATTTAAAATATTAAAAAAGTATTATAATCATTATTATGGTCTTGGTATCAACTTAAAAACCTCCACTTCAACATTTGGATCCTTCTCTCATGGTAGTTGATTGATTGTGTAATATAGTCATAAGACAAACTAGTTGAATAGTACTTTGTGAATGTAAATCATAGAAAAAAATTCTTGGAAAATGAGATTATAAATTTAAGGGATGATAAATATAACTTTTTAAACATGTAAATTAAGTTAACATAACATCTTGAATCCATTTTCAAAGCATAAAGATCTAGTAATGATAAAAATAGGCATATTACTTCACATAAGACTAGTCTACAAATTTGAGATGATTTGTCTATAAAATAAACTTTAAAATTGAATATAAGAATGTAATACATGATTTAATATATTTAAAATCAATATAAATAAGTGGATTATATGGATATTCTCAAACCAAGGCAAAACTTGTAAGGTACACAGATTAGCAAGCAAATTTATATAGTCAACTTCATGAGGATGGTTAATCAATAAAAGGAAACCATTTTTAAAAATAATTATATTTAAATTAATTTATATTATTTTAAAATAACCTCCCAAAATCATTTTACTTGAAACTTCTTAAGAAATCTGTACCAAGTAAAACCCTGAAGGTCACTTCTACTTACTAAGAAGGGTAAAAAAGGATTAGAATAGTTTTGAGAAATAAATGGCACTTACAAATAAAACCAAACATGTAAATAATCTTGGGGAATCTGAAGAGGCATCTTTTTATCCTTTACCATAAGAAACACTTCCCAATAAATTTGTACAAGTGCCACTTTCTTCTCCTTTCACTAGAAAATTGCCTTTTCTTCTGAACAACATGTCACTTTTTAGTTATGTCAATTGTTTAAGACTAAATTTGACACATTAGATGTGAAATCACATTTTATAACCTTAAAAATTCCTAATTATTTTGTACAACTCATTAAATGCACCATTTTTTTACCTCAAAATGGCCCAAAAGCTTTAAGGACTAAAATAACTAATGATCAAGGCTAGTAAAACATTAAGTGCATTAATTAACCTATAACTCAGTTGTGACATCTATATTAAACCCTTAAAACCCCAAAAATTCATGTTTTTACCTATGTGTGCCCCAATTTGACCAAAAATTCAAATTTAGTCAACAATAACATTTATTGAAAGTGGACCTAAAATGTTAGCACCTTATTCCATAAAAAAGTATAACTTAGTCATAAAAGCGAATAAGGATTGTTATTTCTTGGGTAATTTAGGGTGACATAATATTACAAGGACTCTAGATTAGGAAAATTTTATAAGAACAAAATAAAGGACCTTAGAGCTCTAGTTCATGGGGTTTTTATAGGTCTCCCTCATTTTAAAGAAAAGGGGGCATGTTGGCCATAACAGACTATTATATGTTATCATTTTATGATAGATTTCATTATTAGTTGATTCAAGTCAATTTTTACTTTCATGAAAATGTCTCTTTATTTGATAATATCATTTGTGAGACTATTATTATTTTATTCTAAGTTATTAATGACTGATGTCTTATTATTGATTTTATCATTTCCACCAATATTATGTTGTGTATTTTTTAATAAATCTTTACTGATCGACTTCAATAGTCTTGTCAGCCATGTAAATATTCATGTAAATAATGGTTCTAATCTTCATAATGTTTATTTAATTTGTTTTTTTATCTTTTATGTTTGATGATATTTTAATTTATCTTAAAATTTGTGACTTGATGCTTTTAAAAATGACCCTATATGGTTTTAGCCTTGCATTGAAGCATCTTAAAATTATGCATTGTAATAACCTGGGCTTGATGGTTTACATGCTTAAATGGACCTTTTTATGATTACCTTATTTGTTTTATTTATACGTGTTTAAGTCTTTTTTTGATATTGGGTACTTAGATTAGTATCTTGACCCACATGGGGTCATGGTAATTAGTTTGGTGTGTTGTTATGAAGCCAATGACTTAAGGTTCATGGCATTGGCTCACATTACCATGTAAAAGGGTTGACATAAATTGGTTAGGTTTTAGGGTTCATTATAATAATTTTAGGAATTTAGTCTTGGAGGTTTGGAAATATTGGGAAAACTCTACCAAAATTTCTGGCATCAAGGCCAAGGGTAATGTGAAGTAGTTCCACATGAGGAATTTCAAGAATGGGAACTGCAGTTGGAAACATTAACTTGACAACCATGTAGGGATTATGGAAAGTTATTTGGGGTTTGGTTTTGTGTTTATTAAGTGATTGGTTTTGAGAAAACATATATGATATTATTGTGCTTGGAGGTTAGTAGAGTAGAAAAATGACTATGGTCAACTTTTATCAACCCTATTAGGTTACAAATGGGGTTAAGAAAATAAATTAAAGGAAAATATAAAAATAAAAGGCTTGTTTTTTGTTTTGAACCATGGATTATTTAGGGGATAAGCATCATAGGAAGTCACCACAGGGGTTTAAAATAATTACAAGCATTTTGGGAATAATTTATTGTTATTTTCATTTTACTAGTTTGAATTTTTATGAATCTTTAAATTTATGATTAGTTGACCTAGTGTTATGAATCATGTTGAATTATTAGAATAATTTTGGAAGTGATAATTTAAATAATTATCATTCATGATTATGTTAACCTATTTGGGGTAATTAATATGTTGATTATTTAACTATTTTGATTATGT
Organism: Torreya grandis; assembly: GCA_037957365.1. Classification (NCBI taxonomy): domain Eukaryota; kingdom Viridiplantae; phylum Streptophyta; class Pinopsida; order Cupressales; family Taxaceae; genus Torreya; species Torreya grandis. The sequence continues at coordinate 3,981,304 of JARHVA010000369.1, forward strand.
AAATAGTTTATATTGAAATTTTTAGTTGTTGTTGTTTTTATTATTATTATTATTATTATTATTATTATGTTAGATAAAGTCAATTTTTGTCAATAATGTGACCTAAAGTTTTGCATAAGTCTTATTTTTAATTGGTTGAGTTGTAATCTTATTTTTATGTATTTTATTTTAAATCCTAAATGTATAATATATTAGTATGTGAAGATGAATATGATAACATATATTTATGATCCATATTATATTTTGAAATAGAATACGTCCCATAAATCAAAAAGTTCTAAAATAGAGCTACAGTCGTAACCAAGCACCAAGTTAATGAATCTTAGTGTGTTGTTATATGTGTTTAGTTTTCTTTCATTGGTCATTTGTTCTTATGTTGTCAAGCTCAATTTTTTTATAACCCTCTCTCCATAGGTTCTTTTTTACCCTAATCCATATCCAACTAATGGTTGGGGTAGCTTAAGGCCACTTATGGTTCAACACATTGAAACTAGTAAGCTAGGATTAGCATTTTTAGATTGTTTGTAATGATTAGCTTCATTTATTATTATTATGAGTTAATTTAGTTGATTAAAAATGAATTAAAATTATTGTAGATAAATTTTTTGTTCTTTTTCATAATTGTATTTAATACAAAATGATGTAACATAACATGTATATTGATTCATGAATTGATTATAGCTAGTCAATGAATTATTTCAATAATATGGCATTACTAAATTGATATGAATTTATTATTTGATCATGATTATCTATTTATAATAAATATATGAAATGTTTTAGAATTTTGAGTAGTGATTTGATCATGTCTTTGATTGTGTTTATAAAGTATTGGTTTAGTAATTGAGAAACTAATTAGAGATTTGATTATATAATTATTAGTGTTTATCTCAGATATAAATTATGTTTTGAATATGTTTGATTCATTATGTATTAAAATATAAGGCAATGAGACATAATTTTAGATATGTAAAAGTTACTTGTATGAGTATATTTAATCACAAGTTTATTTAAGCTAAGTAACAATATTCATTGGATATGTTTACTTTTATTATCTATTGTATTGGGTAAGGTTCAAGGTTGTATTTAAATGAAATTTACTAATCCCTATATATTGTGAATATTATTAATTACATGTATGAATAAATAAAAGTATTAACACTTCATTAATATAAGGTCTATAAACTCATAATTGGTTAAATAATATAATGAGAAATATATTGGTAAATTAATGGATTAATTTTAGTTCACTATCTTGTGAGGAGTTTTAATAACTTGATAATTTATGGAATAAAGTTTATATATGATTAATTACCTAAGTATTTAATATGAACTTATCTACTTAAATATAACTATTTCATGTCACATAATGAGTACTTATATAGGACTATAGAGTTAGCTCCTAAATCAATTCATTATAATTGAATAACATTCAGATGTAGTTAGTCTTTTTTTATAATAAATTTAAATTGATGATAATATACTTCATTTTTAAGTTCTTAAAAACATGGTTATTCCTAGCTAAGAATTTTGTGATTGAGGAACAAGTGAGCTATGTTCATAATAGGTCATTAAATATTTCAATAGAAGCTTCTTATTCTTAATTAATAAGAGTGATATTGTGAACTTATATAATTATGATAAGAATTTATCTTAGAATTGAGGTTTAATTAGATATATTCTTTAATTAATTAATATGAATACTTGAGCTAAGTCCACTGACTAAGTTAAATGGAAATATTAAATATATATCAAGACTTTAATGATCCTTAGATAAACAAGTCTTGAACTTGAACCCTGCCTATAATTAGTAATATTTTCATAAGTAAAACTTAAGAATTTTTTTTGAAACATGCCTTGAAGCTTGATTACCTTAAGTAGCTGACATGATAAAAATAATACATTGGTTGACTATGTATTTGAAAATGTGTTCAGATAATTTACATTGATTTTGGATATAGGTCCTTCCCTTGATCTCTATTTTTTAATTGTGATTATGGGGAATCATACCTAAGAAAGCTTAGTATGATGGTTCTTATTTTGAATATGATATTAATATACCTTTTTTTACTGAACTTTATTGATAATACCCATTAGGTTTTAGTTATTTTATAGCCTATATAGGTACTCAAATAAAGGCACAAGTTAGTAACAATTCCATTAAGGAAGTGGTAGTATAGTATGTAGATAGAGGTGATGGGTATGACCACAGTGACCCACTTCTATCCAAATACTAGGTGGTTAAGAATTTCTTTATAACGAAGTCATTGATGGGTTATGCACTTAGTCTAGTTCATGTGTTGGTTATAACATAGTTATGGATATAATTGTGTGGTTTTATGCTAAATTCAAAATGAATTATTTTGTTAATTTATTTGGTCATGTGTTACAAAAAAAATTGTAATCATGAAATAGTTCTCCCCTATGTTTTGGCTTGTGTGTGAATCATGTAATGTGATAAGAAGGTACAATAGTAACCTGTCTAACTTGGAAAATATAACTCTTGTGTTGATCCTTTAGTACTATAGACTTATAGATGTGATTTCCCTATGAATAATAAGGAAATAAGATAAATTAGGAAAAATTCTCTCTTGAATGCTTGATTTAATGCCTTTTATAAGTTTTATGGTGAGTTGTAAGAATTTTCTAGGTGAGAAAAAATTAAGTTTATATTATATTTATATTAATATGTTTGGAGAATAAATCACATTAAAGAACTTAGGTTGACCCTTAGAATATATTTCATTTAAAAATTATATGAATTTGGGGCACTAAAAACTTGCATCAGATTAGGACACCAACATTGACAAAGGTGTCTATCTAAGATGCAAGTGTCTAGGGAGAAGGAAAGTAGGAATAGGCTCAAAACTTGTAGAGGCATAAGATAAGCAAGTTTTAATAATTTTGGGAAAGATAAAAGGCTTGGGTCAATAATATATATCAAATCTCTAAATTTTCTATGTATAAGATTAAGGTGTTATATAATTAAAAAATAGTGTATACACTATGGTTTTAATTTTCCTTTGTAGTGAAACATATTTGGTGGTTCGATTTTTGTGAGCCACATTTGGTTATTCCACCCCTTAAATTATAGTAATGTACACATTAATATGAGAATTGAGGTATAAAATATTTATAACTCAAGGTATTTTACTTGTTTTCAAATTGAAACTTGATCACTCTCAATTCACCATAGGTTCAACATTTTTCTAAATGCCTCAACAAAATGGCACACACTTCTTTACTTTCAATTTACATGGTAATTAGATTACATACTATTTTAGATGTATTCATTCCTTTATCTCTTTTTATAAATTTAATTTTTCAAGTTTCATCTTTTAAATTTTCAAATATGAATAGTAACTAATTTTAGTTGCATTGTTGCAAGTTCTTACATTGAGGCATCCTGCACAATCAAGCTTCACATCAAAGAACAAAGTGTGTGTATGTACTTAGTTTCATATATCCTTTACTCTAGTAAATTTACTTCATTAAATCAATAGAATGGGAGGGTATGAGAATTTAGACACTCAAATTTAGTCATTAAATTCTTTAAAATGTTTAATATTGGAAATCTTACCTTACTAGGCCTATTTCACATTATATTAACTTGTAATCTCTATGGTGTTATTCACTATTCCACTTATTATATTTTAATTAATGGAAAAATTATTAAGTTATCCCTATTATAATTATA